>JAJMCH010000020.1:0-43223 GCA_030585105.1 Wickerhamiella shivajii | reverse complement strand
ACTCGTAAGACTGGAGGGGCCTCAATGCCTAGATCCATCTTCAACGGGGAAGGAATGAAAGGTAAACTGCTGACTTGCCTGGAGCTTGGCGCCTTTTCTCAACACTTGTATTGCTGCGTGGACTTTCCATTGCAGAATCTGAAATACCAGATCGGATTATGAAGACCAGTTCCTATGAACTCGTAAGACTGGAGGGGCCTCAATGCCTAGATCCATCTTCAACGGGGAAGGAATGATAGGTGAACTGCCGACTTGACTGGACCTCGACGCATCTCGTCGACATTTGACATTGTTATGTAGACTTTTCTTTGCAAAACTTGAACACACACCTGGGTCCGATTGTGAAGACCGCTTCCAATGAACTCGTAAGACTGGCGGAGCATCAATGCCTAGATCCATCTTCAACGGGGAAGGAATGACAGGTAAACTGCAAACCTCTTATAGACTTTTTGATATTGTTGCATGGGCTTGCCATTGCAGAATGTGAGATACCAGATCGGATTAGGAAGACCAGTTTCGATGAACTCGTAAGACTGGAGGGGCCTCAGTGCCTAGATCCATCTTCAACGGGGAAGAAATGATAGGTGAACTGCCGACTTGACCGGAACTTGACGCACTTCTTCAACAGTGCGCTATTCCAAATGCATTCTGCCTGCTTCCTCTTACTTCATATTGATCCTCCAGGGCGGCCAAATTGTCCTAATTGATTCTCCATACTCTATAGTTATCCACCGAACTTATTTTGTAATACTAGCTCTATGCGTCACACCTAATCATCTATGTTTAAGGTCTTTATATAGAGCTATTGTCAGTAGTGAGCCCAAGTGCAATGGTACCCTTCATTCTTCACTGACCAGTTGAAGGTTTCGCCTTTGTCAAAGAGCATACAATAAGGTAGTGTCGTGACTATAATGTTATAGGTAGGCGTCTGTCATAGCCTCCTTGAAGGATCAATCCGAAGCTGTGTCACGCCACCGATCGATTCTCTTGAGTGGCTGAAGTGCTCTAATTGAAAGTGCATGCTGCTGACTTCCTCAGCCGCCACCGCTGGACTCCTCAGAGTGGCCAAAGTGCTTTAATTGAGAGTGCATCTGCTGACTGTTCTCTTGCGCCACCGCTGGATTTATAATGTGGCCAAAAGTGCCTTCGAAAGCGTGTTCTACTGACCCACTCATATCCCCCAATGGGCTAGTTGAACTTGTTCTAACATTGCTGAACACTTTCCGCCCACTGTGTCGGATTTTGCCGTAATTCTAGAATATATGAATTGGAACTGGCGTCAACTGTTGACGACCCTCGGTCGCCACGTTAAAATCTCGCAGGGTGGCCAAAGCGCGCTAGTCGAAAGTGCAATCCGCCGACGACTTCCTCGCGTCACTCCTGGATTTTAGAAGTGGTCAAAGTGTTCTAGTCGAGAGTGCATACTGCTGACTACCCGAGTCGCCAAGTTGAATTCTCAGAGGGGCTGAAATGCTCTAGTCCAGAGTGCAGCTTGCTGACTATACGAATCGCCACCTCTGAGTTTCTCAAAGTGGCCAAAGTGCTCTAGTCCAGAGTGCATACTGCTGACTACTCCTCGTTGCCACTTCTGGATTGCTCAGAGTGGCCAAAGTGCTTTAATCGAGAGTGCATCTGCTGACTACTCGAGTCGCCACTTCTAAATTCCCTCAAAGTGGCCAAAGTGCTTTAGTCCAGAGTGCATACTGCTGACTATAATTAGGTCGCCACAGCTGCATTTCCCCAAAGTGGCTAAAGTGCTTTAATCAAAAGTGCATACTGCTGACTACTCTGGGGTCGCCACCGCTGGACTTACCCATAGTGGCCAAAGTGCTTAAAGAGAGTGCATCAGACTGACCCACTCGTGACCCACCATAGGTCTGGAGCAATCAAGTGCTCTAGTTGCAACTGTCCTAGAATTGCACTCTTTTTTTTCACTCATTGCACCCATCTCTGTGCTAATTGTAGCATACTGCTGACTACCCGAGTCGCCAAGTTGAATTCTCTCAGAGGGGCTAGAGTGCTCTAGTCCAGAGTGCAGCTTGCTGACTATACGAATCGCCACCTCTGAGTTTCTCAAAGTGGCCAAAGTGCTCTAGTCGAGAGTGCATACTGCTGACTACTCTAGTCCCCACTGCTGGATTCACCCAAAGTGGTCAAACTGCTTTGGAATACTCTGCAACATTGTGCTTTTCCGTTGCTAGAACTCATCACACAGTACTACGTAACTTCAGAGTAGAAAATTTTCACTCGAAACTGGTTTTCTTACCGCTGACTTTCCGGTTCTAACCGTTGGATATGGTTACAGAGAGAACTATGTTCTTTGCCGTAACGCACTGACCACTGGACTCCATATGTGAGACTCAGGTACTACATCCTACAATTATTCAGGGCGTGAAACCTTAGTAATGAGGAGGTTCATCTTACCTGTTTTGTCAGGTCTAGCGAACGAGATACAAATAAAAATTGATCCGTATTATGGTAGTGCACAAATTGGATCCAACCGCTCCATCGAGAGCATTATCGAAGACACTTAGACATAAAGCAAAGGCCCAAGGTTTCCAAATATCGCCAGAGGGGTGGGTGAAAGTTGAAGACATACTGAATAGCCCAATATTTTTAAAATTTGATCTCACAAGAGAGAAACTTGAACAGATCGTGAAAGAAAATGATAAGAGACGATTTGAGTTCGACTCCGAAGGAGCTCATATTCGTGCCTGCCAGGGCCATAGCCTCGAAGTTAATATTGATAGTATGCAATTGCTTACACCGGAGACGCTTCCGCAGATAGTTGTCCACGGCACTAGCAAGGCGGCCTGGATTGAGATCCAGCGTAGCGGCCTCAAGAAAATGCAGCGACAACACATCCATTTGGCTGCAGGACTTTACGGGGAGGTTATGTCAGGTATGCGCAAGAATAGTGAGGTGTTGGTGTACGTGGATGCCTTAGGGGTCATAAACTCAGGCGTACCCTTCTACAGATCCTCTAATGGTGCTATTCTTACGCCTGGGCCGATCGCTCCAATATTCCTACGTGGAGAAGAAAATCCTAATCATCAAAAATGATCTATCATGACATGTTCTACGTGCATGCAAGTTGTGCTCAGTCAAGCAGCTCTACTTCATATGCGTGACGACAATTAACTTGCAATCTCATTATTATATAGACGAGCTACTGTCGTGTGGTGGCCATAAGCTGTCATCATCGTTAATCGTCTCTAGAAGTACCTGCAAGAATATCCTAGATGTATGTTCCATAGGTAGTTCATAAGGTTCAATTCAATTATGGAGAACCACAATGGGCTACTCAAAAAGACTCATAGTATCACACAACATTTAGAGGTTTCAGTGTCTTTCGCAACTAGAGATGCCCTTACAGCTTTTTCAAACAAATCATCAACCCCTTCTCCGCTAAGGGCAGAACATTCTAAGTACTGCCTAACTCCAATCTCATTGGCAACGCTTTGGGCCTCCTCGTTGGTCACACAATGATCACCAGTTTGCTCCATGTATCTCAAACATTCATCATTCGTGCGTAAGTCTGTCTTCAAGCCCACTAAAAAAACGGCAGCTTGAGGACATTTTGCTTTTGCCTCAGTGATCCACTTCGTCCTAGCACTCTCTAATGAGTCCCTGTTGTCAACCGCAAATGCAACAAGTATCACATCAGAGCGAGAATAAATTAAAGGGCGTAATCCATCGAATTCCTCTTGCCCAGCCGTATCCCATAACCTAAGATCTACAGTTTTTCCATCAAGGATGCATCGCACTTCATGGTTGTCAAATATTGTTGGATGGTACACCGACGGAAACTCTCCCAAAACGAAAACGCATAGCAAAGACGTTTTCCCTGTAGCACCGTCTCCGATGATCACTAGTTTTCGTCTTATAGAATCATCGGCGCTCATGAGGCTCAGAGCGAGGATGGATACCGTGGCGAGCGCCACATGTATTAAAACCTTATAGCTAGGGCCTCTTAGGATGTTGGGTTAATCAATAGCAAACACTAAAAATAGCACTGATGCAGGCCCGCCCTCGTTCATGCCATATTAAGTAATGTCTACACAAGCCCCAATAAGTAGATGTGGGCTAAATATTCTTAATTTCGGTATGATCTTATATATTTAGGCAGCGTATATTCACTAACCAATTTCCTTGTTCCTTTCAATGTTCCAACACTATTTCTAAGTAATGATAGCCGAGTTCAAGCTACTTGCGGAATAGTCACAGTGTTTTCGATGTACTACTGTTGATTTAATTGAGCAGGTCCAAAAGGTGGTTTTGCCCCAAGAACAGACACAGAGCCTATGACTTGATAAGAGCCTGATAATAGTACTAACTTAACGATTAGCAGCCTATCTTGCCCATCCATCTTTACTTACTCAAGGTGTCCGCTATCAAATAAATATATGACGAAGTCCAGAACGGACTCATCCTCATGATCGTAGTCACGTTGGACTAGCTTTTTGAATAGGGATTCTCGAACAGGTGCTTCATATCGTTTATAAACTCTGGGATGATCAGGCGTATGTAAAAACCGGCAGTTGTCGCCGGCTCTACAATTGCCTCTTTGAAAAAACTTGCAGATCCTACTTGGCTTTTTCACCATGGAGAGATCATTGACAAGGGAGGAGTGAGGCTGAGTCTCTAACTTTCTTTTCGTTCTCTCTCTAGTTGGCCAGTTTTTGCGCCTTTCCGCTATCCAATTTTGTACATCTTTCGAGAGTTCAATGATTTGTGGATTAACTCTATCCAAAGACCCATCAGGTTTAGACATATCTATATTACGCAATCCTGTATATTTTGTTGAATTTCACCCCACTGTATTATTAATTTTACCCATGAGTTCTGCGGCTGGCAATTCAGCGTTCAAGAAAGCGACAGATTTCGTCTTCAGCAAGAACTTTCTCAAATGTAAGTAGGTGATTGTGATTGAGATATACGAAAACTAACTAGACATATGCTCAACTCATTTCTGGGGGCCTGTATCGAATTTTGGAATCCCACTAGCAGCAGTCATGGATCTCAAGAAAAACCCCGAACTGATCTCTGGTTCTATGACTGGCTCCCTTATTGTATACTCTCTTGTGTTCATGCGATACGCTACTCAAGTAACACCATGGAACCCTCTTCTCTTTGGGTGTCACTTCGTCAATGAGGCTGCACAGCTCGCTCAAGGAGCACGCTGGGTCAACTACTGGTACTTAGGAGGTCGCCAAAAGGAATTGGTGGCTGAACCAGCAAATACTGTGCAAAGCTCTAAATAGTCCACCTTATGTACGCAGAATCATGAGTACACCCTCCGGAACCCTAGTTTCTTCGTTCTCTGTTTTTAATATTACTCTGAAGCATTGGCTTGTTGTCATTCGAAAAGCCCCATGACGCGCTCAGTTTGAGTTGGGCCTAAATCCCAGTCTCCTTCCGAGTCACTTGGATCCATCTGTTGTTCGCCCATGCCACCGGCACTAAGAATTGATATTTCAACTGCATTTGGTTCATACGAGTCACATTCTAGCTCCTCAGGAGAATTGCGTGATGATCGCGATTCACATTCTTGCACGGAATTATCGAAAGCACTTTCGCATGTTTCCTCAACTGCCCTTGATTTCTCACCTTCATTAGACTCCCTTATACTGTCGCGGTGTTCATCAAAGTCACACGGGTGCTCTCTCAATACCACCGGTGGATTTGGTTGTCCTATAAGTAACCATCGCGTCATAGTTGCATTCGTAGGTCTTTCCCCACCAGTCGCGAAAGTTGCCGCAAAAGATGGACCGCCATTTATAGAATCTGCCAAATGGAGTGATTCACCTGGCTGATTGAAATATATGTTAATATGCGAGCCCGGTAGTGCACGAATGAAAAATGAAACTGCATTGGTAAACTCCTTCAAACGAAACTCTGCCTTCCAGGGTGCCTCAACACTCAATGCAGTAAATTCAGATGTGTTTAAAGCCACAGTCGTGTCAATTTTGGTATACATATCGATTTTGCGGTTCCGCTTAGGATGTCTGTACGCACGAAATTTTACGACATTGCGAGATTCAATGGCTATCTCGATATCCTCTGCCTGATTGTGAAAATGAGATAGAATACTTCGTAGTTCAGTCCTTCCGATCGTAAGATGATATCTTCCTTCCACCACCGAATTCTCATGTTGAACGGTTCTAATAACCCAAGGTTCTGGATCTAAATATGGTATTTCGTGTGCGCAGAAATGCATTCTGTTGTCAGTTCTCAAAGTTAGATAAGTAGACTGTAAGCTAAGCGAAACTTCAGTATGGTCGACAGCATCAATAGTTGAGAAAATCTGAGATAGCGCTGTACTTTTAACAGCCACAATAGCACGATCTGGCATTGTGCATTTTCTACTGAAACACTCACGACCAAAGTCTGCTCTAAGCGCGACGGTTTTAGAACTGTTCCAGCAACGAAACTCCAAATACCATTCATCCACGATTATGGTGACAACATCGTCAAACCTAGCAAATAATGCTAAACATGATTTCAGAGACTCAATCGTCTGTGCAGACACAATCTCTATCATTCTGATTATATAATCTTCCTAGTCCTTTACAATACGATATACTTTATTACAATATTTACTCATACACACGATAGCACATTAAGCATATGGAGGTGGTTATTGCAACATTGCAATAGTTCGTATATTGTGTAATTTCTTGGTAATAGTTTTATGCACTAGTACCAATTTAAATTCTGTAACTAACATTAATTTTTTGGTTCAGTATCAAAAGTAAGTTATGATATCAAACACTCAAAAGATATTTGTCTAAACGATTTGTTATACTGCATAGAATTCTAAATCTTACAAATATGAATTTTGTGCGCGCATTATTGCAACGAGTTTGCAAAAAAGGAAGGTGATTCATTTATTGCAAATGTATTGCAATAATGCGCGATATTGACGGGATGTTATCGCAATAATCCCCTTATAGTCCCCCGAATTATTCCCAATTTGCTGCTATTCAATATAGTTATAATTGGGCTGCTATTCAATATTGGTAGAATGGGGAAGAAACGCTGGGTGCCGGGCCCCGTGAATGATATTATATAATATATCTGTGATCAGACTACGCATGCTTAGAGTATTGCATTAAAAGCTTGCAATTAACTTTCTTGAGGTTTTGCAACATGCAGTAATGCACTTTTATTGGGATGTTATCGCAATAAATGGTCTTTAGTATATATATATATATATGTTACTGCAAAAGACAATTGTCGGTATGTGTTGTAACTAGTTAAATATTTTCAAGTGAGGTTTGCTCTCTCTTTTTCAGCCAAGCGTTCTAGACGCTCCTTACGAAGACGTTTACGCTCGTTCTCCACATTCTCGTCGTATACGATGCATTCATCAAGGCTTTTACCGCCAGGAACCAAAGGCAATACTGGAACCTTCTTATCAACAAGAACTTCGCACAAGACTGGGCGCTCGCTGGCCATCATTTTCTCGAGTCCACCTTTCAGCTCTGAAAGTTTCTCTATCCTGATGCCCTCTACTCCCATAGAGTCTGCGAGTTTCATGAAATCAGGGTTAAGTTGATGAGTGTGGGCAAAACGATCCTCATAAAAAAGAGACTGCCATTGAGTTACCATACCCTGCTCTTCGTTGTTGAAGACAATCACCTTGATAGGAATATTGAACTGAGCAGCAGTTCCAAGCTCGGTCAGAGTCATGTTGAAGCTAGCATCACCGTCAATATCGATGACATGACAATCTGGGCGACCGACCTTAGCGCCAATAGCAGCAGGTAAACCGTAACCCATGGTGCCTAGACCACCGGAGGTAATCATAGTCCTAGGATGGCGAAACTTGTAAAATTGTGCAGCCCACATCTGGTGCTGTCCGACTCCAGTAGTGATCAATACCTTCTCCTTGATCCCCTCAACAACCTCAGAAAGAGTTTTCACAACAGTTTGTGGACGAATGGGAGCATTCTCATCGTCAGCTTCATATGCAAAGGGGTGCTTGTCCTTCCAGGCCTGAATTTGCTTCCGCCATTCAGGACGATCCCCCACTGGGTTGACCAGTGGCAACAACTTGGGTAGAGTGTACGCAAGATCTCCTTCGACTGACTCAGTGGCTTCAACGACCTTATTAATGTTCTTTGGTTGGATTTCAAAGTGAATAATACCGCCACGTCCTTCTAAAGCTGCAAGGCGCGCAGCAGGGGCAAAGGTACTGATCTTGCCTGTAACACGCTCATCGAAGCGCGCTCCAATGGCGAGAATAAGGTCAGCATTCTGGATAGCACGATTAGCATAGAAGCTGCCGTGCATACCAACCATGCGCAAGCTCAGGGGATCAGTTTCGTCAAATGCACCGAGACCATGCAGAGTCGTAGTAACAGGGATCTGAGCCTTACGTGCGAGTTCTGTTATAACTTCAGAGGTTTCACGGGAACTGTGGGCACCATTTCCAACGTACAGGATTGGCTTTTTAGCCTTATTGAGAAGCTTTGCAGCTCGCTCAATGGAATCATGAACGAGGTGCTCTGCCACTGTACGAGAGGCCAATGCAGCTAGCGAACGGCTGGGAATAGTTGTTTCGGTGGGAATCGCTTTACGCAGTATACCAGCGGTGACATCCTTGGGTAGGTCAACCAACACAGGCCCTGGACGGCCAGATGTAGCAATCTCGAAGGCCTCGTTGATCCTACGAGGCAGCTCTTCGATATTCTTCACCATAACATTCCATTTGGTACAAGAGCGAGTAATGCCGACAACGTCAGCCTCCTGAAAAGCATCTGTACCGATGGCGGACGTAGAAACCTGACCAGTGAAAACCACCATAGGAGTGCCATCACTCAGTGCATCCTGCATCGGAGTGACAACATTGGTAGCTCCGGGACCAGAGGTGACAATAACAACTCCAGGTTTGCCAGTGGCACGAGCATAGCCTTCAGCCATATGCCCTGCACCTTGTTCATGACGGGGCAGAATGAAGCGGAAATGTTGAGAGTTGAAGATACCATCAAAAACTGGTAAAATGGCTCCACCAGAATACCCGAAAATTGTGTCGACATTGTGTCGTAGCATCATTTCATGGAAAACCTGTCCGCCCGTCATCCCGATCATGCTATCATCCATGATGGTCGATTTTTTAGCCTTTACCTGGCTGGGACTGGGGTCTTTGGTGAACGACGGTGCCGGTTCTGGGCGTCGTACATTTTTTGGCGTGGGGTTGTCAGAATTTTTCAACAAGGCTGTTGCTACAAAGGTGCGGTGCCCTTTTATTCTAGGGAGTGCCCCGATACTGAATTTGAGCGCACCGGAGAGCATTTAAAATTTTTCGTGTTTTCAAGAGGGTCTAGAAATTTTTCACCCCACAGACTCGAGTAGTTCGCTCGGGGTTAGGGCTGAGTAATACCAAAGTAAGCGTTTGTGAGTCACGCCGATTTCGGGCATTCCCTCGAAATGAGGACAAGAATTGTACCGAGAATGAAGAATACAATAAAATTGGAGCTACGGCGCAGGTTCATGGAATTTCGTTTATCTATTTTTCTATTAATTTCGTGTAATCAGATTGGTCGTCTGAGCAGGTTGCAATGCCCGCATTAGGTAGTCACAGTACATAACTATACATGACTGAGCTGTGAACGCCAAAGCGGGCCCGTCACATCATTATTCTAGTGCCTGTTTATCGTACCGATATTCATGGTGACGGCTCTCAACAGTGTGCGAGCTTTTTATTAAACACTTTCCCTTGGGATCCCTGTGAAGCGGCTTCCGCATATCGAATGCGTCCTCGTTCTTACCTGAGCCGTAATAATTTAAAACTCTCCTAAATGGACTGAACCCGAATCCTTTGTACATGTCAACTGCGATTTTATTTGAAGTGCGGACATACAAATCCATGAAGTAGCATCTTTGATCTGGAGCATTGCTGCAGAGTGTGAGCTGATCAATCAGGAGTCGTCCAAGCCCCAAACGTCTGAAACGAAAATCTACTGTTACTGCTGTTATGTGGCTGTGCCAGTCCAATCCATTTCCCTCAGATTTTCCAATCATGTATCCAACTGGTGTCGTCGGACTTTCTACCTTAAAGAGGAGCGAGGGCCACGTGCACATATACTCCAAGTAATACTGGAGATGGTAATTTTCTGTTAGTATATCCAAATTGATATTGTTGAGGTTCAAAAGATCGCAGGCATTAAATGGAGTCAGGCTGGTCATGAAGGTTCGGCTGAATAATGGAGAGATCACTCGCCAACTGCGTCAAGATTATAGTCAACTAAGTATAGATGCAATGCATTATGCTAATAAATAATTATGGAAACTGAAATGAGGATGACTTTGCTGTCTTTTTTCGGGCTTCCTTCTCTTTCTCTTGCTTCTTTTCTGCTTTCTTGCTTCTCCTTTTACCTCTGAGCAAACTTTCAAGCCGGAAAGACGAATCAAAAGACTCTTTATTTTTGACTGGCGACTTCATCGAATTGTCTGAGTCTGTATCAATGATAGTAGAGTGGGTTGACATAGAGGTGGACGCCCCAGGTATTGGGTCTTCTTCAAACTCGTCAAATTCGAGGATATTCCCTACGCGCCTTAGTCGAAGATCTGTGCTTCCCGTGCCCATGTGATGCTGGTGGCCGAAGGTCTCTGCAAACGAAGTACGGAAAGAAACATTTGACGGATCAGGACCCAGAGAATGATTGAGGATTAACGATACCTTCTTATCATAAAGTTGCGGAATATTCTCATTCCTATCCGTGAAACTTTCAGTGATACTGTTCTCTGTTATCCCACTAGGCTTGCGGCTATGCGGCATGTAATGGTTGGAGTGCATGTGTGTGTTTGACGGGCCCATTATAGATGAGGATACTGAGTATTGGTGGTAATGGTGTTTCCGTCTCCCATTCATCTCCCCATTATTTTGAGTAGTGAAGAAACTGTCCAGATCGTCTAGAACTGTGAGCATTCTATCCATAGACCTGAGACCTTCCGGTTCAGGGTTCGTCGAAACACTGTCCATTCTGGTAAGCATCGCCGGGTTATGGTATTCATACGCACCTTCTTCACCCTGGAATTCAAGTTTGATGACGTCTTCACTTGGCTCCTTCAAATCAGTAGAAACAGTCGAATCCGTGCAGGTGTAGAAGACTGCATGAACGTTGTTACGTGCGATTGTCGCAGTGATCGCAGGCTTTGAAACGGACCAGCCGCTGTCCTCTGGGATGCCAAACAGTGTTGCAGTCCGCTCATACTCCTTCACAAGTTGTCGCGAGCCTAAGCTCATGCGGAGAATATGCTTATCCATTTGTCCGCCAACTATAGCTGAAGCCTGATCCAGCACACCCAACGCTTGTTCAACGAAATCGGTTTGAAGAAGTCTCAACAAAGGAGAAACAATATCAGCACCGAGGCCCCTAAGGCGATCATCGGTGTTCAAGTCAACACAAGGTAGTAAAAGCTTGAGAATTGCCATTGTTTCCGCTTTGACCCAATCCAATTTGTTGCTCAACGTACCCATCAACATGATGAATGCTGGTGTGACACTTTCCGGGAAAAGTTGGTTCAAAGTATTGATGTATTGGCTTAGGAAGTCCTGCTTTGACCAAAACCTCCCCATAGTAAACGAATGAAGGATGCGGCTGAGAGGTGTAAGACCCTGAGAGGTCGACAAATTCTCTAGTGTCTCTGAATATTTTGCAACTGTTGAGATATCATTCACCTCCGTGGCGTGTAGAAACGAAGGTAGGAATGCAGCATAAGTAAGAGCCAAATGGTGCTCATCGAAGAGAATGTCATTCGGAGGTGTGTTGTTGAGTTTGTCTAATAGATTCAAGGAGATCTCAAATGTGTTTGCACTTCGCAGGCCGAGCAGCACAAGTTGTTGCACCCCCTGAAACTCTCCCTCCCACCGAGGTGGGAATGACGATCGTAAGAATTCCACAGCATCAATGGAGTCCCACTGCCATTTATCTAGAATTTTTGATAGGATTGAAAGAGACTCAATGTATTCCCGCTCTCGTGTAGTACCTAGGGTAGCTACAGTGGCCCAAAATAACTGAGGAAACTTGTGCAGGGTAATGGCATCCATTTTATCAACGATAGCGTTAAGCGTCATGAGAATCTGAATAGAGAATCCTTGTATATCGGACGCGTCCTCGCTAACAGTAGTGGATAGTCGTGCTAGCATATCCGCAATCATGGGCTTATTCACGTCGGTCAAGACACATCTGAATATCTGAAATGAGCGGCAAGCAATATGGCGAACCGGACACGTAGTAGCCCATTTCACTGCTTCAGTACTCCATTTATATTGAATATCCGGGACATGGGTGACAATCTCATTGATAAGCTTAACCATATTTTCTGGAGTTGTTATATTCCCAGCAGTCCTGCTCGTGAGGTTCATGTCATCATAACGCCAACGATAGTGCGCCAGCTTTTTTAAGAAAGTGCGCATTTCTAATCGATCCTTTGGAACGAATAGGCCAAGCAAGCTTTGACTCAGTTGGGACGCTTTCTCTTGAACGATTGGAACAAAATAATCTGAAAGTACCATAGCAATGTGGAATACATTGGCTAGGTGTGGGCGTAAAATCTCCTTGTTTTCTGTAGCATCAACTAAGAATACAACAGATAAGTGACCATAGCTTAACGGGGGAAGATGCTCTGATCCCGTGGGTGGAAGATTGAGGGCTCTTTCAGCTGCCCCTGAGAAGTTCGTTGGATCACCCACGTATGGAAAACTACTTTTTGCTTCATCAATTTCCAGGGGTTTCAGGGTTTGAGAAATCATCCAGCGGGGCTCTAAATAGCCTAAAAGCCTATCCACAATGATGGGAGCAGCCACTGATCGCGACAAAAAGAGAATAATTCTACGCGCAAATGTAATGACCCCAAGACTTCGACTGATCAAGCATATGTTGAATAAGAAGTCAAGTACTACATCAACATTTTTTGGTCCGGATGGGCCCGTACAAAGAGCGACCCATAGAGCCTCCATCTCATGCTGGATCTTGTCACTGAACAAGACTGTTAATTCAAACATGTTGCATAGAAGCATTAGTGATGCCCTGTCCTCATCTTTTTCTCGGTCCTTGAAATCCACGTTTTGTAGCCACGGAAGTAAGGCACTGAGGATGTCACGCCTGTCCATATCCCGAACATCATGGAATGCCTTCGTCATGCAGCTAGCTAGTTTGAAAGTCTCTTTTGGCCATGCTGCTGCAAGCTTTCCTGATACGTGAAATACTTCACCTTTGTACACACTGGATGAGTTGGATGAAAGTGCGCACAGGAATGAGGTGAAAGTAGTTCGCTTGAACATTCTCTGCTCAACAAGCGAAATGAGATCAAGGGCTCTCTGTCTTACCAGAAATTCAGACCCGCCGACCTCGAAGATGCCGAGTGCAAGCAGCTCATGGGGATCTACCATTTCAAGTCCTGCATTATCTTCATATGCGTCAACGAGACTCAGGAAGTAATGCTTTCCCACTGACTTGTTACTTATGTTTGAGTGATATGACTGAAACACAATTTCTTTCAAAAGTACAGGGCTAGTGGCATTGTGAAGTAGGAACTTTGATAATGCTAATCTCCCAACCTCGTGGAAAGGTTCTTGACTTGTGCTTAACAGAGAGTACACCCACTTGAGCATACTAGGCCAATCTGCTGGTGCAATTGGCCAAGTCAATAAAGTAGCCATAGCCCTGTTAACAGAGAAGTCCGTTTTCCTACGCTCGAACTCCATTGACGCTAGTATTATATTCTCCTGCATTCCTTTTGCTTGTGACAAGGCATATCGTCTCATCATTGCTTCCCGATCAGCTGCGACAGAGGCATACTGTCCGTATGAAGACCATTGCTCAATCAACTTCCAGTATTTCCGGCATTGATCTACAGACCAAAGTCGTGACTCCAGTCCGTTGTAGCAGTCAACAATGAGGTCACAAAAGTAGCGTGTGAGTTGCTTGCATTCTTCTTGTTGTGTTGTACCTGTGCTCAAAATATCATAGAGCATATCAAGAATAGACCCGAGTTCCGAGCGAGCCCACTCACTAGATTTGACACTATCCTGCTTGAGGAAATGTGTCGTCAGTTTGAGGATCTTTGTGCAGTTCGTTATAATGCGCTGAGCAGCAATCATGTTACCAGTACGATTCCTGAATACGGGTGTCCATTTGGATATGACTGGCTGTAAACATTCCAAAAGGGACTGATACGTGTTGATATTGATACAGGAGATTCCAGCAATTATTGCCTCGCACACGGGAAGGTTATTGACACCAAGTAGTGGAAGAAAGATCCTGAATATAGAAAGTGCAGACGTGATTCTCTGATGGTGCAAGGTGATTTTTTGAGATGAGCTTTTCTTCCGATTGTGCGTAAACTGGGTTGATGAAGGCTCCACGTTAGGGACAAAAAGCTTCTGCTCCTCGGTAGTAGTCAAAGTAGTGCATGCTACCGTGAGATAAATTCTCCACTGGGCAATAACAATTCTTGCTTTTGTGGCCATGAAGTTCCCTGTGAATTTAGCGTCTTTCTCATTTGGCATTTCAGTATCGATAATCTCGGTGATCATGTCGTGCATTTGAACAAGCCGAGCACAAACAATAGTTCGACATATTGCCATTGGCATGGGGTACTTTTCAAAGCAGAGGGAAATGACTGCTGGGAGCAGTTTCAGCCAGATTGCGCTATCGACACCGTAATCGGAATCTGCCAAGCGTGCAATCGATGCACCTTTTTTGGTTTTGAACTTGGATACACGAGTTCTTTCAGGCATGCTGAGTTCGAGCGGGTTGTTCGAACGTTTGATTAGCTCTGGAATTTCTGCATTCTCCAAAAAGTGGATGAGTCGGTCACTTGTTTGGCTGCCCGACTTTTGCTCAGACTCCTCATATCCGAAACTCATGTTACCGTCTGACTTGTTAGCTTGCTGCTGGCGCGCGCTGATTCGTGAGTACGCAGCTATTGCCTTGTCTAGCTCAGTAGATAACCACAGCACACGAAGCGCTAATGCCCGAATGTCTCTAGCTTGTGAACACAAGAAAAATAGTCCATTACCCTCAATTTCTTCCACAGTGGACCACAGAGTACTAAGAGTCATGTCTCTGCTCGACTCAGGGGCAAACCCAGGGTCTCCTGACTGTAGGCGCTTAACCCAGAGCTCGATTAAATCGATATAAGTGCGCAACACCCGATCGAGATTGGTCTCTGCTTTCTTCATGTAAGTTTTCGCATCCATTGCGAACATGTACTTGGAGTATACGTTGATCAAGGTTTTGAGGTCACAAGTTTGCGCCAAACTCCGGAGCGCATAGGCACTAGCCTTTGAAATCTGAGGGTTAATATTTCCGACCTGACGACACAGTGTATCCCAATATTTCACAGATTTCCCTGCCCAGAACGGCATTGACTGGATGATTGCAAGCACGAGATCCGCGGAGACGGTCGTGGATCCATGTGAACCGTTATTATTGGTCGCAAGACCTACCAAATACGCGACTGAGTTCTGTCTTGTTGGGGTTACCTCAGTTTCTTGTTGCAGTTCAAGCTGGTTGCACAGCACCAGCAAAAGCTGACCCAAGGAGCCGCCAAATAAATCAATCGACTCGATGAGAGAAGCCGTGACATTCTGCATGCTTGTTTTGGGTATGTGTACGTACGGAACGTTCAGAGTTCCCGTCTCGAGCAGCTTTCTGGTTGGGAATTCGGGGGTCGCCTTAGTTTGCAGGTAGTTGATACAGCGAGCGAACGCATGCACTGCTACGATGGCCCGCTCAGGAACTATGGACTCATAGGAAACCTGGCGGTACTTTGTCATGTGGGTCGCGTTATTTCCCGTCAGTAGGGGAAACAAGACTTCGTCTAGTGTGTATTGCTGATATGTGGCAAAAAGAGAAGTCAACATGGATATAGCTGCCATCAGTGCTTCGTGGTCGAGCATACCCCAGAACTTTTTTGGGATGGAGAACACAGAGTTCTTTAGAGCTTCGATCTTGCGGGTTGTATTGTTGAAACTCTCTTGACATCTGAAGCAGTACACCCAGGTGAGCTTGGATGCGAAGTGGTAGATTGAGTTGTACCGGGTGTTCCACTTTTGTATCTTTTGTTTCGAGGGGAACTGGCCTTCTATCAACGGCATCATGTGGGCCACGACATTCTGTTGGGGCGAGACGCACAGGCTCATTACTGCAGCTTCGAGGCCCAGGTTCCAGGTCTGTTTGGAAACTGAGATGCACAAATTATAAATCATTTCAATGTATTTGGCCCATAGCGGGTGATTCACCTCCGCGGTGGCAACCTCGGCCAATGGCTCAAACATGCGAGCGAGCACGTATGCGTACTTCTCGCGGATTTTGAGTGAGTCTGATTGGGAGAAGAACTTGTAAATGCTTTCCAAGAAGTTTGCAGATTCCTCCATACACTCTTCTGGGTAGAGGCTGAGTTTCAAGTGCTCCATTGCCTCTATGAGCATGCTGATCCGGGCTTCCTGTTGAGCATTCAGCGTCTTGGGGACTTTCTCGAGCTCGCAGATGAACCTGTCCTCGACAGAGACAAAGTGGCTCTCGCTCATGTCGCCCAAAAGCCGTGATAGCAGCTGCCAGTTGGCCCGCCTAACGGGGCTTCGAGCTATAAGCGCTGGGTCGGCACTGTGCAATTGCTTGAAAACGATCTCCTCTAGCTTTTCGTACAATTCGTTCCCAAGAACCTCTACCGGAGCCTCTTTGACCACCTCCATCAGGACACGGCTCAGCACAAATATTGACACCAGGGACTTGCGTTCGGCCAGCATGATCTCCTGGGAGGGGACGTTTCCGCTCTGGGCCAGGAAAGCTGCCTGGTCGCTTTTAGACTTGCGCCAGTACATCACGCTGTCAATAACAGGCTTGGGTTTGCGTCTGGCGACATGGCCCAATGAGGTGAGGATCTTGTCGAATTCCTTGTCCACCCCTTTGCCGAAAATAGATTCTACTAGTCCTGGGCTATCTTCCGTAGTTAGATCGTTCAGTTTCCGCTCGGTGTGGCGGACGAACTGAGTGAACAGGATGTGGAGGGCATACTCAGCAGGCTTTTCCTCTGAGTTACGAACACTGCCTGATCTAGCTAAGCTGGTGTTTAATTGAGGTTTCGGCTCCAACTGTTCCGGTTTCGAGGGATTCCCCAAGTCCGGAATCTCTATCTGGACCAAGTCCTCTGCCATGACAAAGCTACAACTGTGGGGAGTGATCGGCTATAGCGTATAAATACTATGATCTGCTGGGGTGTGTAATCGATAATTAAAATGCTCTAAATCAGGATCTAGACTGAAGCGAAAATGTGGGGGTGAGGGCCATGATAGGCGAGATTTCGTGGGTCGCGGCATACAGCTGTGGTGCACCAGGTGCATCGACAATGATCGAATTTGTGCTCCCGGTCGAGCCAGTGCCGGCTGGGGTCGAAAATTGTCCCTTGTCTGCAGCCACTATAGTGCTGCCCCTTTGTAGCTGCAATTTTGTAGCTGCAGGAGGCACTATTTAGCATTGACGATTCTTGACTAGAGCAAGAGCTTCGAACCCCCTGACGTCATGCTAGTTTAACCCCATGTACATTTTGAGACTTTTGGGTAACGACTCGTACACAGATCGGTCGTCAAGCCAGGGGTAAATTGCCTGCACGCTGAAACGTGTCGAAAATTTTCGAGAGATTTGCTAGCAGGACTACGATGGATGTGGTGTCTGAGCCTTTTGGCCCTGGTGCATTTCCTTGTGGTCCCTGTCTCAGAGGGTCGGTGCACGTGACAGATATCCCCGGCCGAAATTTCAGATTTGGAGGAGGATGTTGGTTTATATTGCCCTATTCATATGGTACTTGGCAGTGGTATCTGTGAGCCTTTATGGTGCGTATGGGATTTATAAACGCACCAGGTTTGCTGTTCCGCTTTCTAGATCGACTCTGTGCGAGGGCGTTACTATTCTTCGACCGCTCAAAGGCATTGACACCGAGATGTACCAATGTCTCAAATCGGCATTTATCCAGAAAGTGCGATTTGAGCTTATTTTTTGCATTGCCGATCCGCTCGATCCTGCGATTACAGTCGCCCAGCGTCTTATTGACGAATTCCCGGCCGTGGATGCGAAAATAATGATCGGGGCCGAGAGCTTTGGCCCGAACCCGAAGATAAACAACTTGGTGAAAGGCTACCGTGCTGCAAAGTACGATCTTTTGTGGGTGCTCGACTCTAATGTCTGGGTGTCTCCGCTGACGATGGCCCAGGCAGTGCAGGCTCTTGAGAACAACCCCAAGCTCCAGTTGATCCACAACCTCCCTACCGCAGTGGCAACCCTCGCTGGCACGGGTTCGAGACTCGAGGAGATGTACCTGCTGACGTCTCACTCCAAGTTCTATGTCGGGATCAACGACGTGGGGATTGCCCCGTGTGTCTGCGGCAAGTCCAACTTTTATCGCAGATCTGATCTTGACAAGGCCACTGACTCTGAGTTTGGACGGGGCCTCGAGAAGTTCGCCCTCTACATTTCGGAGGATCACCTTATCGCTGAGGCACTCTGGAAACAAGGTGGACGCACGCTTGTTGTGAACCAGCCAGTGGTGCAACCGCTCGGTGCAAGCTCGTTCTCGGTCTATGTCCAGCGACGGCTGCGTTGGCTCCGGGTCCGCAAGTACATGGTCGTGGTAGCGACGCTCGTCGAGCCCACAACAGAGTCGATCCTCAGCGGCATCATTGGGGCGTCGTCGTGGGCTCACATGCATGGACATCGGTTCAGCTGGACGTTTTTCGTGCTGCACATGGTTCTGTGGTGCATTGTGGACTACACGAATTTCCACAACATCCTTGCATTCAAGCAAATAGGCGAGGAACGGGCGACCTTCACCGAGCCGTATTACAGCTATAGCGGCACAAACGGAAAAAGGCCCCTGAAAGAGTGGCTCCCGGTGTGGCTGGCGCGGGAACTGACGTGCCTGCCAATTTGGGTCATCGCCATGTCTGGCTCGCGCATTGAGTGGCGAGAGAGGCCGTTTATCATCAGGCGAGACTTGGTGGCGCAAGAATTGAGCTAAAAAGTGTTTATTCGTGTATATAGATATGTCAACTGTTGGTGCAGTTTTTCCGGAATTTTCTCCGATTGCACTTGATGGCCATGAATGACTAATCGATAGTTGTGCAGCACCGTCTCGCCAGAATTTTGTTTGACCGGTGGTGGATTGCGGGAGAGCTGGCTGATGATTATTATTAACGGAGAAAAGTGGGCTTGCGAACGGTGTATTCGGGGCCATCGCACGTCCACGTGCAACCATACTGACGCACAGCTGATGCAAATAAAGCGAAAAGGTCGCCCGGCTACCCAATGCCGGCATTGTCGCGAGTTGAGAGCAAAATACAACGTGCACACTCGCTGCCACTGCACTGAATACTCGTGCTCAGACAGCGGACCGGACGAGTGCACGTGCCCTTCCAAGGCGAAAGCTCACAAAAAGGCCGTGGAGCTTCGACCGGGTGCCACTGGAGTGGTGGAGCACATTCCTGGGTTTGCGTTTGATCTTGCCCCCCAGCATGAGATGCACCATGCCCCTGTAGCATTGGACATGCAACCGCATGGTGCATCTGGGGAGAGCATAGACCAATTACTTTCCCCTCGATCAGAGGAGAGCTTTTTTGAGCAAATTGACATGCTGGCACCGCCCTCGGAGTTTCGGTTTGCTCAGTGATGTCCCTTCCTGTAGCCTAATTCTCGACGTACTAGCCGAGCTAGTTATTTATTAATATGACCTTTGAGCCAAGCCGCAGTAAGGATCGATCAGGATGTCGACTGACCCAAGCTTAGTCGCTGTCGGGAAATTGTCGGCAGATCAAGGGTCTACAATGTGTCGGCTTGCTCGCCTCAAAATAACCTGTCGTAGTAGAGAGTGTGAAATTACTCAGTATCGCAATGTAATTCGACAGGGTTAGACTTTCATATCCTCGATGCACAGTCTGAAAGTACAGTCCTGGATCTAAGTAGCTCGATATATAGGGATGCTAATTAGGATGTATAGCACCTGGCCGATGCAGCCAATTCAGAAACTTGAAAAAGCCTCAAAAAGTGCGCTATTTATGATCTCAGCTGGGTACCTTACAGGTGCCTTGCAGGTACCTTAACGCACCCTTCTACTATAAATACCAGCAACATCCTCGGAGCGACCACTCAGATGCGGCACCACGGATCCTGACATATATTGTTTGTTCTTATACGCTAACTACGCAACACTAGAGCTCACGGCTCCCTCCTAAAAGGCCAAGCCTCACTCGTGTTCTACGAACGCACTTAGATGTGAGACTTGGCGTCCGCTAGTCAAGAGGAAGGCTGGGCAGTGCCAATGACACCGCAGGCGTTGCGGCCACCGGCGTTGCCAGTCTTCTTGGACTCGGCGTTGGCTCCCTTGCCCAAGTCGTCAGTGCCAGCATGAACGACAATGGTGCGGCCAATGATAGAGTTCGCACCAGAGAGCTGGAGCAAGTGGTCGGTCAAGGTGCCCTTGGCGACACCCTGGCCGTCGCTCTGAACGTTGCCCAAATCACCGACATGGCGGTCCTCATCGGTGGGAGCACCGTGATCCTTGCCGAAGGGGTTGAAGTGGGGGCCAGCACTCACACATCCGTTGGTGGCATCACCAAACGAGTGGACGTGGAAGCCGAATTTGTGGTTGGGCTCGTTGCCAGTGAGGTCATACTTGACGGTTGTGGGCTTTCCCTCAGCCTCTTGCTCAAAGTAAACGGTACCCTTGACGGTAGAATCTCCACGGACGACAGCAACTGCAGTAACCATTAGAGATGTGTCGACGACTGTGCCCTTTATAAGTGAATGTACTTGCAGGCCGGGTAACGTTCTGGACCATGTGGGGTTTCGGACCAGATCTGGGGCGAGCGCGCGGCTGCCGGCGAAAAAGAAACCAGAATTCTTCGATGAGATCAATTAAAAGTCGTAAACTCCTCGGCGAGACTTTCGAGCTCTGCAATGGCACGGTATATTGCAATCGCATTATTAACTATGCATATTCGTGCATGGAACCTACCAACGGTTGCGGAGTGCTGAGATCCAGCTCGGACGGCTGGCGAGTTTCGAAACCACGAGCTTTAACAAATGGCTGTTATATAGGAGAGCTTGATTGGGTACGAGAGTTTGAGCAACGCTCTGGCACGCTCGTGACCCTGCAGGTAATTCAATGTGGAACACTCTGAATGCGAGTTGAGCACTCAGCGTCCGAGTGACGAGTTCGCAACGCTCTGGGCGTGCTCGTGACTCCGGGTAATTTAGTGTGGAATATCTCGGGTGCGATTGCAAAACCCGAGACGAGCCGTGAGTCACTCGTCTGAGCAACGTTCTGGGCATACTCGTGACCGTAATTCGATATAGAACAATTCAATGCGAATTGCAAGATTGAGGCTGACTGATTTGGCAGAGTGAGCAGCCTGGGACTCGAGGCCTCAGCATTGACTTATATACAATTTTAATACCAATATATTCGAGCCTGGATCGTAATCTTGACCGGGTGATATATCTATCCAGTTACTGAATACCGGTATGTTGTAACATTACAACATTGTCGCTATGACTGGGTGTTCCTCGGGCGTCTGAGGCACCGAAGCGAGCACGCTTGCCTGGACCACACTACTAGTGCTCTATTGGGAGGTATGCTGCACAGATCATTCTCACGTTACGCATTTTTGGCCAGGGTCGTGAGGGCTTCTACATGCCCGGGATGACGAATCAACGACTGGCCTGGCCAGTTTATCAGGCTGGATCGCCCTCTATCGTACGAATTCGCACCGCAACGAATTCCAATCTGTCGCACATGTCACCGAATAGGAAATAGGTAAACATATCTGGTCACGTGCGCTTATAGTAAGCCTCCGATCACCAGACTGCAAGTAATTTTTGGCTTTTCACATGATTCGCAATCTCCGCAAAGTCCCCTCCAATATTGCTCTTCGTGGGCTGCACACATCGTCGCAGTCCCCTAATCCTACACACCTTCTCAACACTGCCCAGACCCACTACTCTGCCATGACGGTGTCGTCGCTAAAGGGCGAGCTCAGGTCTCGTGGCCTCAAGATCTCTGGACGCAAAGCCCAGCTCGTGGAGCGTCTTGCTGCCAACGACATGCGTCGTGAGTTCTCGTCGACCGCCCAGACCGCTGCTAAGAACGACGATTCACACATCGACTACTTCAAGCTGCCTGATCCCCCTGTTAAGGATAACACAATCAAGGTACGCATCCCGATTCTTCCTCACAACGATGATGTTGCTGATACTATTGAGACCAAAGAGCCACAGCGTAAAACTCCTGATGCGTCCGCCAGCCATGGCGAGGTCTTCAACATTGGCCAAAGCGACGTTTCTCACATGAACGTCGAGATGGGCACCTCCAAACCTGAGGAGAAGCCCAAGCTTGACGCAGAGTTTAGTTCTCGTGACAAGAGCGTTTTGTACGGTCTTTTAGCTGGAATTGTGGCTCTGTGGGCTGGCGACTCCATTTGGAAGAAGGAAAACAAACATTAAGACACTAGGATAAACAATATTTATGTAGTATACCAATGAATTAGTAAGGAGTGTTTATTTAAAATAAAGCGTGTTTAGTTTAGTTTGTTTGGTTAGTTTGGAAATCTAACCCTGTAGGCATGTGAACAATGCTTTGACTTTGCTAGGTACACCTGTAACCCATATGGGATTCAAATTAGCGGGCTGGGGAATATAAGTGTCTTTGCGAGCGAGCAGTTTAGAACGAGCAGTTTGCAAGCGAGCAGTATGCACGACAAGACGACTACGCCGGACATGGTGAAACTTTTAAACAAATGTGCACGTATGCCCGTGTGCTATGCGAGGCCGTGACCGTGTCCCCCTCAGTATGGCAAGGTTCCTGAGTTCGAGCTCAAGCTGTCAAAGTTTGCCCCATCGACACTCCGCTGCCGATCAGGTCGGACTGCCGAATAGCCGCCTGAGGGTCGGACAACGTCTAACGCAGCGTAGCAGCCAGTAGAATTAGTCCCTAATTGCACATCATAACGACCTGGTGATAGTTATCTGAAATTTGACATGTATGCACGATCTGGTAGAGCAAGCTGGCTCAGAAAAAAACCAGAAAAATCCTGAAAGAGTCATTCTCATGGCTAAAATTCTTGGTCAAGAGAACCAGAGATATATGCACGAGTTAACATCAACGTCTCAGTCGCCAGTCCGCGGGTCCATTGGCATGCTGATAAGAGCCTGGGAACCTCTTTGGCAAAAAAAAATACTCGGGTTATACTTTTCGCCTTGATTAGAGGGACGGAAAAATTGGCGATTACTCCAGTACCGATACTAGTACTTTTATGATCTGAATTCCTGCTAATTATTGTGACAGTTCACGTGGCTTGACAAATTCATGAAAAAGCAACCGTGCAGCTTAGGCGTAGCGGCGGCCGGTCCCCAGGCCAATAAACACGAGGGAAATCCAGCGACCCGAGCTGCATTTCGAAATGTGTCGTAGATTCTGCATTGATCCTCCATTAGAGTAGTCACGCATTTCCTTTTCCCGCAGTGCATGCATAAGCGGAATTTGTGCATATGCATAAAACGGCCTATCTCCCGCTACGCTGGGGGGCTGACGCATTGAATCTTGTTATGCGCACCCGAAATCGCATAATTTTACTCGCATACCGAAATTTCACCCTCAAATCCCCTCATAATCCCACAGTCGCCTGTTTCCTGGTAATTAATAAGCAGCATCGCACTGTCTCGACGCACAAAGTTCTCACTTCACGTGACATTGCAAAATATGGCAGGTTTTGGTATATAAACGAGCAGGCCCTAGAACATAAAATTCGCCCGTTGATCATGTCCACCCCTCTATTCTCCGAAGAACAATTGGCTCACATCAATAAACAGTTGAACAATGCTACCCCCCAGCAGATCATTCAATGGGCCATTACCACGATTCCCAACCTCTACCAGACCACAGCGTTTGGCCTGAGTGGTCTCGTCACTCTGGATATCATTTCCAAGCTTTACCCCGAGGACTCGCCCGTCCAGATGATTTTCTACGACACACTTCACCACTTCCCCGAGACCCTGAAGCTCGTTGACGACATCAAGGCTCGCTACCCGAACGTCAAGCTGAACATCTACAAGCCTGAGGGCGTGAGCTCCGAGCAAGAGTTTGCCAAGGTGTACGGCGACAAGCTGTGGGAGACCAACGACTTGTACTACGACTACTTGGTGAAGGTCGAGCCGGCTCAGAGATCCTATAAGGAGATGGACGTCAGGGCCGTGTTCACTGGACGCCGCCGGTCACAGGGTGCCGCTCGCTCCGAGCTGCCCATTGTTGAGATTGTCGAGGACAATCTGATCAAAATCAACCCTCTCGCAAACTGGTCTTTTGACGACGTGCATACCTACATCAAGGCAAACAACGTGCCCTACAACTCTCTTCTTGACAAGGGCTACCGTTCAGTCGGTGACTACCACTCGACCGTGCCCGTCAAGGAAGGCGAGGACGAACGCGCTGGCCGCTGGAAGGGTCAAAACAAGACGGAGTGCGGCATCCACGACACTGCCAAGTTTAGCGCACTCAAAGTGATGAGCGCATAAATACGTATTTATTTGCATTTAATAATCAAATGTGTAAAACATATTTATTCGACTGTTGTCAGCGTTAGTCAGGGCGTGGTCGATGTTTCCTAGGCCTCTGCGGTTCATTAGTTTATAGATAATTCGGTGGGAAAGCACTGGCTCGCTCGGCAATAGCTGGGTATCCATAGTTGCAGGCGATCCATAAATATATACCTGGTAATCATACCTCAGTATTGGGGAAATAGCACTGACCCTCGCTAAAGTCGGCAATGAACTGGATGTCCTTGCGGTCGTAGTCGGAGTGCCGCTCAAACTCCTGTAGAGTCGACGTCATGGACCATTGCTGCCTGCGGCGATAGCAGGCCGTTATTAAAGCCGTTACCTGCGAACCGTTCATGCAGTGGATGTATATGGGGCGAGCAAGGGGGTCCTCGAGCACTTCCAGGGCCTGCTCGACGATCTCGAGGGTTATTGGCACCTCTCGCTTCTTTTTGGACTTTCCTGACGATGCGGCGCTGTGAATGTGTATCCTCTCGGCCCCTTTGATGTCGATATCCAGGGCCTCGGGGGTGACGCTGATGATCGTACGCAGGCCGAGGGATTCCATGAATGTTATATTTATCGGGTTGGGGTAGCTCCCACGGTATATCTGGGGGTCGATGCAGGCGAACCTGAGCGGTGCAATCAGCTCGTTCACCATCTAGTTGTGGCGTTGCCAATGACAATAGCAGGAGGTGCACTGAGCCTGATTCTTGGGGGATGCTGCAGCAATGTATTTTTTCTAGAGAAACTAATACGACAGCACCCCGAGAGCGGCGAATTGCTGACCGCACTGCAGTTTCTGGTCATATCGGTGCTGTCACTGCGGAATTTTGGCAACCCCCGCAAGTGGCTCGTTCCCTCACTAATATACTTTGTTGTTTGTGTGCTCAACAATAGAGTGTGGGCCTACCATGTCAGCGTGCCAGTGCACACCATTGTGCGGTCCTCGGGCACCGCTCTGTCGATGCTCATCGGCATGGCCCTCGGCAAATCGTACTCGACAAGGCAGATCGTGGGCGTGGGCATGATCACCAGTGGCGTGGCAATGTCCACGGTGGTCAAGGACTCGGAGCAGAGCACAAAGACGGGGCTGCTCATGCTGTCGGTGGCCACGGTGCTCGCGGCGGTCCAGAGCTGGTATGCGTCGTCCATTGAGGGCGGGACGTGGCAGCAGAGCTTGTGTATGACGCACACTCTGTGTCTGCCGGGTTTCCTGCTGTTTCGGGACTCGATTCTCAGCCAGGCCAGAGAGTTCAGTGCGCAGGACCTCGGCTGGCTGTTTCTCAATTGCACTACCCAGTACCTCTGTGCCATGGGCGTCAACAAGCTGGTCATGTCCGAGGGCCCTGTGGCCCTGAACGTCACTCTGACGCTGCGGAAGTTCATCTCTCTGGCCATCAGTGCCGTCATCTTTGGGGGGGTGTCTAGGCGAGTTCTTGTGTCTGGCTTGTTGGTTTTCACTGGATCGCTGGTATTCAGCAGCTGAGCGAGTGGACATTTTGTCTAATAAGTCTGCTACGCCGCGTGCTAGTCTGTATACCATATCGTTGTATCATCTGATCGACCTTGACGCACTGGGAATGACCGTCTGGTAAAGTCACCTCTATTCGACCTTACGCACCATCTGATCACCTTAATCTACCAGCCATACCTCAATACTGGACTTGTGACCATCTGGTAATATCATACAGTTACTTAAATACTTTGTTAAATAATTAGAGCCGGTCCGCGACGGAGTAGATCGAGACTCGGTAGGGGCACCTAGTGCGGAGTCATTGGGGTATTCAGATTGATACTGTCCGTGGACAAGGCCGGGGCCAGGCCCGGGGCGATATCGCTATCAGTGGATGATCTCCTGCCGAGGCGGCCGCACCAGCTCTCTGCTCGGTCCAGAGTATCGTCGACAATGGCAATTACGTCTCTAATCAAGTGGATCGTCTCGTTTGCGAGCGACAGCACTGCTGATTCGGGGGTCGGGTGTGTGGAGTTGCGTTGGGCCCACTGGGCCGGGAGATCGAGCAGGCAGCGACGCACCGCAAACTTGGCCCGCTCAGGCAGCGAGTTTCCCGCAAAGTTCGCTATCAGGTTTGTGCTCTTGCGGACTGTGGCGACTACGTCTTGTCTGAGGGCGTTGGCGCTCAGTTTTGGCTCGATCCCGGCGCTCTCGGCGTCCATCGCCTCCTTGAGGTTCTGAACTTTATTGCTCAGACTCTCGTTCGCCAGCCGCAGCGTCCGAACCAGCAGCCTGAGCTTTTTTTGTGTCTCTGCCGGCAGCAGCATCGATGTTGCCGCCAGCAAAACGTTCCCAAACATGCTGGGCCGCCCCCGAGCCGCCGGAGGACTGTCGAAGCTGCTCTCGAGCTCGGGCACGGGGCTCGTGAGCATCGTAGGCGACCGCACGCTTGGGGCGTACGTGCTGACGCTCTCCGGGCTGCCGATGCTCACCGACATGTCATATTTTCGCTGCATGTCCCCGTCCCGCAGCTGCTGTAGCGCCTCTGCCACCATCATCTCCTCCGTGGCGTTCATCTTGACGTCGATCAGGCTGACTTAGAGCTAATATACCCAGTCGCCGGACTGCATATGGATGCAGGTGCATGATGCGTGGAAAACACTAATAAACTATGCTAATTTCTGCAACTTCTGGGGCCGGCGGTTTGGTCGTTTCGGGCATGTTGGGGTAGCTCGGTTGGCATGTGAAGACGGCTGCCGGCTGAGCCTCGCAGGATCAAGCTCCCAGCGTGCGCAATAAGCCGATACACGGCCCGCCGTGGCCTTTCCCGCCAACCTGGGCTCGCCGTTCACGCCCCGATGCCACTGACCGCTCGCAGACGATTGTCACATGCAGTTGCTTTTTTTCAGTCAGGAGTCCCCTGGCTACCGCAGGCCATTTCCGCGACGCCCGGCGGCTGCGTGGGCCCCTAATTGGTCTGGATAGTGCTGTGGATCTATAGTAGCTTATGAGGGCGTATATACTCTAAGAACAGCGTAGAATTCGAATGTGGGGCACCGTGCGTGGTCTAAGCAAGAGGGGCACCTATGACGTCAGTGTGTGAGAATCAGCGAATTCCGCAACGACGATTCGAATTGGCGCAGATTGTCAATGCTCGGGCAAATTGAGGCCACATTGGATCCAGGCTGATCCAGGCTACGTCGTCGGTCCTCCGACCGGCAGCTACGCCACTGCCACACCACGCTTGGTTGGCTGACCGACCCCACTAGCGAGATACTCGTGCTGCCTCATCTGCCATTGCTGGCCCAGATTGCCTTGTTGAATACAGTGGAGATCGCTCCATTTGGTCGGCAAGGCGTCGACGCTCTAGTTTCTCGGGCCTTTCTCGCACAATCACGGCCGCAACGAGAAATACAGGCACGGTTCTGCCATTCTAGAACAAATGTTACGGATCCACCTTCCCCAGTTTATGCACTGTTATGCCGTCCTTACCCAGCCTGACAAATGCGCAGAGTGAAAAGTCACGTCTTGCTACATTAGGAAGTCTGATCCACATAGGGTCGAGCAAAAATGCGCCCAGCAACAGTGTTAACTTTTATTTGTATACGAATAGTCACTATTTGATTATAAATAATTAATTAGGCCTCATCATCGTAGCTTGCCTCACCCTCACGAGTGGACTCGCGCTCGCCGCGGAGACGGAGGGCAAGGGCGATATCCTTGTCCTGGATGGTGACACGCTTGGCGTGAAGGGCACAGATGTTGGTATCCTCAAAGAGAGAGGTGATGTAAGACTCGGTCGCCTCCTGCAAACAGGCAAGAGCAGAGCTCTGGAAACGGATATCGGACTTCTCCTCAGCGGCAATCTCACGCACGAAACGCTGGAAAGGCAACTTGCGGATCAGAAGATCGGTGGTCTTCTGGTAACGACGGATTTCACGGAGAGCAACGGTACCGGGCTTGTAACGGTGACCGGCCTTCTTGACACCACCGGCGACAGAGGGGACGGCGGTCTTACGGGCAGCCTTGGCAGCAATCTGCTTACGGGGGAACTTACCACCCTGTTGAGGAGCGGTAGACTTTTGGGCTTTGTAGTTGGAGGTCTTGATGCGAGCCATTGTGTAAGGTAAGGTGTCTCGCTGTGGAGTATTATATATAAGCCCTCCCAGGGTTAGGGGTGGTGATCGCATCATTAGATTGACTAAGCTCTGATCACACGCGGGCGAATATGCATGGCTGCGAGGTCTGGTTCCGCTGATTATTGGCCCATTTCCAAATTAAAAACCTTCCCCTTCAAAGTTAGATCGCAACTGTCTTTTTGCGCGTTTTTGCGCTCGAAATCGGCTTATCTGGCACCACCCCTAGCGCATCGTCACCCGGGTCTGCGGCATTTGTTCCACTCGCTGATTGCATTACAAAACTTTGCTTAGCCCGAAATGATTAGGAATTGGGACCGTTTTAATTCGGGCTGCTGAGTAACGATTTTGGGAGGACGTTCCCAGCTGTGGCGGTGGCGTCGCATCATGAATTGGCAGTACATGTCTTTAGAGCTTATAAGTTGCCAATTATGTTGCTAAATATTATTTACGCGATTGATGATTACATTCAGCTATTTCAGCCTTTATTTCGCTCTTACAAGCATTATTAGTTATTACATACAATATCCAGAACTAACGTGTGTGTGCAACTTAAGTCACCTAGTTATCTCAAACTTGATTCCGAAATAGTAATAAGATACCAGAATACCAATTATATGTATTATATACAGAGAGTACGAATATTGTACATACTGGTACTGCAGTTTATGCCTAAGGTCGGTCCATCGTTAATTAGATCACGCATTTGACACACTTGATGGCACATTGATGGCACGCACTTGTGGTTCCCTTTTGTGATTTGTTGGCCGATTTACGGTCAGCGACAAAACTTCAATTAAAGTTTCAACTTAAAGTTTCTTTAAGAGGCAAAAGGTGGCGGTAGCACTACCGTCCGCAACAATGAGACTCTGGCATGAAGAGATAATAAGCTTGCTACCGAGACCACAACTGCTCGCACAACACCGAGAATGCTGCGCCCTGAGAGGAGCTGGGTGGGGAAGACCACATAGTGTCGTCAACTATGTCTTTGATCATCCGCCGTACAAATTATTCCAGTACCATGTGCTTGTGATGAGAGAAATGATGAACAGGGGATACAATGTCGATCAATTATGGATGAACTCAAAATATAGAGGCAAAAGAGCCGAGCCTTATGAGGAAGAGACAGAGCTCGCACAGGAAACACCTATCTACTCTGAGCATGATAGTACATATCTAGACGAGTGTCTCGCAAATCTCGCTGAGAAAGGTATCTACCTAGATGTAAAGGGAAAAGAAGCTGCTCAAGGTACAGCACAGTTGCTCAAGTCGAGTCCTATACTCGTGGATCTTGTGCACAACGAATCAGACCCCATTGTTGACAGCAAAGGCCCTCACACGAGGAATCAAAGCCGCAAGGCCAAGATCAAGTCAGAGGACCCGATGCCTGTCGCAGCAGAGATCAAGTCAGTACCCCTCGGGGAATCACCACAACAGGACGAAACGTACCGCATTGTAGACAGCAAAAACCCTCGCACGAGGAACCGCAAGACCAAGACCAGGCCAGAAGATTCGGCGCCTGTCGCAGCACAGCTCGAGTCATTACCCCCTTGGGGATCAATACACCAGGACGAAACAAACCGCATTGTAGACAGCAAAGGCCTTCGCACAAAGAACCGCAAGATCAGGACCAGACCAGAGGACTCGACGCCTGTCGCAACACAGCTCGGGTCATTATCATTACCCAGTTGGGGATTAACATACCAGGGCGAAACAAACCGCATCGTAGACAGCAAAGGCCTTCGCACAAAGAACCGCAAGATCAAGATCAGGCCAGAGGACTCGACGCCTATCGCAGCACAGTCCCCTAAGTCAGTACCCATCGAGAAAGTAAAATCTCAGAACGAAACAAGCCGCATTGTAGACTGCACAGGCCCTCGCAGGAACCACAGAACCCAGATCAAACTTGAGGACTCGCCGGCTCCCAAGAAACGCCGAGTGTCAATGTCGAAAAAGTAGTACAGCAAAGCTAGTAGCCAAGCCTGGTGACTCTGATCACCGAATGGTACACATGCACTCTTTCTGCGTCGCAAACGGCGCTAAATTTAACCATAGCTATTCCAAACAGAGCTTGAACTACAATCTCAGTAAAATGCACACGAATCGGCCTCGCCGGCCGGATAGGGCCCGAGCACGACTTCTTAGACATAATATTTCATCACGAGATCACGTCATGCTGAAATCGCTGATAACGAGGTAACACAGGTGCATAAGCGTGACGCATGCCGAGAACATGAGACTAAAAAACTCGCAAAAAACGCAAACGGTCGCCCGAAAAGAGCCATATTCAGGCTCGAAAACTCGAGCTCACGCAAAGCCGAAGCGATTCGGTTAGGTAGCATGCGAGCAGGCCTGCAGAACTCGGAGGAGCTCGAGGATCTTGACGTGGCCCCCACGAGTTGGCTACGGTAAAAGTGAGCGAACCTTCACGAATCAGCTCGGTTGAGTATGATTACGAGTCATGCTACCTGCATGAGATAAGTGGCGTGCACGCATCGGAGTCGGCTGGCCCGACCGCCACCAACAACAGCATCGAGTAGAATCGCAGACCCGAAGACTCGTTTCCGGACCGCGGCTGAACAGACCAGTCACTACGTCATAAGCGGCGGCTTTAGTCATTATCAGCGTGGCATGCATGCCCGAACATGCGGGGGAGCACCGAGAAGACGCTCTGGAAGCTCGAAATCGCTAGGCCTGCGGACATTTTCCGGCTGACACATGCACGCAGAGGCGAAATGATCTGGATTACGATTGAGAAATCGCAGTCGACCGAGGACGCAAAACCGCACCGCACGGACCCCGTCGCCATTGGGCCACGGCACCCCACGACAAAAACCCAGCGTGAAGCAATGCGAGTGCTGAGCATAAAAACACCGGCAAACTGCCCTACACCCTCGCTACCACCAACGCTGCTGTGCCTCATCTCGCATGCACCGCATAACCCTAAACACGAATCAGATACCTAATCTCGACCACTCTCATCTCTTCATTTTGACATGGCTTCTGCAGTGCCTGTTGATTTTACACAGGAAAGCATTCCAAAGCAGGTGGGTGGAGCTTCGAGAGAGTACCGCAAGGTTGACGTGGGGAAAAAGCCCAAGGATGCTCCCGCAACAAGTGCCCTAAGTCGGTTGATTGATAACAACAAGGGCAGATTCGATAGTGCTAGCCCGAGCCCGGGGGCTTCCAGCCCATTGCAATCGAATAGCCCGTCGTCTGCGTCCACTGCGGAGGACAGCTGCAGTGGAGTCATTGATAGTGCTGGTGAGATCGGAAATATCAGCAGCCCCCGGTACTCGTCGAGCGTACACTCGTCCATCTCGTCGTCCAAGATCCCGGCTGGCAGCGTAGAGGCGAGGTTCATTGTGAACTTGCCTCGCACCCCCAGCAGCCAGAGCCAAAGCAACCAGAGCCACTCGTTCCTGGCCCGCAGCATGAGCAAAATCTCCCTGAACCGCACGAGCTCGGTCAGGAACGGTGCGTCGATCCCCGTGTCCCAGAGCACGGGACACAACCGCATGGCCAGCAGTGCGTCCAGCAGCGTAACGTCGATGAAAAGCTTTTTGAGGAGGAACAAGACGCCCGACGACTCCCCGGCGGGCTCGATCGAGAGCTCGTCGGTCATCGAGGTCAAGAGCCCCAGGCAGTCGCTGAGCAAGTCATACGGGAAAATCGGCAAAGTCCTCGGCGAGGGCGCCGGCGGGCACGTCAAGATCGTCAAGAACTCACAGGGGCAGATGTTCGCCGTCAAAGAGTTCCGGACGAAGCACACATCAGAGAGCCAGCGAGAATACCAGAAGAAGTGCGGTGCAGAGTACACTCTGGGGCTATCGCTGCGACACCCCAACATCATCGCGACCGTGGACACGATCCACGAGGACGACAAGGTCTATCATATAATGGAGTACTGCGACTACGACCTGTTCGCCATCGTCATGTCGGGCAAGATGAGCAGAAAGGAGGTCTACTGCGACTTTGCCCAGATCATGGCCGGGGTGCGCTATCTCCACGAGAGCGGCATTGCACACCGCGACCTGAAGCTCGACAACTGCGTCGTTAACTCGGAAGGCATCGTCAAGATCATCGATTTCGGGTCCGCCGTCGTGTACAAGTATCCCTGTAATGACCGCCGTCATGATACCCAAGGTGTAGTTGGCTCCGACCCCTACCTGGCACCAGAGGCGTCCGGGAATGATCGCTACGATCCCTGTGCCGCAGACATTTGGAGCACCTGCGTCATGCTGTGCTGCATGCTGATGCGAAAGTTCCCCTGGAGAGCTCCAAAGATGAGCGACCCTTCCTACAAAACCTTCGTTACCGAAGAAAGACTCGGGAACGGCCCCCAAAAGCTCTTGGCCAACCTTCCCGAGGAAACTCACGAACTGATCACGCACATGTTTGACCTAGACCCCGTTGCTCGATGGGATATCGAGCAGTGCTGGGCGTCCACTTTCCTGAACAGTGTGCAGTGCTGCAGCCTGGACCCTCCAGGCACGCCTCACGATCACACTCACACCACAGTTCCTTTTGATGAAGCGCATATCGCCATGCTGGAGCGCAAGAACCGCAAGGCGAAGAAAGGAGAGAAAATGTGGTAACACTCATATGCATAGCATTCTGTAAATTATTTTCAAGCGAACCTAGTGGAGCATGGCTTCAGCGGGTTGTGGTAGCATAGCAAGTTATTGTTAGCAAACATTTAATTAATCGATGGTTTTCATGAATACAAAGTATTTCACACAGCTCGAGTTGTTGAAGCAGATGTCTAAAATGCACCGTGTTGTTTGAAATGTCCGGCGACCACATGAGATCTAGAGGCCTTGGATAGCACTCTTGGTGCTAGCGCAGCCGAAAGCACTCTACCTCTATCAGCAGTACAGACTGTAATGATAATTTATAGACGCTACGAGAGTCCGAACTCTCTAGTCAAGCGAGCCTAGCTTGACAATTAGTAAATTTATGCTTACAATTTATAAATTAATGCATCAAATTCCCATAACAAATTCATGGAAAAGAGCCCCACCGGCACTCAATCGTTTATGCGGTGACCATTGCAGAAGCTGCCCCACGAAATCAGCAGCCAGCGGGGGCAGGAAAGTATCCAGCGACTTGGATCCAGGCAAGCCACGGACAATACCTTCTGGGCTGCGTCGAGTCAAGGGGTTGCCTCTCATGTCGAAAAATACGTTTGAGCGAGAGGACGCTTTGAGGACCTGAACACTTGGCGATCCCAGCACTTGACAGAGGCATGCAACTTGATCTGTTTCGTCCTCGCCGGGGAAAAGCGGCTTCCCCATAATTAGCTCCGGGATGATACAGCCCAAACTCCACATGTCGATAGCAGTACTATAGGGGACGCCGAGGAGAATCTCGGGGGCTCGATAGAAGCGGCTTTGAATGTACGTATATACGCGCTTTGTCTCATGACAGCTTGACCCAAAGTCAATGATTTTGACCTGACAACGCTCAACGTTGGAGACCAGGATGTTTTCGGGTTTCAGATCGCAATGAATGATACCCTTCATGTCGAGGAACTCAAGACCCTCTACCAGTTGCCTGGTGAAATACCGCACCAAGTCGAGGGGGAAGCCTTTAAACTTGTTACGTCGCAAGAGCTCGTACAAGTTATCACCGAGAATCTCGGTACAGATGCAGAGGTGGTTGCGGAATGAGAAGTTTGCTAAATAGCGCAAAAAGTGGTGACGTTCGGGGATGCCCTGTTTTGCCAGGTCCATCAGCAGGTTGGCTTCCACCCTTGCTTGGTGGCGCATCTCCCTGCGATTGCACGTAACTTTTACTGCGACCAGGCGGCCAGTCTTGTGATCGCGGCACTTGAACACTTTGCCAAACGAGCCTTTCCCGAGCTCGGACACTATTTCGTAACGGAAGGCAATGTGGTCGTGGAGCGCGTGCTTGTAGTTACCTTGCTCATCGGTGTAATTAGGGGTCTGGAGCTTTGCGGACGCTTGCCCAGTATAGTAGACGTGACGGTAGTCGAGGATCTCGATGCGCTCGCTCGAGGTCAGCCCTGGCGTTTTGGCGACCTGGATGCCGGGGAGGGGCGGGTTGATGGTCTCCGGGTCCTTTTCAACGCTGATCCCGGCCAGGCTATCGGGGATGAGCAGCGACAGCGCCTCCTGAACTTGTGGGGCGGGGTCCTTGCCCGAGTCGACGGTCTCCCACTCGTCATCGTAGAGCGACGGGGACGGGGGCCGTGAGTTCTCGCGGGTGGAGCTCTGGGCTGAGCGGCCTGACGTGCGCGAGCTGGTGGCGGAGCGGCGCAGCGTGCTGAACAGCTTGCGCGTCGTCTCGCTCAGGCTGCGTTTCTGCGACGAGGACCTCGAGTCGGCGGCGCTGCTGGCGGTCGGCGGCTCCGAAGGGATCATCCCCCGGACGCAGCGCAGGTCGAGGGGCTGCGGGCGATGGCGGCTGGGCGCGACGGGGATGGCTGAGGTTTTGAAGTTCATGCTCTGGCTCTGGGGTATCGACGAGACCGACGACAGCCGCGACGAGAGCTGCGAGATGGACGGAGAGTCTTTGGCGATGCGCGAGGTGTGCGAGTGCTCGCTCGGCGGGTATGGAAGGGCGGACGGCCCGCTGTGTGTGTGAACGAGGGCGCCGGGGTGGCCGTGGCTCGGCTGGTGCGAGGGCGCCGTGTGGCCGTAGGTGTGGATCCCGTGCGGGGGAATATTAGGCTCTGGCTGCGCTTTGTGGGCCAGGTTCGCGTGGCTCGACGACTGGGGCAGCCGTGGGGACCGCTTCACGGCATTGCGGGAGCGGAACGTCATGCTCTGGGACTGGGGCAGCCGCGACTCGACCTTGGCGCTCTGGGTCTTGCGGGCCCGGGCGTCGTGCGGCTGCGGGCTGGCAGGGGCCGGCCCATTATTGATGGGGGCGGGCTGTGGTCCCTGCTTGCGACGGAAAATTGACCGAAAGTCCGACTTGGGCGACGCCTGCTTCTTGGCCGCGTCCGGCTGCCCTGGCGGCTGCGGGGTCTTTTGCACCCGCCGCACTCGCAGCGTCTTGGGCTCGATCGACTCGGTCGACCGCTGCGACGTCTGCGGCTTGAGGGGCGACCGACTGAGCCGCTGGGGCTTTACGTTCGCGGTCTTCAATTGCGTGCTCTGGGTCGCCGAGAACGCCCGCGACGTCGCCGAGGCCTTCGTCGGCGTGCTCTGAATGCGTGGCCTCCCGGCTCCCGCCTTGGGGGGTGTGGTTTCCTTGGGTTGCTTGAGGTTGACGGTGCTCGAGCTCGCCCGCATCCGAGGTTGGGGCTTCCTGAGGGTCCCTGCCGCGACTCCCGAGCCTAATTCCGGCCGCGGCTGCCTGGGCTCGGCCTGCCTGTCCCGGTTTAGCCGCAAATCGCGCATGCTTTGGCTCTTGGGCACTCGCTTCGGGGCCACCAGCATCGGGATTCCACTGAGACGCGGGGCCGTGAGCTCTCCAGGGGGGCGCGATAGAGGCTCCCCGGAGAACACTGGCAGCGCGGAGTAGCTGGAATTTTGCGAATCCGCCATCCACGCGTCTCTTTGTTTATCTCTGGATAAGCTTACGATGGCGAAGGGGTACAGGGGGTACAAATCGGAGAGTGCGTAGCTGGGCGCTGGCGGGTGCTCAGAATCGCTAATAGTGCGAGAGGCGAGCTAGTGCGGGCTGCGTGGGAGGGCTGGCGGGTTGAATCGCGCCCCGGGGGCGGCAATCGCTCGGGGGCTGCATGCACGGCCGGGGTCGGAAAAACACCGCAGAAATAGTCACAATACAAACGCTACGTCAATATCGCTAGTACTGCACCCTCGCGACCCCCGATGCACGACCCCCGAGACGGTGGCGGATCTCGGCGTATGCATGCGAAGGTACGCGAGCGGTAGGCATCAGGAGGCACGGCGCGCCAGGACGAGCTCGCGCCGCGTCAGCACGCCCGGTTCCTCGAGCGCCCCGAGGGCTGCGCGTGCCAGCGCCGTCAGTCTTGTGGAGCCGACACCACACCCCATCGTCACTGAACCATGCAGCATCCTTGCAGCATTCCAGTTTCCCATCGTTCTATATGCACGTCGTCCGTGTGGACAATGCCCAGGCGCCAACAACGTGCCAATAGCGCGTCAGTACCTAGAGCCAAGAATTGCAACACAAGTGCGGGTCCAATACCGAAGCAGCCAGCTAATCGTGCCCGACAATACACACACCATTCCCAGAACCACCCTGATCTGAGCTTGTCATGCCGTCATTTCCTCGATCCGCCACCGACAGCCACCGATTAGCTGAGACTCTCACATCATGGAGGGCTCAATAGACTCGGCTGTGGATGGCTATTCGCTGCTATACCAGCTGGTACTGGTGCAGACGATCTACGAAATGAAGCAGGACTTCACCAAAGTGCCGTGGATCATCAATGAGCACCCCCTGCTGGAAAGCATGCACTACGCAAAAATCGACAAGGAAAAGGCAAAGAATCTCTTCATCCGACTGCTGAAAAATTACGAGATCCCGTACGAGGAGTCTGAGATCTCCAAAGTTGGCATATCACAATCCCTGGATCAGCTAGTGAACATCCTGTATGCAAAGTACTCTCAACAACTAATTAACCAGGTAGAGGACGACAAGAACGAATTCAAAGACATACTCAAGAGCTTCAGCTAGTATCTTTCTCGGGCCCAGACTCGCATTATCCACCCAGATACCTGCACCTCCCCCTCTTTTGTAAGCCTCGACGACTCAATTAGGTGTCATGTTTCGCCAGCTACGTCTCACCCGTGGACACGCAGCACCTTTTCAGCTGCCCCTGCGAGTCCCTGCGAGGAGCTTCGCTGCCACTCGAGCCCGCAGACTCGGAGTCCCAGGACAGATATTCGACGACCCAACTGAGGACGACAAAAAATCCGAGACAAAGTGGAAAGACCTCCTGTTCAAGGCTACAGAGACCGCTGCTGTGATGGTAGCTAGCATTGCCATGCTCGGTTTGGCTGGCCTCATGTACCATCGCTACTACAGGGCCCATGCCCACGCCAAAATGCTCGAGGCGTTCGAGGGCGAGCACAACTGCGAAGACCATCGAAAGAACGACATCAGCGACGAGAGCGACTGGGTCTGGCGCCCGCAGCAGAGTATCCTCAACCATGTGGTGGACGGACAGCTCAATGGGCGTTACTACCTGCTGTTTGGCGAGAAGGGAACTGGCAAGACCAGCATGCTGCTGCACGCTATTCGCCGAGTCCACGGCCACAACGTCGTCGTCGTAGATGCACACGCGGACCCAGAGATCTTCCGCATCCGCATGGGCAAGGCCCTCAACTTTGAGTTCTTCGAGGACTACCTCGGGTCGCTGTTCAGCATTCGGGGCCCGCGTGAGACATCTGCTCTGCTCGACATTGAGCGTGCGTTCAACACCCTCGAGGACGTAGCGGTGCAGCGCCAGCAAAAGTCAAAGAACGCAAAGCCGCTCATCTTGATCATCAACAACGCGCACCTGATCCGCGACGACGAGGAGGGCCGCGACCTGATCGAGCTGCTGCAACAAAAGGCAGAGTCTCTCAGCGGCTCGGGCCTCTGCTCAATGATCTTCAACTCGGACGACTACTGGCTGTACCAGCGTCTCAAGCGGCTGGGGACGCGCCTCGACGTTATCAGCGTCGGCGACTTCAATCGTGAGCAGAGCATCTCGGCCCTGAAATCTATCAGGAGGCGGACATTCGGCGAGACTCTCGACGACGAAACCGCCCTCGACGTCTACCATCTCGTCGGTGGCCGCGCCCAACACCTGGGCAGCGTCGCATCCCAGAAAAACATCATCCAGGCGTGCCATTCTCTCATTGATCGTGAGAAGCAGTGGTTCCTCAACCACTGTGGGCTGCTTGGCGACGACATGGACGACGATGTGATGGACTTTGGCAAGTTCTCCTCAGCGGCGATGGTGCTCGCTAAGGAGATGGTCAACATGTCTAACGACTTCTCGCAGGAGGGCGACATCAAGCTTCCCCGTATTCCCCTGTGGAGGGCCCGGCAAATCATGACTCGCCCGGACTTTATCCAGGAGTACGACAACCTCAACCTGTTCACGTTGGACGAGATGTCGAGAGTCAAGCCCGACAGCGTGGTGATGTTCCACGCATTCAGAGAAATCGTCTCCATGCCTGGATTCAACGAGCTCCTGAACCAGACCCTGAACCGGGTTGACGCAATCGAGAGCTTGGGCCGTACTCGTGAGCTCGTCGCCAAGGACCTGGTGCTCGGTGGAAAGTACCTGATCCAAAAAGTGGACGGCAAAGACGCAATCACTCTGGATGCACCGGCGGAAGACGACGAAGACGACGACGAGATGATGCTTCTCGACCAGACAGACAAATTTTACTGGAAAAGGAGAAACCTGAGGAAAAAGTGAGCACTGAATGCTTAGTATCTTAGGCTATTTATTGTTGACACAATAGCTAAACGTACAGTCACAAAGGGATCTCGGGTGACGCAGCGATGCTCGTGGAGGAGCGGCGTTGCATTTCTCAGCTCGCCGAGCACAACTAGAAGCAGCACCCAAATGAGCGTCGCCACACTCAATCAGGCCGTTGCAGCCATCTGTGCCGTCCTGAGCTTGCAGCCCCACCGGCAGCCACAAGATTCACATTACGTAATAATTTCGCTTATCTGGCTATGGGGTGCAGGCGATTTGAGGGCTGAGACATGATATGAGTCCGGGAGCCGATTTAGGCGCTCAACGGGAGAGACGTGTCCGGCGGACAGCCTCCCTAAGGTTTACCTTAGAGTTCAGCGCTTGCATAACCCCAGCCCTACGATGAATTGCGCCAATTCAGGAGCGACAACGCCTCCACGGATTTGGAAATTCCCGCACGGGCTCTGGATAGATTTTCCGCACTAAACGCCCATCCCTAAATTGCCCCCAGACGAGCCTGTAAAGGGCCAAGCGCTCCAGCTCATGCAGAGACCTAACCCGTGCATGCTGCCCTGCAACCCTTTATCAGCCAGTATATAATCTGGGAGTCGTATCCCCAGACGGAACTTCGGTGCTGAATGAGCGAGGACGAAGTGTGGATGTATGAGGTTCTCAGCGTAAGTACAGACTCCGACATTGATGGTGACCTCAGGTCGCACACCGCGACGCCCCAATCGACTGGAATACAAGAGTTTAGAATGCCCAATTCCACCCCCAGTGAGCCTCCCCAATACGTGGAGGCGGTAGCGGACATGATTACCAAGGTCGAGTTCCCCCCTGCTACCGCCAATGCAGGACATTATGCAGGGGCGGCATTCTACCTGTTTGGTGCATCTGAGGCCGAGGCCACCCAGATATTTGAGAATCTATGTCGCAACACCGGCAAGGAGCGACTTTGCAATACTCACTTTTACTGGTACGACCACACGATAGAGCAGCTCTCGTTCTACGACCCCAGCTCCGGGTTTTCGGAGTGCACCTATCAGCAGCGCAACAACCCCGTCGCACTACTTTTTTATTCTACTACATATTACAATGACCCAGTGGCCAGCTTCAGCAGTTTTGGACGAGTTCTCAGCGCCCCTATTATTCCTATCAGTAACACATACATGGACCCGCTGTGCTTGCAAGCAAACAAGGTCCTCTGCACCGAAGGTGAGTACTACCTCTCTATTCACGTCGACGGCGCCACCTACAAAGTGCCCCTGACAATTAGCTTCCTCGCGATATTCGATCTCGAGAAACTAGTGCCTCGTAATCAGATGGTCGTGCGCACTACCTTGCGCAAACTCAACGCACCGGCATCAACCTGGGGTGTCGAGCCCACATATAAAACCTTCTTCACAGCATTACTGTTGTTGGGTACGTTATACCAGTTGATACCAAGTACGCGGAGTGTTGCCAGCAATCACGCCGTGCTGCGTGACCCAACAGAACAGGCCGCTATGCCAGTTCTGTCGACTGACAAGTCCATACTAGAGCCCGGCTACAGGGCCCTTCAACTGGGCGCAGTGGGCATAGGAGCAACTGTAAATGCAATCGAGAGAGCGCTCATGGGCACTTATCTTGAGCTCATTGACCTATTCCGCTTTGTGACTGCTAGGGCTTCTAGAGGGTTTTCTAATACCAAAGTATTAGTTGAGACGGAAGCTGCAAGATTCGGCAACTTTACGGCCAGGGCTTATAACCGGGTAAAGAGTGCCACCATTCGAGCTACTCTTGGATCCAAGAAGCAAGTAGAGAGTCTCTTCAGAAAGGTCAGTGTCAAGTCACTCTTCTCTGCTAGAACCAATCGTGGGCGTACGAGTGCGAAAGCTTCTGTGAGCGAACCTACCAAGGAGGCTAAGAAGCAGCACAAGTGTGGGTATAAGAGAGACTATACGGAGAGAAGAATCCGCGATCGCCATAGTAAGTGCAAGCGCCAGAAGAGGGACCAGGATGATATCTCTTATCGCAGATGCCTTCGGGATGCTGTCATATCATGGAGGAAGCAGATGTTGAGTCCGGAAACCAGCCGATGGTATCACTTCTTTCGTAAGTCTCCAAAAAAGTCGACGTGGAGAGAGAAGTTGAGGCTGAAGACTAGCTAAGTAAACTAGTAGTGCTTTAAATTATTGATGTGATACGCATTACGAAGTGCGTACTGATGTCATGCGGTGAATGCGCTCTTTGTCTGAGTTTTAGGTAGTTGAGTAGCTGGGATACTTTTGGTGTCTTGCCGCATGAAGTTATATCCCGCGTTCAGTTGCATGCTATAGCACAACAGTTGTAACTGTACAGACAAGGACTCAGATTAGTACCACGATAAATTACGAGCTGAGGTTGCTGCCTGTCTATTCATCACTCCAAGAGAGGCTAACTCCTCTAGGTCTTGAGAATTATGTGTTTCAACCTCATTAATCAGTGCCACTCACATTCATCGAATGGTGCCTCAGGTTGAAAAGGACTCGATCAAGCATTATGCGGAGACGACCCACATTCTTGCAGGTATAAGCATATCGAATTAAAGCCGCAACTGAGCCACTAAAATGCAGAAATAAACGCAATTCTTGCCTGTTACGCATAGAAGCTGAGATAATATGTGCTTCTCATGTAGTCATTGCTCCACCTGGGCTCTTATATTAGCGAAGAATATTTATGACATGTTTTCGCGTGATTCTCTTCGAACTTTGTACCTGTGCCCAAACACCCAATGATTTACGTGTTCAAGTAGTGAAATACGCAGATGCACAAAACTAACAGAAGTGATGCAGAGAGGAGTTATCATAATTAAGAAGAAAAAAAGTATACAGCCGTTCAACTCTAGTGCTGGAACTCATTTGTCGTACTGCGCCATGCTGCGGCGTATTAAATGCATCATTCATCAGACTCTCGACACTACTGCCTACCCTCTATGCTAAGTATCTCAACTGGAGTCTATGCTGAGGCCCAGGACCCTAACATCATACCAATTCACTAGATCTGATTATAACTCGACTATATCTGAGTCAGTTAAGAAAATTTCAGAGTCTCAAGTGGCTGTTTACCTTTTTGTAGTAAATGCGGGTCGTGCAGCTTTTGCAGAAGTCTTGAGATTTATCAGCCGAGTGTGAATCAATATAGCTCTAGTTGCAAATACGCAGTTCCTTTGGAATCCGCATGTAAAATTCCTAAATAGGTGTGCCAGACACCTACAACTTAGTCAGGGCTTAAACAGCGTGCCTGTTATATGCCTGTGCACCTTAAACACTATCTATTGTAGCAAGTGATACAGGGTTAACGGATTACTCTCTAGGGATCGCACGAAGATATTGGGTACTATACAATGGCTACAAAAGGATAGGCATAGGAGAGTGGTCTGTCACTACATGGACCGACAATCAGAAGCTGCTGTAATCCATATACTCTAGAGAGTTTGAATGCTGTTAGTAAAACTAGGATATCAATATAAATTAACTCGTTGATTCTACTCAGCAGTTTAGAGGTAGCCGGAACAGGCATTTGGAGCACATTCATCTCCTATTGTTTATACAAATCTTGCATGTCACATTGAGGATAAGCAAACCAACTACGCATGTGATTGGATTGAACCATTTACTATATTGTCTGAGAAATGACGAGATTATAAGGTTACATTTTATCCTCAATACTGAGAGTCCATGATTTTCCTTGTTTCTAATGCAAATTATGCAGCGCTTCTGCTTAACCGTCCTATATCTATCATGAATAATGTCAAGTTATTATTTGGCATTATAGTGTATATTATTATCATTAACTTGCTGTTCGTGCAATAGTTGAAACGTTGTACCCATAAGGAAGAACACTACAATCGTACAGATCTATCTTGTACCTTCCGGATATGGAAATTCTAACCCGCGCATATGGTCTAGCATTGCATATGATCTAGCATGGTAATGTGGCACATGATGGCTACATCGGGCATCTACAGGGCCTGCAGCTGTCGACGATTATGGCAATAACAAGTACTCGTATGGGTATATATATCATGAATTCAGCGCTTGAATACCATCGAGAATGATTGCCACTGAAGTTTCCACTGTGATTGCGTGCCTTTCGTTCCACCTTACAATCTGTTTCCTCTTTGCCTATGCCGACTG
>JAJMCH010000019.1:0-45728 GCA_030585105.1 Wickerhamiella shivajii | reverse complement strand
AGGGTGGTGTCCAAAGCAGAATCCAGATTGTTGTCAGGGGTTTCGAGGTACCGACGTCGAAGGCCTCCTTGCTGGACAGGCTCTCTGGTGGTCCCAGGAGCGGTCTCTGTGCTAGAAGGTTTCTTCTCAGGGAGAGGGGTGACGGGACAGTCCACGAACTCATCCTCGCACTCATCATCAAACGTGATCCGATGGTAGTATTTTGGGAAGGGAATCACTTGGACAGTTTCGGCAAAGTGCACTCTCTTGACTGGACTATCATCAAAGGGGATAGAATCATCAGTCTCAATAGAGGTGCTTTGGAAGATCTTTGCTTTCTTAGAACGAACAGTCTCGGATTCAACTACATCATCGGGCACAAGCTCATTTACCCAGTCGGCATAGGCAAAGAGGAAACAGATTGTAAGGTGGAACGAAAGGCACGCAAGCACAGTGGAAACTTCAGTGGCAATCATTCTCGATGGTATTCAAGTGCTGAAGACGTGATATATATACCCATACGAGTGGTTATTATTGCCATAACCGTCTACTATTGCGCGCGCTGTAGATGCCCGTTGTAGCCATTATGTGCCGCAGTACCATGCTAGATCATATGCCATGCCAGACCTTAAACGGGTTAGAGTTTCCATATCCGGAAGGTACACGGTAGATCTGTGCGGTTGCAGTGTTCTTCCTTATGGTACAACATTCCAACTATTGTACGAGTAGTAGGTTATTATATGAGTATTATATGAGTTACTATAATATTGAACTATTACAATGATATTGTATGATAGATATGGAAGGATGTCGAAGCACTGCTATCCTGCATCTAAAAGACGGAAATGCTTAGACTCAATGCAGATTCTTGCAACATCATGCCTCAAGATCCACAAAAAGGCGTTCAATGTTGAATGCTTCTTTCTTTGTGCGACGCACTCGCATCGTTCTGCCATACAAATTCCTTAGTGCGCATCAGCCAACGACTACGTGAGTCTTATGATTCAAGCCTAAACTGCTCATGATCTTCGCATTTCCGCAATCCACTACCATGCAGGTACTTAATAGTCTTCAAAAAACATGGAGGTATGAGAAATCCTAATCGCCCGTACCTCTCTGTATGCGTTTTCACTGGCAATCCAGTGGACCAGAGATATCTAATGCGAATAGTCATCTTGGCGTTCACTCTTCGCTACACTACAGCTTGCACAACGGATGCGTGCGGCATGCGTGTACCTGCAGAATACCGAGCTGAAGTTTCTACACGCAAGAATGGACACATTCAAAGAAATGGAATGAGAAACACCCGTGTTTTAGAATTCCAGCTTCTCTGCATAGTAGCGCAAGAACACTAGCACTTGTTTTCGCAAGCAGGAAGTAACTTCGACAAATTAGTGGGGTTCTTTTCAGTAGTACATACTACCCAACAATGACCTATTTAGCATTTGTGGACACAAAAGTAGAGATCCAGTATGACTGAACAAAATCTCCTCCGCCACCTACACGCCACAGGGAATGCTCTTTGCACAAGTTGGCCTACGCCGATTCCTCTCTTCGACAAGATGTTGCTCGAAGAAAAATATTCCTAATATATCGTCTGGTATCACTGCTCCTGCTCCCGCTCAACAGATAGAGGCAAGACCTGAGAACCACGATAAGCCACAAACCCTTCCTGCTCGTATGGTCGCTGCACTTCCAAGTGCTATAAGGCCATATGCGGAGCTTTCTCGCTACGATAAACCAATTGGCATGTGGTTATTGTACAGTCCCTGCACGTGGTCTTTGACGATGGCTGCCTTTTCTACATCTGCACCACTAACCTCGTATGCAGGTATGCTTGCCGTTTTCGGAGTTGGCGCTCTCGTCACTCGAGGAGCAGGTTGCACCGTCAATGATATGTGGGATCGCAAGCTAGATCGCAAGGTTGCCCGTACTATGCTGCGACCTCTTGCATCAGGAGCGGTTTCGATGCCACAGGCATGGACTTGGTTGGCCGCCCAGTGCACGATAGGACTGGGCATCCTTCTCTCGCTACCTTCAGCTTGTTGGGCTCTCGGTGCAGTGTCAATGATCCCAGTGATGCTATACCCATCGTTTAAGCGTTTCACATACTACCCACAAGCATGCCTTGCGTTGTGTTTCACATGGGGTGCACTGCTCGGCTTTCCTGCCATGGGCATAACAAACTGGCCAGCACAGCTCTCGTTATATGGAAGCGCTTATGCGTGGTGCATGATATACGACACGATCTACGCTCATCAAGATAAGATCTATGACATCAACGCAGGTATCAAAAGTACCGCTTTGAAGTGGGGCGACCGCACAAAAACTATTCTCTACCGTTTCGAAGTGGCCCAGATTGGCCTGCTTGCGACCTCGGGTGCCGTGTTGGGTATGGGAGTTGGATTCTATGCTGGCGTCGCCGTTGCCGCCTATCGCATTACAAAAATGATTCGCAGTGTGGATTTGAATGACCCAGACAGCTGCTGGTACTGGTTTCTCAACAACATCCGCACAGGACACGTTATTTGGTTAGGAGCACTAGTCGACTACATTGCTAGGTTGTTCGGCCTGTTCTAGTCAAAAGAAAAATAAAAGGGCTATATCCTTGATGCTTAAAAGTTAGTCACCACTTCCTATTTCGATATAAATGCTCTATGTACATTACCACTTGTAGTCGGCCGTCTGAGTGAAGTCCTCTTTGATTTTCCAGTCACGCAAAGGTGTGTATAGCTTGCGGTCTAGCCTCTCCTTAAATCTCTGAGCTGCAGCCTCTTTCACGCTTTGATTCTTGATGATAGCTTTGACATGTACGTACGGATGGGTAACAACGCCTGCTCTTCCTCTGCCTTTGGCCTGCACACGCTTCTCATCTTCACCATCTTTACCGACCCAGATCTGGGAAATATAAAGCTCAGAGGGGTCCATCCCTAGCTTCACAGCATCAGCTCTTCCTCGTTCAAGCATCTCGCCTACGTCCCTTCCTAAGCTCTTGGCACTGAAATGGCACTGGGTGATGGCCTCGAGCAAAGGCATCTGGCGAAAGATCCGGAGGAACATGTAGGTCTTCTTCCAGGAACTTTTTATGCGGTAGCTCTGAATATACACACTGGGTTCCAGTACCTTTTGCTCTTCACGAGAAAGATGCAATTTGTACTTCGTGCCATTCAGTTCCACAAGCTGGTTGTTGATGAACTTCCCATTATTGGAGCTCAGGACCTGCTCGTAAAGTTGGCGCTTGAGAGGGCTTAAATACTGTGCTGGTGGCACAGGAGCAGGTTCAAGAAGGGACTTGATCTTGGGGTGCTCACGAAGTTCCTCGTTAGAGTTGTAAGTCTTTTTCACTTCGGGCTCCTGGGGTTTTGTTGGCACATCTCCCTGATTCATAAAGCCAGTGAACGCTTCACGGCCAGTGGTGCTGTAAAAGCGAAGGGCACTTCGAAATTTCAGCATGGAGAGATTATATAATGAAAACTCGTTTCTTGGACGCTTCCGTGCAGCAAGATGTAAGTGAATGAATACAGGACAAGACTGTAAAAAATTTTAAACAAACTTTGCAAATTAGAGTGCGTATATAAGCTTGCCTCATCTGGACTGAAGGGGCTCGTCCAGTAAAACTAAGCATGACACACTACTAATAGAGTTACCTATAGCACAATTCCATACATTTGATAGACTGATCTCTCCTGAATCATAGAACAACATGCACTATAGCATTAGGCATACCTCAAATAGTCTCCCAGCCGCCGAAATCAACAGTCTGGTCGATCTTGCGAACAATGAAATTAAATATCTCATTCTCAAGCCACATTCCCCTTGTAAGGGAGTCATATCGTACCTTATGAAGAAAATGAGGCTTACCACGACGCATGTTTTCGTCATGCTCACCATGAAGATCAAGATAAGGAGCTTCACTGAACGTTCCCCTACCGCCATTGATGGTCAGGAACATATGGTTACGAATAGGGAATAAGAACATGCCATAATGCCGTGCGCAGCGGTCGACATGAAGAGTGCAAGGCCCTTTCTGTCCTGATTCCAGCAAGGGCGAATCGAGAGGAATGATCTCACCACAGAAAAGACATACCGCCTGGTCAGTAGATGATCCATCCGTTCTGCTTCGGCTGCTGAAGAATGTATCCAATCGATGAGGAAGCCTTATAAGACGATAGACTCCTGGGTACTCTAGGATGCTGAAATTCGTGTGTTCAATGAATAGTGACAGCTGCTGTTGGCCAACAGAGGCAGTTCTCCACGTCCTCAGAATCTCTGCTAGAGTGGGCACGCCCAAATACAACGCAAGGCGTTCCTGCTCAGATCTTGCCATCATAAACTTGAACTCATCCTCTTCGTACGATCCTGCGAGGCCGAAAACCACGATAGCTACCCTACGCAATAGAATGGTAACGTTACGCTCAATCATTCCATAGACGAGTTGAATCTGATTACGGTGCTGTGGGAGAGCTTCAGCCAAGACCTCTAGGGCTACTTCATCGTTGAGTGAGGTTCCCGTGGGGATATCTCCGAGTCGTTCCCAGCACTGCAGGGTTCTTACCTGCTGCATAATGCAACCGGCGATTGCCAAACGGAGAGCAGTTTGAGGTGTGATTCCGTAATTCAGTTTCACCAAAAACAAGCAATACACGAACATTTTGAAGGGATCAACATTTCGTGGGTCCAGCTTCTTGTAAGGAATCTTTCTCACGAGTGCATAGCTCGCAAGAGTTTCCATGTAGTGGCTAAGAAGTCGAACATTCTTCAAATTTTTAGAGCTCAGTTGATCCACAACAATGCCTCCCATTGCAGAAGAATGAGGTACACCTCTCAATGCGATCTCCATGAGCTTTATGGAGTTGGTGTACGAGTTCATAACCAGGCTCAGGTCCAATCCGTGATGATCTGAATTATTTGCGGATCTTACGCAGGCAGCTTGATGAAGTAACACTCGAAACGAGTCCGCAGGGTTAGACAAGCTCTCTGCAAACTTGGGGAGCACCGTTTCAGACACTAATTTGCTCCTCGTATATGATGCCGAAGGCTCTACTGATCCACTAAGGAGCTGTACGAGTGTGCCCATTTGATGATCAGCGTAGGGACCCAGCACGTCGGATGCAGATAACTTATTTGTGCCCCATAAAATCGGAACGAAACTGTTGTTCAAAGCGCGACATAGGGGGCATAAATATTCGCCTCTCTGAGCATAATCTGGATTTTGTCTGCTCTGGTTCTGGCTCTGTCTCGTCCGCTGCATCACAATGTAGTCATGATAACAATTCCAGTGTACACCATGGCCACAGCCTGTAACGATGGACGCGCTTTTATCCACAAGCTCCTGAGGATAGGCACGTTTGTCGCGAGAGTCTTCGATAGCAGTCCAATAATGCTTCCAACTTTCACTCCCTTCTATTTCGCTCGGTTTTGTTGGTGCTTCGGCATCAAGAGAAGGAGAATTAGCCCCATATCCTTCTGAGATCCAATCTTTTGGAATATTATAAGGCATCTGACGAATAACCGAGGTCTGAGAAGTGAACGTCATTTGACCGAAAATGGTTTGATCAGTGTCCGAAGTATGGCACAAGACGCAGTTGCTGCGATCGAATGACCAAGACCTGACCGACTCATTCTCTTCACTGGAATCGATTTCCATGTCATCGTCCTCCTCGTCTTCAGAACCCAGTCTTCTCTCGAATTCTGATTGCTGTCGACGCATATCTTCCATAATTCTACGTTGTGCCTCTTTTCCAACCTTTTTGCGTTTGTCTGATTCTCTCTCAATATGATCAGGCCGCTTGAAAGACAGCGAAAAGTTGGACAGCATTTCAGGCTGTTTAATGGATAACATATTGAACAATTTGCGGCACCTTGGATGCAAAGCTGAGAACTGCGCGGTATTGAGTATTTGCGTGAGCAGGCTAGCAAAGGTCAATGTCGTGCCATCGTGTTCGCGAGTGGATACCCATTCAGCCATAGAAGAATACACTGCTGGATCATTTACTGATTGCTCAGGATCACGAGTCAGGTCATCTTTGGCAGACATAAGCAGAAGATAGAACGCACGTCCAAGCACCGTCTCCACGTGTGCTTGATTGCTAGGGTTGCAACTGCGAAGAAGATCATAGAATAGTCCGAATATGAACCGCGCGAATGCCACGGATCGCGTGAATGCACCGAGATCTGCCCACGGTCCATTTAGCTTTCGTAGGGGAGCGAGATGCACTATGTCTTCCGCAGGACAGCCGAACTTTTTGCTCAAGTGCTTTGCTATAACCTTCTCTGCCTCCTCGATTTTTGCGGATGAAAAATGAGTGTAATGAGGGTCGAACTCCTCGATCAAATCCGGGTTGAGAGAGTACATACCAACATCACGCACGCCTTTCGGGGGTGTGAATTTTGTGCACTGCTTCAGCACAGGTTCAAACGCGTCATCCAAGGTCATTGTTTCGGGGATATTCCTCCACAACTCACTATAGCTCATATCCATGAACGTTAATGCCTGAACGATCTCCCGTCTGAAGTATTGTTCGTTAATCTTCTCACTTGGGGCATCTTGAAGATAAATTCGATCTACTAGCAGACTCTTGAGGGCGTGCAAGAACTCCTCCAGCATGTAGTATCTCTGGCTCTCATCAAACAGGGAGGAGTTTTCCGAAAGGTTATAACGACTCAGCAGGTGCAGAAAAGCTTCGTTGGGACCCACAGAGACTAATTCAGTTTGTGCAATGTACAGATCGCGAGCATATGACAGTCCCCTAAGAGTATTCTCCCGGTAATGATGGAGCTGGCTACGAACAGTATACCCATTTCGAACCCACAATCCAACATGCATTTGGCTGAGGACCCCTAGTGTTTGGATGCAGTGATCAAATAACATGAGTTTCACAAAAGTACGATCGTATTCAGGGAATAATCCAGCATCAACCGCAGCGAATAACATATCATGGAGTGCCTTGGCATTAGGAACATGGCAATTTTGCAATAGCCACGATAGGAAGGCATGAACAGGGTGGTGAAGCGAAATCACTCCCTTGTCGATATCCGGGTCTGGTAGGGTGGTAGAGGTGTACCTGTCACCATAATGCGCTTTCAAGGTATAAGTTTCAAGTCTCTCTGCATTGGTGACTCGCTTGGAATAAGCGAATGACCACCTCAGTAGAAGAGTTGCTACTTGGGAAATCGCCTCCTTGACAGCACTAAAATCACATTCATATGTGCAGTTTGCAATCACCTGCGCAAGCTGAAGAATAAATGGAATCGTAGTAAAGAAGAATACCCAGTTCTCATTTTCGAACTCAATGTGCTTGTCTGTCTGGCGTTTCATAGGGCTCAGCCCCTGGAAAAGGGAGAAGAAATCAGCTAGCTCGAGTAGACGATCTGGATTCGAGACAACAGTTAACTTGTTAGGGTTCCTGCTGAGCAAATACTCAAACTCGTGGAACAACTGTGAGCATCTGCGATTTCTCAGAATAGGTGAATCAACATCCAAATAGAGGTCTTTATTGATGCACTGCGGCGGTCCCATCTTTTGTAGAGTGTAGAGTGTGTAGAGAGATGAAAGAAACGATGGGAAGCAGTATCCTCTAGCCAGTTTCGATGCAATTGATGGCGTAGTAAAGAGCTGGGTACTGAGCGAACAGATTATTGAAACTTCCGGCTCCCTATCCAATATAATAAATAGTTCAAGTATCTGTGGATACACGTCCGCATAAATAGAGCCTAGTCGTGGCTTCAGGGCGTGACTTGAGATAAGTGTGTTGACATAGATGTCACCTAGAGTTGTTCGCAGAGACTTCCACAGGCGGATATCAAAGAAAATGAGAAACTTCACTCGAGGGGTTCCAATAGTATTCTGAATTTCTACTTTCTCTGCCTCGGCTTCCTTGAAGAGGTTCACCTCCTTCTCCCAAAAATTGCGAGGACTCAGCGCATTGAAAGTTAGGTGCGAGGGGCTGAAGTCGATCTCTTCTGGATTCGTGGGTGCTGCTTTAGGAACTGGGGTGCAGAAATCGGGGTTGTTTAGGCGCTTGCTGAACAATGGAATATTTTTACCATCGAGCATCGAGTTCAGCCACGTTTCGTACGGAAAAGGCAGCAGTGTACCCATAGACTTGTTGTTTGCGGCCTGCAGGTTACCACAGTTCCAAGGGTCGCACAGAGCTTCACCAATTATTTCCGCGAGGAGGCCAGGAGGCGCATTTTTGAGTCGAGCCTGTGACATGTCAAGCAACCAGTGCATGATTTCGTCCACCATCTCTTCTCTCATATGATCCCTTGTAGACCTAATGGTGACGGTGAACAAGGATGCCTGCTGTTTGATTAGAAGCAGATTGTCGATATTGGAGCTCGCGACAGCGATTCCTCGACCGTACTCGTGAATTTTTTTGGCAACCATCTTACTGAACTGTGCGTTTCGCTTCGTGGCGTTCTCGATTGCCTGAGTGAAATCGAGAATGGATCGCCGCTCGTCATTCCATAGGCATAAGACGTATTGTGAATCCCCAGGGATATCCTGCCCATAGAGTCTGGGGTCCAGCTGTGATTCTGCAGTGTTATTGCGAACCTGATCAGCTCGATCCATGAACTGGACGCCAGGGTGAGCCGACGCCAGCACATCAATGCAAAAATCCAGAGCCGTGGAGATGGTCTCCGCCAAAGCAGCGCGAAAACTCGCAGGAATTGGCTCGAAAGAGTGAGGTTTCTCGTCGGCCATGCAGGTCAAAGGTACCTTCCAAGCCTCCGGATCACCGCAATCACAAATACCTCCGTCGTCACATATCGTAATTCGTAGTATAACGTCGTGCCCCTCGTGCTCCCGCGGATTGAAGCAGTACTGGCAAAGTACACAAGTGTCGTCCAACCCGCACGTCACACATCGATAAGTAGGCTCTCCGGTGCTCAATTTCCGCACGCAGGGTCTGCCGGAATGAGATACTCCCTTATCGCTAGATCCAAGCCATTCGGTGGGTTTTTTGCTCATCATGTCGACGCCTGGCCCAAACAAATAATCAATAAACTGACCATCGGCGGTCGCAAAGGCGAAAAGTTTACGGCGAAGCTCATTTCGCATGTTCCGAATTCTCTTTAGATCGTAATTGTGCTCAAGAGGCTGCGTAGCCAGAAATTCCCGCAAGGGCGAGGACATTTGCCAATGCTTATATGTAACGACACCGGATTATTGAATTCTAATTTCGCTTTTGCGAGATCAGTGGCGTTTATTAGTCATTGTGATCTCCACATTCATGCAGAAGTCGAGGGATTATGCGGCACTTGAGCAGGAATGTTCCAGGACGAACGCACGGTGTTCTCGAGTTTTAATTCGCCTGAGAACAGCTTTGGGGGCGGATCTCGTGATGGGGTATCCAGAAATGTCTGTTTATGTAGTGTAGTACATTTGAATCGTGCTCTTAATGAGGGATGTGCACTTATTTGAGAGGAAATCTAACCCAGAATCATGATACCCGTTGTTTGATATTTGCTCTAGAAGTGACTCTACAGCCGCCAGGTTGTAGAGCTTGCTAGGTTGTGGAGTCGAAGTCAGTTTGTAAATCATTATAAGCCTGCAGTTCGATGACGAACACATATTATTGGGGTTTTACACCCTCACGATCTTACATGTCCATGCTTAGCACAAAACATATGCCCTAGAAGTAGACAAAAAAAAAAAACTCGGCAACGGGGAATTGAACCCCGGTCCCCCGCGTGCTACACAAGTGATGACAGGCGGAAATTCTAGCCACTAAACTATTGCCGATTGTGCTGTCCTACCTCTTTGACATAGTCATGACGGAAGCCTGACTGTGTAAGTTTTATCTCTAGTGTTCTCACGGAATTGATAACCCAACCTCCATAAGGACTCCATTGCACGTTGTAGCATGGTATTCATAATTCCTGCGATGATTTTCATAGATAAGGCTGCCAAAGGTCCTCAAAGTCCCTGTGATGGTATGTAATGAGACAACCATATTCATGAGCATCAATCAACGCACTAATATCAACCTCTCATTGTGACACAGTCTATCAGCTCACATGATGCGCATATGCCTTGTCATTAATACGTGCCAATATACCTAGAATTATTGATAGTGGTCAACATGACATTCATTCCTGGCCATTGGTGCCCTTACAGGTCAACCGTATGAAATACCGCTCCTACGTGGCCCCTGAGCCAATGTGGGCGATCACTAGAATAGGGGTAAGTGCGTGCAACTGTATAGCATACTCATTAGGCGATCTGGCTGTTTTAACGTATCTCAATCGTCAGTGAACTAAACTTTTGACAGCAATGGAACAGACATACTGTACCATCCCCAGAATCTAAGCATTCTCATTCGTGAATTGCAGGTCTTTTTGGAGCGTTTCAAAATCTATACATAAGCGCATCAGTGGTTTAGTGGTAAAATACGACGTTGCCATCGTTGTGCCCCCGGTTCGATTCCGGGCTGATGCATTTTTGCAAACACATACGCTTCTTTGTGTTTTTCAATATCTTGTTTTTGCGTTCCTGTAATTCAGTGTTCGTACATTACACTCCTCAATCTGCCGTGCTCGACCAGCTCTTCACCACTGCTACTATTACTAATGACATCCTTCGACTCAGACTGTCTCAGTCTCAAAATTCATTAGTCAACGTCTGCTCAATCCCACCATGGCGAACCAGCGACCCACTATTCTAGGGCGGATTCGCCGCTACATCTGGGATTCCGGAGAGAAGGAGACAGACGAAACCCCCAAAAAAGATGATACTACTAAAAAGCTTTCTACTGGCCCACAGCCCCAGAAAAACGCAGCTCCTGTTAATCAGGATTTTAGTGTGGACCAATCGTCAGCTAACTTCACAGCAATGAGTGTACAGAATTCAATGAGTGTCAATGATCCTAATGCAGAGCTTAAATCCTTTTTTGAAAGCACTAATGGCCGGCCGCTGAACAAAGTCGAACAACTCGGAGTGCTGAGCTTGATCTCGCAAGCGGTGGCTCGAAATGAGAGTGTTACTGACCTCAGCAGCCAGCTGTCTTGGAGCTCACATAGCACAGCTGCTCAACCGCCCAATGTTAGCTCGAATCTCTCTCACAGCTTTAGTGTTCCAACATTTGCAGACCTCAGCCACAAATCCATGAGAAGCTCACGATCGCGGAAGGGCATATCGTCGGGCCCGAAACGCCAAAGTGCACGTGCTCAAATCGCTGCCCCTAAACCCGCTGCTGTCAATGCCAACATATCGAGTAGGCTGGATCGCTCCTCTAGCACACGCAGTCGCCTGAACTTGAAGAGTCCAGCGTCCAGGTTCCCTAGATCCGAAACTGCCGATTTCCTGGAGAGCATCAGCTCCACAGACTCTCATGGCTTGCGTGGGCGAGCCATCAAACCGGACCGCTCTATGTTCAGCTCCCATACTTCCCAATCCACCGATGGTGGAAGTACAACTCACACGGGTTTCCGTCCGTCGGCTAATATAATTGATTCATCTCCTGCGATACCAAGTTTCAAGCCCCTGGACTCTCCTCGTTCAACAGAGAAGCCGGTGAATAACTTTGGCCAACGCAGCGCCTTCGCTGGAGGTGCCTCAAAAATTACCCCTTCGACTGAGCCGTCAGTTTCCTCGGAGCATAAATACCAGTCAGGGTTCAAGAGCTCGGGTTTCAATACTGGATCGACCCCCATTGCGGCCGATGACGAAGACGCAGAAATGGTAGATTTCGGGCCAGATACTACCACTGAGGCTTTGCCAGTGAATGAAGAGGCTGAAGCTGATAAGTATGCTGCAAGCCTCGTGTTCTAAAATTATTTTCATAGTCTTTTCTTATGCTACCTATTTTAATGCTACGTACACTAGTTAACGTGTATAGTAAGAGGGCCTAGATAACGCACGATGCAGCATGTGCACGTTTTTATCAGATAAAAATTTCAATTCATGGTTTTAGACAATATACATTGTCGTTCATTTCGAGCGACAGCTTTCATGCAGTACAGTGGAGAAGTAAGCTCCACATTACAATATTCATCATTATTCGAAATCAGAGTCCGATCCACTGCTCTCGGTCGTCGAGTCATCGTAGTTACGATTGACCTTCCTGTGTATGGGCAGCGATAGCGCGTCACTGATTTGAGGAGGTACACCTCCCCCAGCTTCGATGCAGTGCTCAAAACTCGAGACGGCTCGCTTGAGGTCGCCTCTTCTCATATATATGAGCCCCAATAATGCCCAGTTTCCTGGCTCTCTGCTGTTGCCTCTGTCATTAATGGCCGCCTCCAGATCATCTAAGGCTCTAGAGTCCTCTCCATTGCAATAACGAGCCAGATTCAGTTCAAAGAGCAAGCTGAGTTCCAGGTTTTTGAATTGATTTGGTCGACGGAAATGGAAAAACTCCACATGCGCAAAGTGGACAACCATATAGTTCAGGAACAAATCGTCTTCAGGGGTTTGTGATTGACCAGTTTTGTATCTCCATATGAACAGTTCAATACATATTGGAAAAAGGTCACGAAGCTCAACATTAACCACATGCATAAGGCTGCACAAAACCTTCCAGGCTCCAGGATAATCTTTCTCCAGCATATAGCGCATTAGCAGAGCCATTGCTGTAGACAGGCACCGCGCTCTCAAGTACTTCTTGCTCCACAAATTAACAGTATCGCAGGAATAGTCCAGGCTATAGGGGCGCCTATAATTCGATCTAGTCAAGATGCTTCTGGCACGTGCACTCATTTGTGCAGTAGCCAGCAAGTGCCTAAATTTAGGAGACTCTTTGTGAACTTTGGGAGGTGTGGGATCGTGCATGCAAACGCCTAACGAATTCTGACGAGCAGTGAGTACTTTGAGAGATATTTCGTTGTAAGTATCTCTAACCATTACAGTCCTAGTACTGTCTATAGGAATCCCATCTTTATGGTTCACAACGAATTCCCTAAAGTACTGGTCACTGTTTCCTGGAGTTCCTCCATACACTGATACTTTTCGAGTGACCTCGTGAGGATCTTCACTTTTCCTAGAAATAGCCGCATCTTCGACCTTTGACGATTTTCCGGCCTGGCCTAATACATTATGGACTAAATTTACTTTCTGGAATGCTGGTGTCTGGAACATGCCCGCAAGACCAGCTCGATCTTATCTGGAGAACTTTATGTAAAGCTTGATTTCGCGAGGTGGGAAATGCTACTTAGTAATGCGCGTTCTCTCCACTATTAGGTCGGGGTGGTCTAGAGCATTATTACATAACACTGGCTTTAGGTAGTCTCGATCGCTCGAGATTAGTCGGAGGTGGGTTACGCTAGCTCTGCGATCCACCGCGAGATTCAACCACAAGCTGGGTGTATGCTGATTGTAGTTAGGAAATGAAGTTTCCATATGCTTTGCAATTGGCAGATTAGGCGCACAGGCCACACATATGAAGATTATGGCAGTCCACAGCTGTTCAATTCTTGAAAAAAGGAGGGGTGTAGGGTGACTACTGCGGTGTGTCCACCAACCAACCTGCAGGGCGTGGTGGGTCCGCATATATAGGGGACCCACATGTACCTACCTTCATGAATGATCTGCGAACCTTGTGGGAGTATGCTTGGAAAAGCCCTTCAAACTTGCCTTACAGGGGAGCCAATGGTATGAGTCTCGGCTCTTTAAATGATATTCTATCGGCAGAAAAGGACGCACTCGTGCGAACTGGCCATTTTTCAACAGACTTATTTTCCATGATTGCAGCAATTAAAGGATCACAAAATCTTCTGGTGAACTCTCTGAATGAGCTAGTAAAGGATAAGAATGAATTAAAGAGGCAGTTCGAAGTGTTTAACCCAATGGCTATCAGCGAGCGGGAGCCCAGAGTGCCCGATTTGGAAGAAGACAATGATACTATCGACGACACTAATCACACAAATCTGATGCGTGCTTTTAGTGCATTCGGGACAGCCAATGCGAATGCCTTGCCGCAAGCTCGCAGGACATTGAATGACTATCGACCAGAAAATGTCTACGAACCCGAATCAGAAGGAGGTGATACCGAAACCGACGAAGCTAGCCTTGCTGATACTCGTAACTCATTTCAAACAGTGTTAAGCATTGCCCGCCAAATCCTGGACTCCACAACTCCATTGTCCCCAGGCGTCCTATCAGAGCTACCATCTCCATTAAAGCTACTGTATGACACTGAGCAGAAAAAAGCACAGAAAGCCCACGAGAGGGAACTTATGAATTTGCAAGATCAGCAAGGAAATCATGAAGCTAGTATCGACATGGAAGATGGACAAGATGACCCTCGGAAACCCCGTGCTCAAACAAATTTGAGTAGAGAGGATCCACAATCCGGACATGATATGGAGAATAACCCTGAAATTCTGAGTGATCTGCATGATTCTGGCAACTCAGATAGCATTCGTGGGTCCGAATCCCCAAGATCTATAGTGAGCTCGAGTGATTCCCGTGAACTGGCAAGTGTCTCAGAAAGTTATTCTAGGGAGAACCTCCAAATTGTCCAGGAGAATTCCATTCAACAAGTGAGTTCCTCTCAGACTTCAAGTACCCCTCCAGTCGCATCCCCACATGAGACAAGCATAACGCAGAATAGTCGTGAAGTCACATCAGAAGAGGACCGAAATGGTGAACAAATAGATCACAGGAAAGACAGTGATTCAATAGGACCTAATAATACTCAGACTGAAGGTGAGCAGTCTGGCGACCTGAACTCGATCAATGAAGAGGACTTCCTGATGGAGGAAGGTGAAGACGATGAAGCGGAGGTAGCCGAAGGCCCCCACCATCCTGATAGAGCATCGACACCAGAACTATTACGGATGGAATTTGGAGAGTTTGATATCAACTTTACGGTTGGAGAAGAAACCTATGAGGACATAATGAGGGGTGATACCCCAGACAACTCCTCAGGTAATGCTACGCCTACTAATGACCTCTCCTCAGCCAGTAGAGAGGCTATATCCGAAGTAGACCACTCGAATGTGCTCAACAGAGATCCAGACATATCGCAGTATGATATACGGCAGCAAGATAATGCTACGCATACGACGGCTGGCCAGATTCTCTCATCCAGTTTACAAAGCAACAACGTGCGAAACACTGACTTCTCCGACCGCTCTGGACTTGCCCAAAGCGATGCACAGCCTCCGCTACCAGAACCCGAAAGCTTTATCGAATCAAGTCTGGCAGATGTATCCGAGCTTATAGGTAACACCAGTTCATGGGTGAACAACGAGAGCTTTAGTGATGACCCGCTTGATGAGGACTTGAACAAACGATTCGGCAGAAAGCAATTTGCTAGAATCAAACAGTGGAAGCCTACTGGGAGAAGGCGGAACTGCGGGATTCAAGATAGCTGGACACTTCCGAGTCTATTCCCAGGGGTATCACAAGATGCAATTTATGTACGCCTTCTCCAGCGGGCGAAAACACGCGCCCAAAACTTAGAAGCAACAGCCTTGCAAGTGTCTATGACCAGGCGATCGCACGATGCAATGGACGAGCCCATTTCTCCAGTTCAGGAGCTGTCAATTCACTCGAATAGGACTGTATTAGATGCAGGAATGCAAGAGAGCACTACGTATAATATGCCTGCAGGGTCGCGAGATGGCGAGAATGCTTCTCTATCAGATCAGCCTCCTGATTCACAAGCTAATGAAGAAGACGGGAGTAGCGCACACTCTGCTAACCCACTAAGTCCTCTTGGAATTGATTATGATGAATATGTGGAGATCGCGGCCGAGGATCCGCAAAATCATATGGAAATCGATGAAAGGGATTCTGAAGGTGTCTATGAGAAAGATAGAAGTGGTCTGGTTACAGAGGGTGGGCTTGGTAGAGTTTCCACCGGAACGCCAAATCAAAGTGCTCTGAGATCTTTGAGGAGTTCTCCTTTTGAAGGAACACTACCACCTGTAATAAGCTCACGAAATGCTAGTGCTGCAAACGTGCTACCGGACTCTCTCATAGAGGAGTTGGGACGTGAGCCGATTCAACCTGGTGAGAATGGACATAGAGTTCTGACAGGTACTCCAAGCCGTGGGGCAGTAAGGGCACATCCAGGCTCACTCTCAGGTGAGGTGCTACCAGATGTGATAAGTTCGCGAAATGCTAGTACCACGAATGTGCTCCCTGACTCTTTAATGGAGGAGTTGCGACGAGAACCGATCCAGACCCGTCAACCCAACGAAAACGTACCTGGAGTTTTGACTGGCACCCCAAGTCGCAGTAGAGGGGGTTCTCCAAGGTCACTTTCAGGCGAGACACTACCAGCTGCGATAAGCTCACGAAATGCTAGTGCCATGAATGTACTTTCTGAGTCGCTCTTAGAGGATTTGCGACGCGAACCAATTCAGAATCATCAACCTAATGAGAATGGACTAAAACTTTTGACTGGAACTCCGAGCAGAGGTGCTGTGAGAACCTCAGGTTCACTTTCAGGTGAAACTCTGCCGTCTGCGATAAGCTCACGAAATGCCAGTGCCATGAACGTGCTCCCAGACTCTCTCTTAGAGGATTTACGACGTGAACCGATTCAAAATAGTCAACCCGGTCACAACGGACTTAGAATTCTAACCGGTACTCCTAGTCGCAGCACTATGAGAGCTCCGACGGTGTCGCTCTCAGGTGAAAGGTTGCCAGAGGCAGTAAGCTCGCACAATGCTAGTGCTTCCAATATTCTCCCAGACTCTCTCATGGAGGAGTTGGGTCATGAACCGATTCAGAGTAGTCAACCTGGGCATAATGGACTGGGGATTTTGGCTGGTACACCGAGTCGCAGCACTACGAGAGCTCCCACGGTGTCGCTTTCGGATGAAAGGCTGCCGGCGGCGATAAGCTCACGAAATACCAGCGCCATGAATGTGCTCCCGGACTCTCTCCTAGAGGATTTGCGACCCGAACCGATCCAGAATAGTCAACCCGGGCACAACGGACTTCGGATTTTGACTGGTACACCGAGTCGCTGCACTATGAGAGCTCCCATGGTGTCGCTCTCAGATGAGAGGCTGCCAGATGCAATAAGCTCACAAAACGCCAGTGCCATGAATGTGCTCCCGGACTCTCTCCTAGAAGATTTGCGACGTGAACCAATTCAGAATAGTCAACCGGGTCATAATGGACTTAGGGTTTTGACTGGTACTCCGAGTCATAACGCCATAAGAGCTCTTACGGGCTCAATATCTGATGAGAGGCTGCCAGAGGCGATAAGCTCGCAAAATGTTAGTACTGCGAATATTCTCCCAGACTCTCTCATGGAGGAGTTGGGCCATGAGCCGATTCAGAGTAGTCAACCCGGCCAGAACGGGCTAGGAATTCTGACCGGTACTCCAAGCCGCAGCGCTATGAGAGCTCCTACGGGCTCATTTTCAAATGAAAGGCTGCCAGGTGCGATAAGCTCACAAAACGCTAATGCCGCAAATATTCTCTCAAGCTCTATCATGGAGGACATGCGACATGAGAATGTACTGGGCAATAATCCGACTGACACCCCAAGTCAAGGTGCTTTTAGATCACCTATTAGGACATACTCTCAGGAAGTCCCGCCACCTGCGATAAGTTCGGATAATGCAAGTGCAATAAATGTTCTTCCCGGCTCTTTCATGGTGGAAAGTAGACACGAACCACATCAAAGCAGTCAACACCGTGAGGGTGGGTTGGGCAGAACTTCAGCAGGCACTAAAAATCAATATGCTACGAGGATTCTTTCAGGCTTATCTTCAGATGATGAAATGCTACCGGATGCGATAGACTCTTTCAATGCAAGTGCGACAATTGATATCCATCCTGTTGATGAACATCACGGACATGCTCAACAACCTAGCCAATTGAAAGCCACCATAGCCAGCACCGGGTTCAGTGACGATCCTACAATTGCCAACTATATTGACAATGCTGGGGACAATAGTATAGAAAGTCCTAGTGGGTGTACAGGGATTCACCCACTTGCAATGAGCACTCCTATAAGAGGACCTAGAGACACAGATGCTCACAGACCCGCAGAACCCTTGACTTCAGTAACGCGCAATCGAGGGCACCAATATACCCGAATGTCTCGTGAAAGCGGTAATAATGCCATACTGGAAGAGTATGCGAACGCGAATGAAAATGAATCAACAAGAGGAAGCAGCAAGACATTTAGGGATGCTATACGCAAACGTAAAACAAAGAGCTATGACCAGCAAAATTTTGATAAGCTCAAGGAAATCTCGAACACCACAAGAGCCTTCAAATTGGAGGATTATTTTTCCTTTGATGCCGGAGTACTGACTGATATGTTCTTGCTGGTCTTACGACTAGTTGGCAAGGACATTGTTCAGATTAATTCTGATGGATACATCTACAGCGTAGGAAGTTGGCGAGATGACATGTGTTAGAAGAATTTAATTCACTGATCATACCACACTGGCGGAGCGCATAGGTAAGAAAACAGATCGCGCTCAAAAATAATCTGGATATGTATATAAAAATATGAATATGCGATGATTCGCATGCTATAGTTGGCCTGCGACACATGAATCCTCCTTCATAAATAATTTTGAATATCAGCCCTGGTACCTTGATTAGTTGACGATCTGGTTACCCTTATCGGAGTTATCCAGTTCTTCTTCCTGCTGCCAAACTCCACTCTTATTCATCATTTTGATTCTCCATGTGGGAAAATAATGATAATTGGTTTTGATTGCACCCGCCATAGGGATCTGGTCAAAACTTACAAACTTCACTTTGATATCCTTCATATCTGGAAGCTGGCTTACGACTTGATGGAACTCCTCGATGTTCTGAGTGCTCTGACCATTCACATGTGTGATAAACTGCGTAGCTCCTATACCGCGCACATAAGCAGGCGATGAACTCGACACATACACGCAGTACACGTAAGAAGGGGGCTGCTTGATCTGTTGAAGAACCGCATGATGCGGCTTATGCGCAAGAATGCCACACCAACAAACAAAGTCATCAACAAGAGTTTCCGAGGACTTCGTAGTGGGCACAGTCAGGGTAATTTCCTGGCCATGGCGAACTACTGTAAGCTCTATGCTGGAATCGGCAAGATTCATGACCTGGGACAGACTTGACACCAGTTTCCCGTTAGCAGCAACAAGGATATCTCCTTCTTCCAGATATTGACCTAGCGAGCTAGAGACCCGAATGACTGAAAAAAATTGAGGGCGGAGGTGCTCTTCTTGAACCATTCGTACCCACTTTTCATTCACACCGTTGATCCTTGCGTATACCACTGGAGTCGCACCGAATTCTGCATCAACAAACTTGGGATCGCAAGAGCCTGTTTCGCGCAAGTGCTTTACTACCAAACCAATATCGGCTGTATCAAGAGCCAGTCTGAATTGTCTATCATGCCTATCGGCGCCTACATCTCCCATGAAGGAAAGCCACAATCCACGAACTTTAGCATCACCATCTGTCAAGATACCACTTGAACACTCCGCAATCATGGGAGCATCAAGGCCAAGGCTTTCGAGATTGGTTGATCGATAGCGCGGGCTGAATTCGTGGCTTTGAGGGATTGACACGATAGTAATATCTGTGAGCTTAGTTTCCGTCGTCAGAATACGATGGTTATTGTATCCAATAAACTGCAGGTTCGCCCCTCGCTTTAGCTTTTCAGTGCTAAATTCTACAGCTAAAACGTCAGCGTCAACAAGCTCTGGATCATACTTGATGATCGCGTAGTTCTGTTGGGGGTGTAAGAATACAACTTTGGCCGTCACTAATACTGACTCGGCAACGGTGACATGCAAATCGCAAAGCTGATGGGGTACGCAATACCGTGACACGAGGACATAACCTTTCTCGGCATCAACAATTACTCCGTTCTCAACCACGCCAGAGCTCGAATAGCCTTCAACACGAAAAGGCACCGTTGACTCCACTTTAACAAAACTGCGTACTAAATCGGCTGAGGACGAACCAGGTCCATCGATGTTAATTGCTTGATATCTACCAGTTTGCCTTGGCAGCGGCAAGCATGGTAGTGGCGGAGCAAGGCTTTGGAAATCCCATAATCCTGTTTTGTCATTCCGCACTGCCAATCTAAGCTCCTTATTCCAGTGACGGTCTATAGAGATGATTGGGGTCTTGATGGTGTGCATATCCGTCACATGAACAACTTTGATAGGAACTAGCATTTTATCAGGAAGCTCTTTAACCACCTCGATGAACTCGTCGAGATTAGAAACAGGTTGGTTGTTGATGGCCAGTAGCAACCATCCTGTCTTCTCACGGTTTATGTGAAAGTGAATACCAGTATGCGCAATGTACACGCCCTTGACTGGTAAGCCATACAATCTGGCTATTTGGTAGCTCAAATTGTGGAACGTGGCCCCGCTAAATTCCACATAGCGGTCAGGGGCAAGTGTGTGCAAGTCTACAATCTTCACCTTCTCCAAAATGATCTCTCCATCCCGCTGCACTTCGAAATCCACTGTCTTGCCAACGTTGTCGTCGTAAATTTCGTCCATCTGTCTGAACGATGAGATATATGTGCCATTGAGTGATACTAAAATATCGCCCTCTTTGATTACATTCGCTGCTGGCCCTTCAGGTATGATCATGTCTGCCACCAAAAGGCCAGTGCCGTCCGGATTGCGGTGACGGGCTGCCTTCTCAGCCTCCTCGCTCAAGCCCAAGCGCTGACATTCGTCATAGGGTTTGAGCAAAAATTGTGTGAGGATTGTGCCTCGACTGATAGGCTTGCCTGCAAGGATACAGTCAAGGGCCCGCTTTCCTCGATACAATGGCAAAAAGAAATCCGTGGAGGCTGACGCCGAGCCACCAGCCTGTAAGGCTAGCACGTGCCCGTGGTAATCAACTACTGGTGATCCACTCGAACCACCGGACGCAGACGCAGCAGCCTGGATATACTCGGTGTTAAAGTCATTATACATCATATCGCCATAATCAGGGGCGTTTCGATCCACCCGCGAAATTACGCCGCTCAAAATGCTCAATTTCTCTCCAGCATCGTTTCCGATAACTCTGATCTCGCTACCGACTTGTGCTAGCTCCGGACGCAGCTCAAGAGCCCGTACTGGCATGTACTTGATCTCTTTGGGGTCAAATTTCAAAAAACCAAAATCGTGGACAGGGTCCCTGTAGATGGCATTTAATGTACATTCTTCATGGTTGTCGAACACAGCATAGCCAACGAAGGGCCCAGGCCCCACTACATGGCGGTTCGTCATGATAATTCCTTTCTCACTATCAACGACGAAACCCGTGGCTTCACTCACGTATGCTCCTTCGGTATCAAAGGACGAAACGGTACTGAAGTGGATCGATACTACGCTCTGAATTATTTTTGGCGTTAATCGAGCCCAGCCCTCAGACGTTCGCGGCTCCATATCTAGTTTTGTGTGATCATGCTTTTTGGGCTGCCTCATTTCATTATTATTGTTTAAGCAGCGTTTAGGAGACCCTGGTAACATACGGTTCCTTGCGGTCCTAAGAAATGTGAAGAAGTTGCGATACAGGATGGTCTGTGGTTGAGTCAAAGTTATTAGAAAGTTGTTAGTCAAGCGTGAGAAATATGGGATATATCTCAGATTTGGAATCGGATCGCGATGGATGATGAATTATAAATGGTTATACAGTGGGGATCACGTATAGCAATATTGTGGGCCGTGTCGCGAAATGCTTATACATAGCAAGAGCAACCACCCGACTTGTTTATGGAAATTCGGGCATTTTTACCACAAAATACCGTTAGGTTTAGCAGACTCAATTGCAGCTATTGAGTGATTCAATCGGGCTTCTAGGCTATTCGTTCACGTGACCTGGCTCGAGCCCTCCGCTATACAAGTGCAGGCATAGGCCATGTTTACAAATTAATCCATGTACAGGGCAGATTCGAAGGCACAAAAATTACGAAACAAACGGATCGTAGAATTGAATCTCGACAACTTCAAGGAGCTCAGGCTCGAGATTCCCCCGGGAATGCTCAAGGGAGGCCCAAAGTCTGGCAAGACTGTCAACTCTAGGCGGATCTTGGCGTCGAAAAAGTCATTGGTCAATCACCTTGATAGCGACCCAAAGAGCTTGGAGAGATTCCTCGGGATTGCCTCGAAGCCAAGCCGTTACCCCAAGTCGGCTAAATGCAACATCTGTGGGTATTTTGCATCAGATCGGTGCCTTAAGTGCGGGTCGAGATTTTGCGGCTTTAAGTGCCTTGCTACGCATCACAAGACGATTTGCAAGTAGGCATGTGATGAGAACACCCAGATGCAGGCTGGCTACGTCCAGCAACTGCATATTTACGAATTGACCATTTCTGTTCCAGCAGGCTGCACTTTTTGAATAAACGATGCGAATCGTGTCGAATTTGCGCAATCGAAAAAAAGTTTATACCATTTGCGAAGATGTTCACTTCCCCACAAGTGACGGCAGCGATCGTGAGCCTCCCAGCCAAGCGGTGAGATAGATACGCCGCTTCACTATCAGTGCTTCTGAGACGACCCGAATAGTACCCTGGAGGGCTAGGAGTTTCTCATGACTAATACAGATCCCCTAGGAGGCTAGGGAGGCGCTCCAGTATGATTTTGCGGGAAGCTCCTGATCATTGAGCCGATATGGCACTTGTCGCGCAACATTGAGGTGTCACTAGTTCCCCGATTTACTAGCGCTCATGGCTGAACAAGGACACAAGTAATGGTTCACACATGCTTGAGCAACGCCTGCAGGATTTGTAAACTATTAGTTTGGCTGCCTGCCTCGATCATTATTTCATCGTACAGGGAGCGCGCTCACGAATAAGCAAACTTATAGAGGACTATAGTAAAATTAGTGTAAAGTTTCCGCTCAATGAGCAAACTCTGGGGGACGGCCCATCAGGAAAGTGCGGAGAGTTTTCGTCCTTCTCCGCTTTCGGACGCACCCTGCAGTGGCGGTAGGAAAATGAAATGCAGGCTTACCAATTACTAATCAAGGCAGGGTACACTGGCCTGGAAAGTGTGTGTTACATCAACACCTCCACCCGAAAATTCCGGAGATGAATTACTAGCTTGCAAGATAAGAATCTATGAAAAAAACATACTACCGAAATTTCTCTCCCAAATACGAGCCCGGAGCCGCGACAATTCTTCTGAAAAATTTTTACTCCGTTTGTGAGTCATACATAAACTTCCATACCAAGCACACTACGATGCGTCTAGGGTTCGGCGTCATGCATACGTTGTAAATGGTGCAGATTATGAGATAACAAAAATTTCAGTATAAATAAGCAGCTCGTCATCCCAGTTCGGTGCAGTAGCCCCACAGAAGTTTAGAACCAGAGTATTGAAAAGAGTATAAGATGGCTTTCTAAATTTATTTGTCCCGCGCTATTAATCGAACCAAAGTAACCAGAATTGAAAATGTTGAAGTAAATTGTGTCCCGTTCGATACTCCCCCCACCTTTTGTGAAAATTGTAAATGTTGATTTGAAGAAACACCCAGAAGAATTTCAAAAATGCCTGAAATGATATACCAATCTCAGTTTGATTTCCCCGTTCCTGAAGAAAAGGACCCCAAGTTTGACACCTTCCCGGTCGTCCCTCCCGTTGATGGAGAATGGACCTCGGTATTCGATAGCTACTTTGTCGCTCCACAACAGCCTCAAGACGCTACCCCGTCCTTCAGTACCGTGAGCCCAGCCGAGCTCCTCTCCACTACGTCAACCGTAACCAACTGTTTCAGCGATGTTGACCATACGCCTCTCATCGAAACTACCGATTTCGCCCAAGATGTCTCTACATGGACTCCGCTGTTTGAGCCTATTGATGAGGTGTCTGAGCATGCCAACGCTGCTCAGCTTGACAACACCCAGGATGCAGTCGGTAAACCTGCCGCAGTGCAACCCCCTGCTGCCCAGCAGCACCCTGCGACCGTGCCTGGCGATCAGTCCCCCCCGTCGTTTGCCAAGGCTTTGGCAGCTGAGGTTGAGCGCAAGCTCAAGCGCAAGTCCGCTCGCAGCAGCAGCCATAAGGTTGATGCGATGGGCATAACGGTGTACAACCGCAAGCCCCGCTCGCTCCCTCTGAGGCCCGTCGAAGTATCCGAGACGGCCGACTCTGCCACCGCTAAACGTGCTCGCAACACCGAGGCCGCTCGAAGATCGAGGGCTCGTAAAATGGAACGCATGATCCAGCTCGAGGAACGTGTGCATGAACTGCTGCACGAGAAGGAAGAGCTGGAATCAGAGGTCCGCAGACTCAAAGCTAAATGCGGCGAGATCTAGATGGCTTGCTTTTTTTTCCCTTGGGTTTTTTGCAAGCTTATTTATTAGCTGATACACTTTGAAGTAATAACCGATATAAAGATTAACGCCGAATCCGAGCTTAATTCCCTAATTAGTGCATTATGTACCGAAGCCAAGCTATTAAAACCCAGTTGTACCGTCGAAGCTAGTGAACCCCGATACCAAAAAGAACTTGAAGTAAGGTTTCTTTCCGATAGTATTTGCCCAATTCCACGCAGATGTGAGACGGCCATCGATACAGGATCCCGCATCGTAAAAGTTGTCGGCTCCAGATCCATCAAAGGCGTGGCGGAAAAAGTCCGCCAAGATCACAGTCTGCAGCTTTTCAACGCTTCCGTATTGATTCTCTATCCACGCTGCTGCGAATGGGTCACGCGCGACTGCAGGTAGTGTCGTCACTACCAGATTAACCGGAATGAGGATGCGTGGAACTTGGAGGTACTTGTCCAAGAAAAACAGCGCATTAGGGACAGCTCGGTCTCCTAAATGAACGACGCTAGACCCCACCCATGAGCCTGCCTTTTGCTGGGTGCTGCTGAGGATATTGTACATCGCGCGGCTAACCTTGGGGCAGGCTTTGATGCGGTTGAGGCCCTGACCGGTATCCGCCAAAGTGTAGCGGCTCTCGGAGGTCATGTCGTCGTCCGAGAGCTTCCAGAGCATGTACATGTCGCGCATGAGCTCGGACCAAAGTGTGAGGGATTGCAGGACGTATTGGTACTGGCGTTTATGGTTGTGACTCAGTCTGGCGCCGCCCACACCATAGGAGATGCCCAAATTAGTCTCTTCAGAGAAGCTCTCTGCTTGGAAGTAGGTTTTCAAATGGGCAATCATAGTCTGAACTGGGGCACGGTTGGCGTGGAGATAGGCGTGGTAATCTCCTATCGAGTAAAGGGCCTGGCGAATCACCTCACTCGAGGATTTGTGGCCATACTTGCGGGCCAAGCGCTCTATCGCCTGCTCTTTCTGCTTTATTTCTCGCTGGATCTCCTGGCGAGATCTGCCGTCACTCAGAATTTCCTTGGTGGCGGTGAATACGAGATCTTCCTCGAGCAGTTCCAAAGCGTCTGCTTGTTCTAGTACGCAATGTACGGTCTTGATAGGCTTGTAGAGGTCGAATCCCATGGTCTCGCTGATCTCAGGTAGCCTCGAGTCCATGATCATGTACATGAGCTTACCGAAAGTTCCTCGCATTCTCTCGGGGTTCATGATTTTGTATCTTCTCCCAATTTCAAAGATAGTCTTGAACCACTCAGCGTTGTTCTCGAGCTCTTTACTCTCGAGGAGCTTTTGGCCGTCCTCCATGTTGTTGGCGACGACTAGGCCGATGAGGACAGTGCAGATCTCCTTGAGCTGGGCCTTGATCCTTTTCATGCGAGAGCCCGCACCTAGGATGTCGACTTTGTCTGTGTACTCTGACACCTCTAGAGCTGCATTCAGGAGTCTAAAGTAGTGCCGCTCGCGGTACTCGAGACGCATGGGGATGAACTTGGTATTGACCTTGAACTTCGTTTTCGCTTTCTCGACATTGGTCAATAGATTCTCTTCGGTGTGCGCAGGCTCATTAGCTTCGATTTCTGGCCGCTGCTCGGGCTTGGAGTCGTTGGCGGCCACAAGTTCGGTGGTTTTGTGACTGCTACGCTTGCCTGTGCGATGGAGATAACCGAAACAAACTCTGCAAAAATTCTCGTCGCAGTTTTCGCAGTGGAGCTCGGCTGGCTGATCCTGGCACTCTACACAGAGGTGCTCCGAATGAACGGTCCCACTGTCGACGTCGTGGTCAGAAACGTCCATTTCGCTATCGCTATCATCATTAGAGTTTTGCAACAGGTCTTTTAGCGACCGTTTTGCATTCATTTCCTGAGATTCGCCACCCCGCCACTTTGCTTAATGAACGCAGACCGTCCGGCAGAGGAGGCAGACGAAGACGATATTTTGCAGGGGCTGATTGGGGGATTCCCTCAGATCAGCGACGAGCAGACTCTCGAGCGAGAGAGGATGAAGCTGCTGCTGGGAAACTTCAACGAGGACCAGATGGCCCGATATGAGGCGTTCAGGCGTTCAAATATCAACCGTAACGCCGTGAAGAAGTACGCTAACGCCATTTTGAACCAGAGCATCACCGCAAACGTGTCGGTTGCGCTCAGTGGTATGTCCAAAGTCCTCGTGGGCGAGATCGTTGAAAAAGCCAGAGACATCCAGTACCGCATCGATGGTGCACCCCCTGACGGAGTGAACCCTGGCCCACTCAGGCCAGAGCATTTGCGGGAGGCCTGGAGACAGTACAAGCGAGAGACTGGCTCCGTGCCGGGAACCAAGTGGAGAAGAGTGGGTGATGCAGGCAGACTTTTCTAGCGTGTGCAATCAGCTACTAATAATGAGACATGTCAATTGCGCTGTACCCTGCCAGCTGATGGAGACGACTCGTCAGATAGCGTGACTATGACGAGGGAACCATGACGATGATCACTAGCTGTAGAGAAGCTGCAAAAGCTCCACATTCGACAGGATCACCACACGATGCATTCAACACTTGCATGAATTCTACGCACTGCTCATCTACCTGCACTGCATGAATTGGAACAATTTCAGACTTGCGTTTGTTTCGTCCACAGGGCGACTACCTCCAGACTTGTCGCCTCCTTAGCGGAGGTTCTCAGCAAGTAGAAGAGACTAGTATATACTACAGCGGTTAGTATCTACAGTCTAGACAAGGATATGCACGTGCTGATCCTAGTATGCGGGGAGACGGTATCCACGACCTGAGAGGTTCTTCAAGATTCAAAGGGAAATATTAGCACACTCATGATGCGGTGATGCGATTTTCTGCCAAGATTTCCGGGTTACCAATTATGTCTCAAGTAATATCGGCACGAGGTGGTCGATCACGTCGGAGACGCATGTGGTACAAAAAAAGCAACTACCTAGGGATTGCCCAAATTAGATATCCAGATTCCGTGATCTAACATTCCCCGACTATAGCTACTTGTCCGGCTATCATACGGTGCATAATTGCTTGCTATCCCTATGCTTCAAATGCATATTCGTGTGGCGTTTGCTACTCTTCTTGACAAATGGGTTTATTCGATTGGTTTTCCTCTAGCTCTGATAGCAACAAGAATGCCACGCCAGATGACAAGGCTTGCGAGACTGCACGCTCGAGATTCCTAAAGTGTCTCGACGACCAAAGTATATTCGACCTGTTCAAGCACGAGGGAAGGGCTCGTGCGAACTGTCAGGAAGTCTATAAGGACTTTGAGAACAGCTGTGCGCAAGCCCGAATTGATAAGTTTAAGCAAGAAAGGGCTCAACAGCAGAAGTAGATATCTAGCACCAAACTAAGCCATTGAGTAGGCATATAGTTTATCGATGCTCCTATTGATTTTTTAGACTAGTTGCACAAGAATTGGTAGGAAGGAGCGAGGCTCGACTAACTGTACTCATGAACGGCTATACCTTCTAGACTACTTGCATACTCTAGGGCTTGTAGGGCGTTACCAGCATCTCTGAGAACCGCTCTAGACTTTTAAGGCCACGAACCTCGTCAGTGAGCTGCGGCAGCTCCACAATGTGGAAGTCCTCGTAAAGTTCGTGGATCTGCTCCAGGTACTTCTTCTGAAGCTTGGACCGGGCGTTGCACTGCGGGCAATTAGCGTCCTTGGGGTACAACAGCTGGTTGACAATGATGGTGTTTGTGTCGATTTCGTACGACGTGAGCTCCTGGATCATACGCTCCGTCTCGTACAGCGACAAGAACTCGGCGATACACACGCAAATGAATGTGGTAAGGTCAGGGTCCTTGAACTGCTTGTTTGCTAGCGACACCACCTCGCGGGTCGAGTCGAGCTTGGACAGCATCTCGTCGATGTTCTTACCCTGGGGACCCAGCAGACTGCCGAGCATGGGGCCGAACTTTGAGCTGAGCTCGCGGAACTTTCCAAGCAGGTTCTCCAAGATCGAGGGGAACTGCAGGAACCGCAAAGTGTGCCCAGTGGGAGCAGTGTCAAACACCACGACGCTATAGTCTCTCTTCTGGATTCGCTTCATGACCTCGGCGAACGCAAGTGCCTCGTCAACGCCGGGGATGCTCAGGGCAATATCGTTGAGGAAATCGGGCATCTCGCCGCCCCCATTCATGTTTCGAGCTTCGTCACTCTGCAGGAACTCCTCGATGGTTCCGCTGGGGTCGATCTCCATTGCACTCAGATTGGGGACTCCGTCAACGGGACGGGGGTCTTTGCCGAATTTCTGGCCAAAAGCATCGCTTAGGTTGTGAGCAGGGTCTGTGCTGATGATCAGGACGGACTCGCGGATTTTGGCGAGCTGCAGAGCGACCGAGCAGCTGTTGGTGGTCTTGCCTACGCCTCCTTTACCTCCCACAAAGATCCAGCGGAGCGAATCCTGGTGGAGTATCTCGTTGATAGTGGGATCCATGGGGGTTACAAATAGGGTACGACTATTTATATGCGTGGGGTAGCCACAAGTGGGTTTAGCAAAATTGCTCGAGCGGGTTAATGGATACGGGTCCAATATTTATAGTAATTTAAAGATTATTTAGCATTCTTGTCTACAGCGCACCGTGGCAGTGGCGTTAGTAACGCCTTTCAGTTATATAATCGTCACGATGCGAAAGCTCAGGAGACCGTTTATGTCAGATGTGGAGTTTGAAGTAGACGACTTACCGGCTGCGGATCACACCAGTTTTGACGAAAAAGAGCTGCTGAGGAAACAGAATGACGCATTGAAGAATCAGGTGCTGCAGGCGCTCGGCGAGACGGCAATTCTCAAGAACAGGCTCGGGGACGTGATCAACGACTACTCGGTCAGGCAACAGGATCTCATAGATAGTAAGACACGAGCAACTGAAGTAGCCAATTCAAGAATAGCTGAGCTCGAGCGGAGCGTCGAGAGCCTCAAGGGCCACAACGAGTTTTTGGAGACGCAGGTGCGTGAGTCGAGCGTGCGAAGATGCCTCGGCAGCGAGCCCGTGCAGCAGCCCAAGAGGCCGAGGGTGGACAAGCAAAGGGAGCCACTGCCGTTCAAACACATAATTGAGCGGCACCAGCTGCCGCACACGGTCGAGCTATGCCTGGACACGCTCAATCGGCGGCCGCACGAGCCTGACGGCACCCCGGCTCTGGCACTGCTGAGAGCTCAAACCGCGGACGAGGCCGTCGAAACGCTGCTCAAGTTTCTAAGTGACGACATGGACCCGCGAGAATATACTGCGTGCCTGGCGCTACTTTTCGCGATCTACAAAGTGATCTCCGTCAAGGTTGATCCGGCCCCACTGATCGAGGCGCTTGCAGGCTGGATCAAGGTCCTCGAGCCACTACCACTGCTGAGCGAGTTCAAAGGCCAGATCCACCTCGATAAGCACCAATGCTACCTGCTAACCAACACTTTGTACGGCATCGACGTGCTGCTGGTGTCTGGGGCAGACTGCACGAGGCTGCTGGGATGTTTAGCGGAGTCACGATGCGAGGCTCTGCGGTGCATAGCGCTCAAACTGGGCACCGTGGGAACTCTACAAGTCTCGAACCAGAACCCCAGCCTCGAATTGATGTTTGGCAGCCTGATTGAGAACGCTCCCCTGCATGCCCAGATTCTTCCCGAGTTTGCTGCAGATGAGTTGATGCTCAAGTGGACCGCTGACGAGATTCGGGCATATTTCGCGGAGAATTTGAGCTCCATTGAGACCAAAGTTTATGCAGCGCAGCTGGTGGCATTCAGGCTAAGTTTGAATCCCAGCAAACCCATGTGGACCCACGCGGTGCAGTTGCTGGCAGACCAGGTGCACCGACGCACGACAAAAAACCGTTTGGCACTGACTAAGCAATGCATCGAGTTCCTGTGGGCCCACATGGATGCATTTGGCAGGGAAAATGACTATGCCGATTCCTTAATTTTGACCAGCGTCATGGAAATCGCCCTTACACATTCCGGGTATTCCGACTCGACAATGCGCCGCCGGGCTCGAGATATTCTGCGAAGGTTGATTTCCCCGGAGGACGAGGACGCGTGGAGTCGGCTGTTTGAAGCGTAGCGTTTACCAGCCCAGCTTTTTCTCCCATCACGGCCCCTATGCACGGCCGGTCTCCCTGGTTTTGCAAAGTATAAATATATGGATTACGTTACCAGATTTAGCCAATCCACATCCTTCTAACCTTCACCAATGCTTAGAACGCTGTGCCGAACTAGCGCACGACGCGCACTAACAAGAGTGCGTACGTACGCCTCAGATGAATTCATCAACTCTACCTCGGCGAACTACGTTGACGAAATGTACGCCGAGTACAAGAAGAACCCCGAATCGGTCCATGCATCATGGAGAGCCTACTTTAAGAACATCGACGGCGGAGCTTCTCCCAGTCAGGCCTTCCAGGCTCCTCCTAATTTGGCTCCGCTTTCTTCGGTCGATGCATTGCCCTCCCAGGGCTCGTCAGAGGTGCTGGATCACTTGAAGGTACAGATGCTTGTTAGAGCCTTCCAGGTCCAGGGCCACTTCAGAGCGAAGGTAGACCCCCTCAAACGCATCCTTGGCTACAACAAGGAAAAAGTGATCCCTGAAACCACCCTCGAGTACTACGGGTTCAGCGAGTCCGATCTGGATCGCGAGGTCCAGCTGGGACCCGGCATCCTGCCCCGCTTCGCAGAGAACGGCAAGACAAAGATGACCATCCGCGAGGTTTATGAGGCCCTCGAGAAGACCTATAGCAGCTCCTACGGTATTCAGTACATGCATATCCCCTCCCGCGACAAGTGCGACTGGATCCGTGAACGTGTCGAGATCCCCACTCCCTTCAAGTTCTCCAAGGAGCAGAAGCATCAGATTTTGGACCGCTTGATGTGGGCATCGCTGTTTGAGAGCTTCTTGGCCTCAAAGTTCCCCAACGACAAGCGCTTCGGTCTTGAAGGCGGTGAGTCTCTCGTACCCGGAATGAAGACTCTCATTGACAGCTCCGTTGATAGAGGTGTCGAGGCCGTCGTCATGGGCATGCCTCACCGTGGCCGTCTCAATGTCCTGTCCAACGTCGTCCGCAAGCCTCACGTGGACATTTTCTCCGAGTTCAGCGGTTCCGCTGTCTTCGATGAGGGCTCCGGTGACGTCAAGTACCACTTGGGTATGAACTACGTCCGCCCTACCACCAACGGCCGCAAGGTTTACCTCTCTTTGGCCGCTAACCCGTCCCATCTTGAAGCCGAAGACCCCGTTGTCCTCGGTCACACTCGCGCTATTCACCACGCAAAGAAGGACGTTGGCACTTACGACAAGGCAATGTCCGTCTTGCTTCACGGTGATGCCGCTGTTGAGGCCCAGGGTGTCGTCTACGAGTCCTTGGGTACCGCCAAGCTAAAGAACTACTCCACCGGTGGTACCGTCCACATCATCATCAACAACCAGATCGGTTTCACCACCGATCCTAGTGAGGGACGCTCTACCCCATACCCTAGTGACTTTGCCCGCACTATTGATGCGCCTATCTTCCACGTTAATGGCGACGACATTGAGAGCGTGACCTTCATCTTTGATCTCGCTGCCCAATGGCGCTACACCTTCAAGGAGGACGTCATCATCGACCTTATTTGCTACCGTAAGCACGGTCACAATGAGATCGACCAGCCCAGCTTCACTCAGCCTATGATGTACAAGCGCATCGCTGAGAAGGTTCCTCCTCTCGAGCAGTACGAGAAGAAGCTCATCGACGAGGGAACTTTCACCGAACAGGAAATCAAAGAGCATCGCGATTGGATCTGGAATATTCTTGAGGAGCAGTTCCAGCTCTCCAAAAAGGGTCCTGTTAAGGATGAGGACAAAAAGTGGGTCTCTTCCGAGTGGAAGGACTTCAAGGATGTCAAGGCTTTGGCCGACGAGGTCATTCCCCATCTCCCCACTGCCATCACCGAGAAGGACTTCAAGGAGATCGGCAAGGTTGCCAGCAGCTGGCCCGAGAATTTCAACGTGCATCGCAACCTCAAGCGTATTTTGAAGGCTCGTGGCAAATCTATTGAGAGCGGCGAGGGTATTGACTGGTCCACTGGTGAGGCACTTGCATTCGGCTCCCTTTTGAAGGAGGGCTTCCAGGTCCGTGTCTCCGGTCAGGATGTTGAGCGTGGTACTTTCTCTCAGCGTCACGCCGTCCTCCACGACCAGGACAGTTATCAGACCGTCACGCCCCTCAAGGAGTGCGCTGAAGACCCCGATAACTTCTCCATCTCCAACTCTCACTTGTCTGAGTATGGTGTTCTTGGTTTCGAATACGGTTACTCCCTTATGGATCCCCGCAACCTTGTTATGTGGGAGGCCCAGTTTGGTGATTTCGCCAACACTGCCCAGGTCATCATCGATCAGTTCGTTGCCTCTGCAGAGTCCAAGTGGCAGCAGCGTTCCGGTATTGTCTTGAGTTTGCCTCATGGTTACGATGGACAGGGTCCCGAGCACTCGTCTGCTCGTATCGAGCGTTATCTTCAGCTCTGTAACGAGGACCCCCGCTCGTTCCCCTCTCCTGAGAAATTGCAGCGCCAGCATCAGGACTGCAACATCCAGGTCGCTTACCCCACGACCCCTGCCAACTACTTCCACCTCTTGCGTCGCCAGCAGCACCGCCAGTTCCGCAAGCCTCTCATCAACATTTTCTCCAAGTCCCTGCTCCGTCACCCCTTGGCCCGTAGCAACATCGAGGATTTCATCGGCGACAGTGGATTCAAGTGGATCATCGATGATGCTGAAGTTGGCAAGAACATTAATAAGAAGGATGAGATCAAGCGCGTTATTGTTTGTTCTGGTCAGGTCTACGTTGGTTTGCACAAGGCTCGCGCTGACAACAAGGTTACTGACACTGCTCTCATTAGAATTGAGCAGCTTCATCCTTTCCCTTACGCTCAGCTTAAGGAGGTGCTCGATACCTACCCCAATGTCTCTGACTTCGTTTGGTGCCAGGAAGAGCCTCTCAACGCTGGTGCCTTCTCTTTCGTCCAGCCCCGCTTGAGAATTGTACTTGAAGAGACCGACAACCACAAGAACTCCGAATTCAGATACGCGGGCCGTGACCCCAGCGCCTCAGTCGCTGCTGGTGCCAAGGCAATGCATAAGAACGAAGAGGAGCTTTTCCTCAAGAGTGCACTGCAATATGCTTAATACGTACTAAATTATGTATAGAAAATACTTTCCTTGAATTTTCCCCCCCCCCGCCACTAGGCACAAATAGCGTTCGACCACTAATAGTACGCCACTTCCGCCACTTCCGAAATTTTCACTTCCACCTTTTCAGATGAGACCTATCGTAATTAAAGGACACGAACGTCCGCTTTCTCAGCTGAAATATAACCGCGAAGGTGACCTTCTAGTTAGCACTGCTCGTGACAAGGCTGTCTCTGTGTGGTTTAGCGACAACGGAGAGCGGCTCGGTACCCTTCCGCATGAGGGTGCAGTTTTCACGGTGGATATCGATTCAGAGACTAGAATCTGCGTTACTGGCGCGGCGGACAACTTTGTCCGTGTATGGGGCCTCAAAAACGGCGAACTTTTACTGAAAAAGGAGATTCCTACAACTGCTCGTTTCGTCGAGTTATCTCCATCAGGCAAGCAACTCCTGGTCATCCGTGAGAACCAGCGTAGCTACAAGTCTGCTATTATTATATATGACATCAGCTTTGAGGACCTTTCCTCCGTAGCGCTCGAGGAGAAGGTCATCTATGAGTTGGACGCTACGAAGTCGGCGTACGCTCAAGCAAGCTGGTCGTTTGACGAAAAGCATATCCTCGCGGCACACAAAGATGGCTCCATCTCCAAAATAAATGCACTGAATGGCGAAGTCGAGATTTCAAAGAAGGTACATGACGAGCCCGTCACTGATCTGCAAATGTCGCCGGACAGAACCTATTTTGTGACTTCGAGCAGAGACAAAACATCGCACCTCGTTATAGCAGATAGCTTGGAGGTTATTCACACCTATCTTGGTGATGTGCCCCTCAACTCCGCTGCTATTACTCCGATCAAGGACTACATCATTGCTGGCGGAGGTATTGCAGCCCATCAGGTTACAACATCATCAAATGGCAAGTTCGAGTCTCACTTCTTCCATAAACTTTTTGAGGATGATCTTGCACGTCTTGGAGGCCATTTCGGTCCTATAAACACAATTGCCGTGCACCCATTTGGAACCTCTTATGCCTCTGGTTCTGAGGATGGTTATATCCGTATCCACCACTTCGATCAGAGTTACTTTGACTTTGATTACGGCAAGACCAGTGATAAATGATTCTAGTAATTCCATGTACGTACATGCTACACTATTTAGACGTGGGAGGTGTGTTCTTGAAAAATTGTATTCAGTGTGTTGGTAACTGAGGCTTTGTTTTATCCGTGTAGACGTAAATATGAGACCACCCAGACTTGGCCCTTGGCATATTACTTGGGATTTCAGGTGGCTCTCGTGGAGACCCTAGATGAGCTCGTTGGACCTGCTGAATCCGTGCGAATTCTTGAACATGATGAGATTGAGAAGAGCGCTGAGCAGTTTGGGTGGACCTAGGGCTCTCAGTTGGCGTTTGGCCGGGATCCTCTATCTCTTCGGCAGAAGATCGCCGATGCCGCATACAATATGCGATAACCACAAAAAGAATGATGCCACACGCAAAGACACCAACTATTACTGATACCAGCACAATATGAGATGGTACCATAGAGTTGTGTCGCAACTGAAATGCACTTTAAGGCACGAGGTAACCTTATTGTAATAACTTATCTATCTAGAATAATTCTGCAATGTCACTATTTACAGGTGCGAATGTTTGGAGAGAAAGACCAGCAGCCATTTGTGCCAAGTTGATTTTTTCTCTCTTCAAGTCGCTATCATCACGCAACCAGTCCTTAGACTTTGCAAGCTCGGCAGCCAATACTCCGCAGAAAGTATCACCAATACCACTAACACTCTTGATCTGACTCTGTGGGATCTCTTCAGGAATGGGGAAGTGTTGAATCAGTACTGTACGCTTGTGCTTCCCTGGGATGTAGACAGAGTTGGTACCGTAGATGTCTGCAGTGCGATCCCTTAAGAATTCTATAATCTGGAAGGTAAGTACGCCGTGTTCACCCAGTTTCACAAATAGATTAGGAATGTAGGGGAGCAAGTGGATCGCTGCCTGCACGAGCCCAGATTGGACGATATTTGCCAAGGCCTCAGGTGAGCGGCGGATGAAGAGTTGCAGCTTGTATTGAGTCTGAGGGTTGTCCAAGGGGATGGAATCAATCACGGGAAACCAGTGTTCGAGGTCAAATCTATCATTGTAGGAGAACTCCTCAAACATGCTCATGAGCTCCATGGAGTTTGGGGTAGCCATAGTAATGCTGGCATTAGGGAAGCATTTCAGGGTAGTATTAGCTAGGGTAGCGCTTTTTGGAATACTCGTAGGTTCAAACACTTTGGTCGCTGGGAAGTCGATCACCTTTTGCATCTGCTGTCTGCCGAGATTTGCGTCAAACACTACCACCTCAGGGGACGCTCTCTCAAGTTCCTTTTGGATGTGGCCGAGGTCCATCTTCTCTATAGATTCCATATCGGAACAGGCAACAATGAGTGCACCATTGCAGTCGTTCATTGACACATAACGGGCACTTCGCTTGGCAGGGTTGATGGAGATACCCGAAGTATCGAGCGCTGCGCCTTTAAGGATTGCGTCCTTTTCTTTCTCGCCAATCTCACTAATGAGGCGGGTGGAAACACCGGTGTAAGTGCATGCCTGGGCAACATTGCGGGCAACACCTCCGATGGACGTGGTAACATGGCCAGGGTACGACGAGACCGAGACGTTTTCAGTGTTAAGGGTGCATGTGAGGTCTTGCGAGATTGATCCAACCACAGCAACTTTGACTGGGCTCTTGCCCGAGGGTTTCGCGGTGGTCGGGGCAGATGCCTCTTTTGTCTCGCTGTTCTTGGCCGGGGCGGGAGCGGCAGGCCTTACAAGCTCAGGGGGGACCTGCATGGCGACTCCATTATCGAACTCAGCAAGCTCGCGTGCAATCTTCGCAGCCATACGTGCATTGTTTTTGACAAACTCAATGTTCACGGAGACTGAATCACCCTGAGTGAACTCCCACACCTTCTTCAGCAGAAAAGGGGTGATGTCCTTGCCAGTGATGCCCTGCTCGTCGGCCTCTGCAAGTGCGACCTCGATAGCTCCGTTTACGAGCTCTGGGGACATGGCGAGCTCCGGCGGGCAGGGGACGCACCAGACGGAGCCTTGGTTCAAGCCGAACTTGGTGCTCGCACTGATGATATCGGCGGCATTTCGGGGGCTATCGAACGTGAAAGGAGACTTGACGCCGGAATCTCTGGTGAAGAACCCGGGAACGTTTTCTTGCTCGAACGTGTAGACGGGGACGCCTTTTGTCTCCAAAAACTCGAGCGTTTTCGGGATGTCGAGGATACTCTTTGGTCCAGAACACACCACGGCCACTGGGGTGCGGCCAAGCTCCTCCAAGTCGGCACTGATGTCCCAGGTGTCGGCCACTCCCCGGTGCACACCGCCGAGTCCGCCAGTTCCAAACACCTTGATGCCGGCCTTGTTGGCGAGGATCATAGTGGAGGCAATTGTGGTCCCTCCTGTGAGCTTGTTGGCCAGCACGGACGGGATATCGCGGCGAGAGATCTTGACGTAGTCCTGGCCACTCGCCAGCACTTTCAGCTGCAGATCGTCGATGCCTACATGCCCTACGCCGTCAATGAATGCGCAGGTTGCCGGAACGCAGCCCTCCTCGCGCACGATCTCCTCCACCTTGCGGGCCATATCATAATTTGCAGGATAGGGCAGCCCGTGGGTAATGATAGTACTCTCGAGAGCAACCATGGGTTTCTTTTTAGCAATTGCATCCTGAACTGCCGGGCTCAGGCTCAAATACGAGCGAACACACCGAAATCGCAGCCTACTGACCCTATTGGTGATGCGGAACATGCTTACGATAAAGCTGATCTGAGATTTATAAGATCTCCAGTGTGCTGTGACGCACTTTGATAAACCGTACTGTATATATAGATTAGTCTGTAATTCATAGCCGAGCCATTGCCGGGCCTCAGCTGGCGATTCTCTCGAGCTGGCTGGTCTCCTGATTACACCTTCATAACACCCCGACCAGGAGCGTCATCGACATGTTCTTCCTCAAGGATCTGTCACTGGAGCTTGAGCTCCATCCGTCCTATTTTGGGCCTCACATGCACCAGTATCTGCGCACAAAGTTGTTGCAAGAGGTCGAGGGCACGTGCACGGGCCAGTATGGATATATCGTGTGCGTGATGGATGGCATGCATATAGATGTAGGCAAAGGACTAGTGCCGTCAGGGGTGGGCTCGGCGGTTTTCACAGTACACTACAAAGCGATAGTATGGCGGCCGTTCAAGGGTGAGGTCGTTGATGCTGTGGTTACAAACGTCTCGAAGATGGGGGTGTTTTGTGACGTGGGGCCCATGTCCATCTTCGTGTCGGCACATTTGATCCCTTCAAATATGAATTACGACCCCAGTGCCAACCCCCCTGCGTTTGTGAGCGACGAACAGAGCATCTCCAAAGGCTCGCATGTGCGAGTGAAAATTGTCGGAGTGCGAGCCGATGTAGGGAACATGTTTGCAATCGGCTCCCTCAAGGAGGACTTCCTGGGACTAATATGAAAACGGCATAATAATGTATATACCTACATGGACGGCCTGGTGTAGGAGAACACCGATGTAATATAATATGCTAAATAACCACCTCACTGCTCCACTTTGAGCCTGATGGCGTCGATATCGAGCCCTAGAGCCGCCAGGTCTTTGGCTAGAGGCGTATCCCAGGCCCTGGCCTTGGCTACCCCATACAGGATGTCGTAGGCGTATGCACCAACGCGAGGCGAGCAGACGCTCATCGTGGCCTGCATGGTCTGGCAGGCCTGGGCGATGAGCTGCGGAGAAGCATCAATAAACGGGTCGCTCAGGACGCTGCGGAAAGTCTGGACAATTGCTTGCAGATGCACCACCGACAGGAGCTGGGCCTTCTTCACCACCAGCTCGAGATTCTGAAACGTGCTGATCAACAGTTCCACGTTGTTGTTGGTGTGCTGCATGGCACTGAGCGGTCCTTTGGTGAAGATATAGTTCAGTTGCTCCCGTTCTGTGGCTAGGGCCAGCAAAGCACCCACGGCAGCTTTTTGCAGTTTTTCCGCTTCCAACGGCTCAACCGCTGGCGGCAAGTAGCTCAGCAAGAGTATAAGTGCATCCCAGAACACCGGTATGAGCCCAGTGCTCTCTAGCTTAGCCCGAGCTTTCTCAGCTAGCCTCGCACACATGTTCGCTCCTTTGACTTTGAGAGAGTAGTTGCTGGAATCAATGAGGTTCAGCGTGGTCGGGACTATGAACGTCCACTGTTCCTCGTAGTGCGGAGAGTCGATCATCCCTTCCACCAGCCAGGATTCGAACTTGAGATCCACATAGGGGACCACTGGTAGTGTGAAGTTGATGTTCGGCCGGGCCTGAGACGTGAGCTTGCCAGTGTTCTCGAGCTTGGGCCTCAGCATTTCTACTGCCTCAGCCCACAGCTCTGGCGAAGCGTCGATCTCGATGGGCATGCCGTGCTGGTATCGCCAGAATGTCCTACGCTCGAGCTGCGTCAGATCTGGGCCGGTATAGTGCTCGAGGGCGGCTCGGATGCAGATCTCAGGGTGCGGGCTCTGCAGATATTGCTTGATTTTTTCGTTTGCATCAGGGCTCTGCACAAGTCTACATAGGTGAACCAAATCCCGATACGGCTGTTCGAGGGTCTGTTCATTAATATCTATATTGCTGACAGCTTCAGCCGGAAGTTTTGTGTCTGGATTCGAGGTCCATGCCCGCAATTGGTCCATTAGTGCTGGTTCTGCTGGATTAGCGAGATGATCGACTCGTTGGTGTCGAGGTAGCGATTTACACAATTAGCTAAGCAGCTTTGCTCGCTTGAGCCCAGGCTCGACGAGCTCGCAGACCTAACGCATTTTGAGAAGCACAGATCAGTGAATTGGTGGATCTGGGCCCGGATGCGTGCCTTGTTGCCCTCGGACTCAATCCACTCGGCCATCTCCTTCTTGGACTTGTCGTCGAGATTTCTCAAGCTCTCAAGGTTTGACATTAGGTAAGATGAATCGCCAGGGGCTCTTATGGCCGAGTAGCGGTGTGCAGGCGGTGGCAGCACACTACTCTGCGTCTGGAACGGCCGCTCACCAACCGCTGGCTCCACGCAATATTTCACCGGCGCCCCATTTGCCCCATGCGTGCAGCCAAATGCCAATCCATGCATGTAGCATCACGTGCCAGACGCGTCATCCTTCTGTCCTGCGTTTATTTACATTGTGACAGATGAGCGCGAGTTCCCCGTTGGCGCCGCGCAAGCGCGCCCGCGAGCACACTCCTACGGGGCACACTCTCGGTGGCCGTCAAGCGGGCCCTGACGATTCGGAATTGGACCCAAGTTTCCTCAATATGCGGTCGCGCCTCCATTATACCCCCCAAAGCCCGCGCGCCAGCAGATTTTTCGACTTCAAATCCGATAATACGCGTCGAGATTCGGCAGTGAGCCAAATTAGTGGCATCAGTCTGCCAGCGCTGCGACCCAGTCATTCGCCACATATAGTTGAGCAGGAAGCGCAGGTACTGGAGCCGTCTTTTGACGAAATGAGGCACGAGAAGGCGAGGAAAGAGAAAATCCAAAAGCGGGAAACCCACGGGCGCACGTATGGCAAGCAACCAGAGCGGTCACAGTCAAAACCGCGGCAGGAGCCGAAGCCGGAGCAGCCAAAGTCGTCTGAACAGCGCCAGAACCTGCTTGGCAAGTTCAAGAGCGGATTCAAGTTTAGGCTTGGGAATATGGAGGCTCGCAACCAGGAGAACGGCTCACCAAAGCGGCAAATGCCCGCTACAGACCACCCTGATTTGCGATATCAGTCCGCCGAAATCCCCGCAGCGCGAGCATTCGAAGCCCGGAGCAGCTTTCCCAGTGCCTTTCGCACCAAATCGCTAGAGGCCCAGCTATCGGAGAAGCAGATTGAGGTCCAGAAGCTAACTCATGACCTCCAGAACGCGGTCTCCAAGGACGAGTTTCTGGCTGCCGAGGCCAAGCGCACGGAGGAGATCAGCAGGCTCACGGCAAAGCTACAAGAAAGCGATCGCGAGCTCAACAAGGCTCGCAACGAGATCCACGAGTGGAAACTCAAGTGCCGCACCGCAGAGGAAAACCTGCATAATACCACTAGGGACCTGTCTCTGCAGAGAAAGCGGGGCGAGAGTGCTGAGAGAGAGCGCGACGATCTCCGCGCAGACAAGCTGGACCTCGAAAACAAAGTGGAGACTCTCCTCCACAACCTCAAGCGAGCGGAAGTGTCAAACAAAACACTCAGGGAAGAACGCAGTGCACTCCACCAGAGAGTAAGTAATGAAACGGTGTCTGCTGATGTCGCCAGAAAGGAGTACGCCGCCGCTCAGCAAGAGCGCAAACATCTCCTGGATACTATTGAGGAGTTCAAAGAACATCTGGAGGACCAGAAACTGAAATTCGAAGCAGACATTAAGAAGCTGTCTGACGAGCGCGACGACATCAAGCTAGATGCTATCAAGGCCCAGAATAACCTGAAGGCCGCCCAGGAACAAATAGAAGGGTTCAAGGCTTCGGAGAGCACTAATCGAGAGGAAATAGACCGCCTGAAGAAAGCTATCACTGACATGTCTGTGGAAGCGGCCAAGGTTCGAAACATGCTGGACTCCGCTAATTCAAGGATCGCACTATTAAAGCAGGAGATTGATGAGGACGCTAGGGTCGTCGAGCTGCGCAAAGAACTCAGAGTCTATGAAAACGACAAGACCCGAATGGAGGCGTTGCTCGAAGATGCTAAAGGACGATTGAAAGAATTGGAGTATCGAGTCAGCCCGGATGGTATCGCTACTGAAATAAGAAATGCAGACGAAAGGACAAAACGTCTTGGCGAAAAGTATGCTGAGCTGGACAAAATGTACTCGCAACTGAAGATCGACTATGATAGAGCCAACGAGGAACGGCAAGCCTTGGAAACAATGATTCAGACTCGTAATGAGGAACTTGCCCAGGTGCGCCAAGCTCGCGGCAGCGCCGAACAGACAGTACGGCAGCAACAGGAGGTTCTAGTCCAAATCCAGAACAGGGCCGACCAGGCTGAAGCCCAGAGTAGGGAGCTGCAGAACCAATTCGAGGAAGCTCGACGCGAATACGAGAACGTGGTCGCAAGAGTGAACTCACTCACAGAAGAAAAACTTGCAGAGTCGAAACAAGAAGCTGAGGCAAATTTGAGCTTACAACGAACGAAACTTGAGGCTGAAGCTAACGAATTCTTGACTCGAAAACAGCAAGATTACCAGGATAGGCTCACTGCAGCCGAGGAAAAGTGCTCGGCCGTGGTTGAGAAACTTAAAAATGATTATGATGCTCTTATCGCTCAGCAAAAGCACGAATTTGAGGAGCTGCTATCCAATGAGCAGCAAAAGTGCCAACAGAAGTTGGATAGCAGCGAGCTTTACTGGAAGAACGAAGCACAGAAGGCACTCGATAGCGCCCTGGCAGAGATGAAGGAAAAATACGACAAAGCAGCAGAGCAGAAACTCCAAAAGGTGATCGAGCCTTACGGGGAGCGTATTTCAAAAGTTATCGAGGCCCTGAAGGTCACACTCGATTACCACACTCAGAAGGAGGCCCGCATGATCTCCATTTTGGATGATTTAATATTTATAAAGGACTTCAGTGGTCGCTGCCTCCAGCAAATTGAGGAACTTGATAACGAACGCCTTGTATCTATGGGTATCCCAATCGAGAGCCCACGCACCTTTGAAGGAACTGCCACCATGGTGTTGGCTGCCGTGCGAATGAACAGGCTCAAGAATCACCCGGGACGTCCGAAAGTATCGAAGGAGCTGAAAGAAAGGTATAGAAGCTTCCAACGTGATACCTAATTATTTATATTTATAGATGAACTACTTTCTCAAACTCGGCTTCGCTTTTTGAGCGAGCGCTTGGCGAGTCATGGCGAATCAACAGTTGGACATCAAGGCTGATGATACAACCAGTGTGTCCTGGACTCTAATGGCGCAGTCTGTATACTCGATGAACAATACAATGGTTCATTTCGTGTCAAAACGCCAGCCAAGCCCGAGCTGCAATGACTCGCGACGAGTGTAAAAAGATATATGTCTTGGAAGCAATCGGCCGATTATATACACCACAATTCACCACCAAATACCTCCTTGGTTTCAAAAAATGTGATTCCACCCCGGAAAGTCATGTACCTTGTCGATACAGCACCCGACGTAAACACAGTGCGACAATTCTACCATTATTACCTATACGGATTAGGCTTGCACGACCAGAGCAAAGTCAGTCCGAAACGTAGCTCAATGGAAAAGTCATTGAGGGAAACAGACATATTGATAACAAGGTTCGCATTCGTGAGATCAATATATGGCTCCTTTAGGTTTGCATACTGAGAGTATCCTCATGCATATAGGCGCTCATGCATATCGGTGCTAATGTGCACATGCCGGTGAGTACCTCGAAAAAATTCGAGGGTACGGTTCTTGAGACCATGCACTTCTAACTTCTATCCGATATAGACAGATCTGATCCTTGAGAAAAACGATTTTTACAAAAAAGCATCACTCGTGTCACATTCTACACAACACTGCACGAATACTATAAATAAATTAACTAGGTCTATACAACAACCATACTTCTGTATGATTAGCAGGAAAATCTTCATTGCACTCATTGCATTCCCGCGCCTCTTCCTGCATGCAGGAACACAGGTAGCCACACCAGAACTACGTCAAGTGTTTGGACTTCCGTGTGCCCCCGCCTTATTGCTCCTTAATGGACAGCAAGGGCCACAGATCAGCGCTTCCGCGACGAGCTATGTTGATATACTCCTGGACACTTTGTTTTTCGTTAGCCTTCTTGGTGCCATCGTTTATCTTGTGATTCCGCGATCAATGCTCCCCAGTCTCGGAAAGCGATCTTCAGAACTCAAGTGTGTTAATGCGATTTGTTCAGCCCTCAAAATCATTATTGAGATATCTATGTCTGAAGACGGTGTTTCAGAATTCGCAGATATGCTTCAAAAATCGCACAACAATACTATCGAAAATCTTGGGTCTTATGGACCTAGCAGCGCAAGGTTGTTCTCTGGGACTTGCGATGAAAGTTCTAGTAGCTGTGAAGACCTTGAAGAATGCGCTGACGTTGCACCTTATACGAACTGCAAGAGAGAGTCCCCCATTATAGAGGAAGAGAACGAGAGTTCATTCTTAGATGGGTACCCTGAGTATAACCCTGGTACAGCTTTGAAAGCTAATGCAGCTGTATTATCACTTGTCCACAGTTCAGTTCAAGAAGACGTAAAAATGCATACATCAAAGACATCTGAAGAATTCACGTCCACGTTAGCGAGTATTTCTGCTTTTGCCGGTATTGATGGAGGTATTGCTTGCGTATCCCCTGAAGATTGCGGTGCATCTGATGCTTCTGATACCAGTGCAGAACGTGGTAACCAGCATTTTTCTGGTCAATCATCCGAGGAGCCAGATATGCATTCATATGTATTGGATTGTTCTGATGTGCCCGCACCTGAAGACTGCATTTCAAAGCCTGGTCTTGATAACACACATGCCCCAACTACTCCAGTTAGCGTTGGTAACAGCAGAGCTAATGATGTTGCACAAGCGGAATTTCGTGAGCTTAGCACTGGTAAGAGGCCACATCTAGAATTGCACGAATTGAAAACGGGCTCCAATACAGAGCGATCGCATGACCCTGATTCATGTTCCCTTCAGGATAGGAACTATACTTCTGCGCAGTCAGAAGCTCACAAGATTATCAACGAGCACACTGCACAATCTCAAGTTAGTGAGAGTGTGTTTGATAGGTATCGCGAAGTGAACTCAACCCCCGTTGCACCTGTTGATACTGTATCGGAAGGCACCTCATCATGTCGCGGTGTTGTCAGAACCGGTGCATGCACTTCATCAGAAACCTCCATAACTGCTGATGCAAATGCACGTGGCAAGGCCAGAAGGATCGCTCTCAACAAGGATAATGAAAGTACCGTGAACTTCACAGAAGCGAGCAATGAAACTCTTCTGGAGAGTCCATCGCCGAACGTGTCATCATGTTCGAGCGTCTCGAAGTATAGAACAGCTTCAAATCCTCCTGCAGACGTAGTCTTTTCCGGAAGTATTCATCCTTATGAAACGGATTCTAGAGGGAACTCCATTGTGGAGCTTAGATTTAGTACGCCAAATGGAGATAGTTTGAGGAAGGAGAGTGTGAACATTTTAGCTGGATATGAGCACATACTTCTGGGTATGGAGTCTATGAATGCTTTAAATGAGCGTAATTCTCGTTGGAATGGACATCATAATGTATCTCCTGCAACCACACCTGAAAATAGTTGGAAATGGTTCAAGTCAAAACAATAATGAATATGCACCTAAAACGCCCTAAACTTATTACCATATCACATTCAACTATGCTATCTAAATAGTATGTACGACCACAAATGCAAATGTAGCTAAACCAAATCTAAAACTTACTCGTCGAGGGCACGTTGATGCTAGGTAAAGGTGCACACAGACTAGGAAGATGGCTCTGGCAGCGCATACAAGATGCATACACTTCTTGCCTTGCACTCTGGACTTATGGTCTAGGCATAACGGGAACCTTTGGTATTAGAGGATAATAGTCAACCGAAATTTTCTTATAGCTTCACGGGATCTCGTATCACCTTCTGTAAGCGCGCTTTTACCCTCCGGTTACGTGTGTGCACATCCTGCATCTGGCGTAGCCAAAGATCCCATGTGATAAATTTGCTACCCTCTCAGGAGAGTAGTATGTTCCCATGCAAGATCCACTACATGTAACCACACATCGTTTGGCTCTGTTGGAAACAAAACAGCCTGATTCAACTAAATGGTTTATGCTGATTGTATTCTTCATATGAGCAGGATTACGCCCAGTTGGAAATAAATGCATGCACTAACACTAACCCTATTGGGACTATCATGTATGGTCGCTGTGCGCTATATCCAGATTAGGCAAGCCGAGAAGCCTGTGTTATTAGCTCCACGTTCGTACCTCAGTATATGCATAATGCAGAATAGTACCACATTCAGAGCTCAGTACATGCCCAATGCGGATTGGCAGCACGGTACATGGCCAAATATGGAATAGCACGGTATATTCTCTTTTAATGCGGTAATCGTTTATAATTACTGAAATTTCCAATTAATTCTCGAGTTATATCCTATCTTTCAATAATATTCAATACTACTGAATTATTATTTCAGGTAAGACATTACGCTTTATAGGGCATGTATAGTACGGATCTCGATCTACCGAGATCCAACTAACCCTGAAATGTTCCTGTACCAGGTAGTATAAAGGAAACCTGTAGGTAAGGTTCAGTGTTAGAAAATGGTCTTCAAGAGAATGCTTTCAATAGTTGCGCAGTTTGCCGTTCTG
>JAJMCH010000018.1:0-48891 GCA_030585105.1 Wickerhamiella shivajii | reverse complement strand
GGGTTACTTGTTGTAACATCAACATCATCTGCTCGGTAGACAAGGTGGTCACGGAAGCAAGAGACATTTTACGATGCTCTAACTCTAGCTACGGGTTCCATATATACTCTGTCAGTTCTAATACCTTCCTTCTACGTACATGTATTTCAGTCTTGTACTTACGCAATATGGTAAGTGCAAGGACAGCGTGTTGAAGCTTTTGAAAATACTCCAATATAGGAAATATTAGTGTATTTACAAAATATAATGAATAAATAGGGATCGTAGTACTTTTATACAGATACACTAATCTTACATATGCAGAGCCTCCATATTCCCAATCTAGTAATATGCAACATAGGAATAGTGAATGCGCTTACAGCGGAATATGCGAGAGTGACCTCGGTGGAAGCATGATATTGTGTAAGTGGCAAGCTCAGTATAATACGACACAAGCTGCAATCTGTAGAACCTTGTACTCTAGGAGCTCGATTCAAGCCAATGGACTACAATCAGAGCCAAACTGCAAAAAAACATTATAGTACTGCATCACTTTCGTGTTTATGCATTAAGTCAACTAACTTTTTGCGCATGCTCAACGAGGTTTTCGCGTTTTCGTTGCACCAGCTCTTATACTCACTAATGAACAACCATAGTGGTCTTGTAGGCAGCATTATCGCGCCTGTAGCACTTGATCTATGCCTATAAAGAGTAGTTAAAAGGTATACACGCCCGTAAGAGGTATGTTCCGGAAAAACTGTATCAGTTTTGCTACCGACAACTAAACAGGGCAGCTACAGGTCTATGATGTGTTCCCCTTTTAGGGCTTATGTATGCGGTATCAAATAAATAAGTTTCGCGTTTGGCAATTATAGCTGTGTAGACTCACACTCGCAAGCAGATCTCAAAACTTGTGCATGAGCTGCCAAAGTCGCATTTATTGCACATACTATATTGGTATTCATGCACAGATTATCGTGATATCCTGGAGCTGATCCCCGGCACAGCTACACGGGATGATATTCTGAACCAGTGCAAGTCTTAGCGTAATTGTGCAGCGTGCTTTTCCTTGAACTGTCTGTTCTGTCAGATAGATATAAATAAATTAACCAGTGTAGTGGTCGCTAAAAAGACTGTAAAGCAGCTATCTTTGTTCTAATTTGAGAGTAGATACGGAGACAATCTGAAGCTTTGGAACACTGACGCGAGTATAAAGGTCACTGCTGGAGAAGCTCAAAACAAACTTTGGGTATACGCGCTCTCGGTATGAGTTTTTTTTTTTTTCTCTCGTATAGCCACTGATCTTACAATTACTCATTTATGGTAAATTTTATCTCTGAAATTTCGATTATACATCTATCAAATCTATACAGTCCCAGAACTTCATTTTTTCTTGGAGGTGAATTGTGCGCACCTGACTCGTCCGCTCCATCAATTACAGCAGGTAGCAATATCCTACAAACGAGGCAAGCATCCCCTGAGGATGACTGAATCTGTCTTGGGTCGAGGCAATTCATGATTTTATTACAATCAGATCCGACCTTGTATCACTCACGAGTTTATCGACAGAACTCTCAAATCAAAACTCGTGCAAGGTATTCCCAATACACAGCCAGCTAGATATGACTACATTCCTCGTGCGTTGAGTTAAGAGGTACCTTCTAGTGGTGATTCTTCGCATTATGATTCCTACCGTGACGTCCTAGTTATCGAGGTCGCGATATGAAACTATAAAACCAATGCAGAACCTGTGTTGCACAAAGTAAGAGGGATCTGCTCTGGAATTTCTATACTATATACCTATGTTCCTAAGTTACTAACTATCCTACGTAGTGTCGAAAGGACTGTCGACCATTCCGATCACTGGTAAACTGATGCTAAGGGTTCCTCTATCTATGTTTCCAGGGGTCATCGCAGTGGGTCCAGTTTGAACCACCAATATTGGCTAACAAGCGTAATCGTGTTGAGCTAAAGAAGAACAAGCTGGACTCTGCACTTTTCTCCCCTGTGCAATATCCAAATTATCGGATGAGGTCCAATATTCGCAGGAAGTACAGTTCATACATACCATTGTGGCTGTACAATGGGGACACCTGGGTTCTTATTCGCAGTTCAAGAACTTACAAGTGTAGCACCAAGAGCGCAGAGGCTCTTGTATATTTTCTGCCTCCATGGATCTTTGAAATACGTATAGGCTAATGGAGGAATATACGAAATTGGTCAAATCTCACGGGTAATGGTCAAGGTAGATTGCGGTAGCGACATTGTAGAGATCAGTATATCAAATCACACAGATTAGGTAGATAAGATAGTAGTATCGCTTGTATTAAGCCTTTGACTAATTAATGTCTCATAGCACTGCGATAATTGAGTGGTAGACATTGAAGTAGGTATGATATCATTCCAACTTCAGACATTTTGAGTTATCCATGTATCGAGTGAGAGACAAAATACCAAAATGTGTCTCAAGTGGGCACAATTCAGCTTAGCCTAGGTTTCCCTCTTATCCTGGATCTTCTATTCCTCTCACACTGAAGGTGCCATGCCTCGAACTATGGACAACTCAATGAGCTCATTGGAATCGGTCTTGTTGAATTCTTGATCTACACTTATCGATATTATCGACATAGTGCACCATGTGGTCTCAAGAATTCCCTTTTAATTTAGCTTGGATCTTACTTGACCTGTGTTATCGATTCTCGTGTTGCCTCCTCAGAACTGACTCGTGACTCGCACGATGCTTGCAGCGTAGTTGATTGATCCTGGTGCTGATGATGGTAAAACCAACCCCATCTTTGTAATACGAGTTAGGAGATACATTCAGGAAGCTGGTGTCACGATAGTCTCGCATGTCTTGCGTAGTAAAAAAATACTACAAGCCGCGAGTTCATTCATGGTCAGACTTTGGAGTCTCCTCAAATTTGTCCACCAAAACCGAAGAGTCCCAGTCTATGATGATTATCCTGCTCACCAGCTTTGACAAAATCTGTTAAATCCCACACGGCCACACTGGCGAAATGCAAACGAGATATCTCAGATACATCTACCAACATATCGCGTATTGATCACATAGTGATATTTATCATTCAAAACTAGGAATCAGGGAGTTTAAGGGGAGATGATGGACAATTCGGAAAGCTCCTAAGTGGTAGTGGTCAACACGAGTCCAAGAACAATCAATAAGTCCTTGCTTATAATAGTAGCTTTTTGGCTTGTGAAAGTATCACACCGCATAACAGGACCGTTTGCACGCCCCGTGTATGGAGTATAAATACTTGAGATACTTGAGCCTCAAGTATCCCGGGGGCTGGATTTGAGATCCCTCATCTTGCGATGGGAGGTCACTGCAAGCGCCTGCAAACTTTAGATACTGCACTAATGTTCATGTTGAGCTTCTCAGGCTACCCTGATGCCCTTCGGAACCTTAATGCTGTTTCTTTAAGTCTTAGGCAGCGCATTGCTGTCTCCATTGGAGAATTCTAAATCCTGGCTGAGACACACGTCCATACGCTAGTCCTGAAAATAGCAGCCCAGTTATCCCCCGTAGACGAAGTTATAATTGGAAGCTGCCTCTATTGATTAAAATGTGAATTTATCATCCTCTCACGTATGGACACCTGTCCGAGATACCTTTGTGAACCTTCCTAGCCGGATTCATTACCAGCGGTACCACTTCGTCATGCCTATTGGGTATTTTTTTTTTGCTTGTTTCCACCTTGATTATATTCACACCTTGAGAATGGTTGTCCGAGTTCGCAAGCCCGTATCTGCGACGACGCCGCTAGTGAGCAAGGAGAAGACTTCCAATCTTACAAGTTCATTAAAGGCATAATCGAGTAGTGACAAAACCATCGCCCAATATCAAGCGAAGTGAAACCAGTTATGGCACGGAAAGTACCTGTGTATCACCCCTGATGAAGGATATTACACTCTGTGAGTGCCATCTATCACAGACCTCCAAGAGTGCTCCGATTTTTGAGAAAGGTGCACTATGGTGGTTCCTCCATGATAGGGTAGATCCCCGGCTTCCTTTTATACTTCACCAACCCTTATTGTTGCCATTCAGAGAATTGCCAGTTATGGGTCCGTATAGAGATATTATACTGGACCTGCCTAAGGGATCAAGGGTATCCAGGAGTGGCATCTTTCCTATTTGGGGAGACTGCATACATGCGCGCAGAACGACTTTATTGAGTGGTCTACATGCCGTTAGTGCGCATAAATATGATATATCTCAGTTAATCGTTTAAACACTCTTCTCAACCAACTCTTGTTGCATACGGGAGCCATAATGAACTGTTACCTAATCAAGACGAATGAATGAAGCTATCTCACCCGATCAGTGGGCCTGATATCCCTAGTCATACCGCAAGACCAATAGAAGCCGAGCAGGAGGTAGATTGCGAGATGCTTCACACCTCCATATGGTCCATATTGTATTCATTCAGGATCATTACACAAATGGTTCGATGGTCTAGTTGGTTATGGCATCTGCTTAACACGCAGAACGTCCCCAGTTCGATCCTGGGTCGAATCATTCTTTTTTTTTTTTGCACCACCTGCAGCCGGACCCACTTGGCTCTGGAAAGTTCGATGACTAATGCAAAGCGTCCCGAGAAATTCGATATAAACCTGCTTACAATCAAGAGTTCAGCGTAAAGATGTCCACCAGTCTCAAGTCCGTCAAGTCCATTGTCCCTCTCCTTGACCGCGTGCTCGTCCAGCGTGTCAAGGCTCAGGCAAAAACCGCTTCTGGTATCTACATTCCCGAGAAAAACGTTGAGAAGCTGAATGAAGCGAACGTTCTCGCCGTCGGTCCAGGATACGTTGACAACCAGGGTGTTAACCGTGCTCCCAGTGTCAAGGCCGGTGACCGTGTGCTGATCCCTCCTTTTGGCGGCTCGAACATCAAGGTCGGCGACGAGGAGTACACCTTGTTCCGTGACGGCGAGATCCTTGCCAAGATCAATGAATAAATAGATACGTATGTACATAGCGATTTTCTCACGTTAGTGTTTTTGTCTCGAGGACAGGCCAATGACCGATCGTTCTGCGGCCAGCCATTTGGCTTGGTCCTGATCGCTCTCTGAGCGTAGAAAGTCAGACAGCATCTTGAGGGCGATGGCCCGCTGGCGAAGGGGAATCTCGTACGTGCGGACAAAGTTCTGGTATTCCCTCTTTGCCTGAGCAAAGGTCCCGTGCCGGTAATGCCAATTAATGCGGAGGTTCATGAGGGTTCCCCAATCGGGGTACCTAAGGTTGGAGATTGTCGTTGCGTATTCGTCGAATTTGTGTCTGTTGCCGATCCTTATTGCCGCGTTCATGAGCTGAGCGTAGCCCATCTGCTTCTCGGCGTGGCGTACCTCGTAGGAGACGAGGAACTGCTCGGCCTGGTTGAAGTCGCTGAGGCCCAGCAACTTGGTGATCGCTGCAAGCTCGTAGCTCGTCAGCTTCGATCCTGTCTGCTTGATCTGCGCCAGGCAGGCCCTGAGGGCGTCCTGGTCGCCGGACGCGGTGTGCAGAACCAGGAACGCCCCGAGCAGCTCTCGTTCGGCGTTGGGGAACTTTTGGTGGATCATCGAGCCAATGTGGTACTTTTTCAGCGAGATGCTGGTTCGCACGGCCAGCAGTGCGGTGCTGGGCTCGCTCGTCAGGCCTGCGTCGCACACTTTATCGAGGATGTCTGACGCAAGGGCCCGGTACCGCTTCTTGGGGCCAAAAAATTGCAGAGCATAGTGCACAATTGGGAGATACTGTTTCCAGGTATTGGGATATGCGCTGATGAAATAATTCCACATTTTCGCCATCAAACTGGAGTGATCAGACTTTTTGGCCCGATGCATCGCCTCGAATATCGCAGCAGGGGGGACGACCCCTCCTTTCTGACAAACTAGGTGCCACACCGCATCGACGTCTTGCGGCCTGATCGGCAAAAACGCTAGCTCGAGCTTCTCGCTGGAGCTCAGGAAAAAACCCGGCTGGGAGCTGATGCTGAGGAGTTTGGTGAAGTTCTGGCGGAATCTGGACGGATCATACTTGAGGCAGGCATCTATGGTTTTCTGTATACTTCGACTGGTCATAATCCCCCATCCACAGCTGCTCGCACGTTACCAGTTTTCCTGTTTCAGAGACTGTCCTTAGTCATCCATAGCCATGGATGGATCGATTGAAGGCCTCCTTGCGCAACTCAAGCTCGAAGAAAAGATAAAAGATGGAGCTGAGAATCTGCTACATGAGTTCGACGATCGAGATTCCAATAAGAAAGTGAAAGGTAAGACCAATGTCGAGCACAAGCGACAAGTCATGTTCCAGCTGCAGGCGGCGTCGTCCAAAATAGACTTGCTCAAGACCCGTTTAAGGGACATGGGGTACGACGATGACGACCCCAGTATTCACACCCCGACCCCGATGAGTTCTGCCTCTCCGTCGTCCGTGGAACCGCAAGTTCAGTTCTCCACATTATTCGACAGTTTAGATCACAGGGACGACAGCACCGTGTGCTTGGCCAAGGTGGCGGCAATTGCCCAGGTTTTGGAGTCCAACCCCACCCTCAAAAACGAATTCGCCATCAGCCAGATGCTCGAGAAGCTACGAGGTTTCTTCCAGTCCACCGATTCGCTCATCCTCTCGGCCGGCTATCACCTGTGCAGTTTAGTGACGACCTCAGTAGGGAGCATCGTGACTCTCCGAACCGCATTGTGCCTGGACTCGCAGATCGTTCGCACCCTGAGCAAGTCCGATGTCTCGGCTGAGCTGACGGAGAGGTCGCAGGCCCTGAACCTGATCAAGACCTGGATGCGGATCCCTCATGGAGTCCAGGAGATCGCCATGTCCGTCGTCAGGGCCCTGGTCGCCGTGTCCGAGCAGCCCTCCGACAAGCTCAAGGACACCTGCATCGTAATCCTGGCCGAGATCACGCTGGTGCACCCCCAAATGGCAATGGACTCTCGCATCATACCGGTCCTCCTCGAAAACATGATTGACGGCTCCTATGACCTGGCAATCCCCCTCGCAATGCTGATGGTCTCGCTTCTGGATGACCCCGAAACCAGAGTGCTGCTAAGATCCGGAAAGGACCTGGTGTGCGTCCTCACTTGCCTCACACAGAGCCTGCAAGACGCTGAAGCCCCAGAGCCCACCACCGAACGTCTAAGAGCCACGGCCGGAGTCATTTGCATTCTCCTCGAGTCTTGGCCGGGCATCTCAACATTCAACATATCTACTTTGATTGACTGCCTTCTCATTCCAAAGCGGAACGTTCAAGATACTGTGCTGGACATATTTATCTGGACATTGGGAGGGTCTCCAAAGACATTTGCCTCTAGCGGAACTGGCAGTACCGAAAATGTATATCGCACCCAGTACACCGCATTCGTCCTGCAAAAATTCCTAGAGAAAGGATTGGCCAACCAGATATATGACCTCCTCCAAAATTCTCACGTTCATGAAGCAGTCAGAGAGAAGGCTAGATTACTCTCTGGCTATATATTACGCCTTGCATCTGCGCTATTCCCGCAATCTTTCCAGGCTGAGTTCCTAAAGTTTCCTCAGGCGTTCTCAGACGAAATTGAGAAAGCAAAGGCGTGGCAGTTGCCAGCTGTAGCCGGCCATATCTTCCAGATGGACCAAGCCCTAAGAGCGCCGGCCAGAGTAGAAATTCCCAAAGTCCAGTATCTCTATGAGACCCCCGTCCAGTCGTACCAGCAGGTTCTGAAACTGGGCCAGTCCTCATCGGTGTGGATCAAAATGGGCTCTCAGATGGATGAGGCAAGTTTCAAGAATCTCATCATCAAGACAAATGTGCTCAGTACAAAAACCTATAGTAGATGGGATTGGGATACCCTACTTGAGCTCATTCAGGGGCCTCTTCACAACCCCAGACGCTTAGACGAGGCGATCAGGGGCACCAAGTTCTTGAAGCGCCTCATCAGTTTCTATCGTCCTTTCAAGTATCGCTACTCGTCTACGCGAAACCTTCCTCAGAACGAAAAGTACACTCAGGTGGGGAGCGCGCTCATTGAGACTCTTCTTGACACTCCTGAGGGAGTTCGGTACCTGGCTGGTAACAAACTGTTGCGTCAGATTGCAGAATGTTTGGCACAGCTAGACCCTACATCTGGTATTACGTCTTCTGAACCCTTATTTAAGGCTCAGCGACTCAAAAGCACCCTTTCCAGCGGTTATTTCGAGATGCTTGGAGTTCTGAGCCGCTGCTCGCAAGGACAACAAATCATGAGTCAACTCAAGATATTCAACATGTTTTACAGCATTTGCGATACCGACCGTTCTGATGTTATCGAATTATTTATTTCTTCCATGGATTATACCCTGAACGGTCATCCAAGGCTGATTCTTGCCAAGGCTCTCGTTATAGGATCGCGAATGGTCAGGATTTTCACAACTAAATTTTTGCAGACATTGGTGAAAATGTCCGAAACTGACGCTCAAACTGAACAAGAACAAACTCAGGAACAGCAATTCTGGGTTATCGAGCTTCTTGTGGCTCAATTGTTTGACTCCGATATTGGCGTGGTAAAGATGGCTATCAAGAGTTTAGAAGCACTCTGTCAGAATGTGGACAACTTAGACCACCTCATCTCCCTGAAACCCAGCCTATATCATCTCGGGTCCCTCGGTGAGCCTATCTACACGATGTTTTTGTCCAGACCACTTGGTTACGACTGTCTCATGAATTACGACTTTGTTCTGCATGAAATGGACCACTGGGTACATGGTTATAATGAAAAATATGTTTATGAAATCGAGAACTACTTGCAGACCCACAACGTACGCTGGCCACATCATGACATCGACTCAGATCGCCTTCACCCTCCAAAACACTTTTTCGGCGAACTGGTCCTCACAGAACAGGGGTGTAAGCTTCTCATCCAGGGCAAGTATGTTTCGCAGTTCGCGCAGTACATATTCGAGCACAGCGACATGACCGAACCCGAGACTGTTGATAAGCTTAAGGGATACCTTTGGGCCCTTGGACATATCGGATCTAAACCACTGGGCGCGAGCCTGATCAACATGGACATTGTTCAAAGTATATGTGATATTTTCCTCAACTCTCAGATATACAGTTTACGAGGAACTGCCTTTTACGTACTGGGGCTAATTGCCCATACATTCGAAGGAGCAGAATTCCTCAATCAAACTGGCTGGAGCACTACCTGCAATGCATTCGGTAACGACGTTGGAATCGCATTGATCAGCGACATGACCAAGGTTCAGACTGCCATAGAAGACTCCAAAGCTAAGAGAGTCAATCATGTCTCGAGTCCCTCCTGCACAAATCATACCAATGACACATTCGATTTTGGAGGGGGGGTCGTTGTGTCTGCTCCCACGCGTCGCAATTCAGCCCGCCGCTCCTTGTCGTCCTATATGCGTCGTGACTCGGATGAGAATGACGTCGGTGCTGAGATTAGGAAAGCGATATCAGAGTTGTCAAACCACATATTAGCCAACGAAGCGTCTAAGAAGCTGGTCTCTCTTAGAGCACAGCATGAAGAATACTTTCAGAGCACTGAGATATACCGTGACATGCTGGACATGCTGGAGCGATATCGGTACAAGCAACTAGCACGAAGATTCTTATTCGAGATTTTTGATTCCCAAAACATTCAAGAGCGACTCATGCGTAAGCGTGTGCATAAAACTATTTCTAGGCCGGCCTAAATATTTATTTATTAACAGTATAAATACTATGCAAAAGCAACTTCCTTTGGCAAGGTGAAGGTAATGCAATACATCTCCTTGGTGGGCGAGACTTTTCTAACATCATGGAACTTCATTTCACTTGGGTCCATGGTATGGCCCAGTGCATCCGATACTCTCTTAGCCAGATCAGCATATACGACCTCAAGTGGAGGCTCCCGCTCTGTAGGGGCATGTTTATGAAAACAATGGACGTGGATATGTGGCATAGGGAAGTTCTCTGATCCGTCAATATCCTTATAGAGTCCTCTAAATGCGTCCAAAAATTCAATCGCAGTGGCAGGCAGATTCATAACATAATGACTGAAGTATGCGGGAACGGGGACAGTGGTATATTCTGGAGCTTTTTCACTTCTCTTTCGCTTTTTGGATGGCACTTTAATCTCTGGTTTGGCATCCCTAAGTTTATGGAGTTCCTTAAGACTCGAACGAATAAAGTCTCGCGCATCCTCGTTGAAGGGAAACACAAAGTCGCCGACTCTGTTCAGCTCTACGTTCTTGCGCATTGCATCTGCAGAGTCTGGGTTGAGGTCGCTGGCAAAAACTATAACTTGTTTCTTGCCTGCAGGAATTGCAAAAGGTCCAACTCCGGCGAATGGGTCGCACACAGCCTGGCCCTTGGAAAATGTCTCAACCAGACGTTCATGCTCGGAGTGAAGACGTGAGTTCCAGTATACTTTGCGGAAGTCAAACTGGAACCGGCAATTCGACTCGTGGTGCTCGACCCAAAAATCCGGTTCTCCAGCCAGCACTTCCATATCGAAAGTTCGGTACACAGTGTTGATTGAATCGAGCTTATTTACCACGGTGCGAATTGCTGGGTTTTTGTCGAGGACAATCTGTCCGATGATGTTTTTGTATGGCAGGAACTGATTTCGTAGATTTAGGTGAGCAATGTGTCCTACGATTGTGAAACCAGTAGGAACATCCACAAGCTCTTGGGGAAGTATTGATCGAAGAATATCCTCCATTGACCAGTAATCGTATCCCAGTGTTAAATCATGTCCTTCGTACTCGGCGCTAGCCTCTTCCAAAATTTTAAGGGTGGTGCTGGATAGGTCAGCTTTAGACTTGATTTTTGGATCGAACAGAACGCCTTTTTTCTCGTCTCCGGGGACTGTGACGATTTTATTAATTCCTCGCAAATCCAACAAATCTGAGCTCTCCTTATTCAATGCCCCAATATAGCGCGGGGTAATCTTTGCCATCAGAACTGGCATGCCGACCGAGAATTTGGACCGATCCAGGACCGTCATACCAGTATTAAACGGAGGCTTCATGATTCTAGTAAATTTGTTCAGGATCTCTACTGGATAGACTATACAAAGTCTGGTCCCTTTCTGACATAAGCTGAAAAATTAAGTTCAGATCAATTACGTAAAACTGCATGGAGAGCGACTCTGAGCCCGAAACAATAGCCAAGAGTGGCCTGGTAACTCCTGGAGAAGTAATTACGGATGATCCAATGTGGATGCGTGGCCATGGAACCTATTCTGAGGGCGGGGTAACCCTGAGCAGCGTTGCAGGTACCATTGAACGAGTCAACAAACTACTGAGTGTTAAACCACTGAGGGGACGCTACATTCCAGTAATTGGCGACCACGTTGTGGGAAGAGTAACAGAGGTAGGCAATAAACGGTGGAAGGTTGATATTGGAGCTTCTCAAGATGCTGTGTTGCAGTTAGGAGCCGTGAATCTACCAGGAGGTATTCTGCGGCGTAAGAGTGAGGACGATGAGTTGCAAATGCGCGAATTCCTCAAAGAAGGTGACTTGCTTAATGCTGAAATCCAAAATCTCTACCACGACGGTGGTGCTGCGCTGCACACCAGAAGTTTGAGGTACGGAAAATTGCGCGATGGAGTGTTCTTAAAAGTGCCCAGCTCATTGGTTTTGAGAGTGCGCACTCAGGTGTACAAGCTTGATGGTGGCGTCGAAATGATTGTTGGTGTAAATGGCTACATATGGGTACGCAAAGCTCAGGTTACTGGCCCAGCTAATGTTGGCATTACTCGCTTGGAGGAATCCAGTGGCGCAGAGATCTATAGCGACAAGAACAGTGAGATATCTGCGTCCGTGCGGGCATCCATATCCCGCTATTGCAACTGCCTCAACGCACTAGTCTACAGAGAGATTGGTATCAATGAACAGCGTGTAAAGGCTGCCTATGAGGCGAGTCTGACTTGGCATGATGCTGGCGACTTGCTGGATAACGAAGCTAAAACTAAACTTGCAGAGAGTGCTCTGAGAGCATAATTTCGGTTCACCTCTATATTTATACATCGGCGCATTCATAGGACTGCGCATTCATATACTGCACATACGAATAGACTATTCAAGAATGTTACTGTACCCAAGAATTTTATAGACAAATTAGATTCCCTTGTGTGCTCTAATTAATCCGCACATCAGACTTGACATTGGAACCCTTAAAGCCCCCGGCATTAGTCGCATTACGACCAGGAATCTTAGCGAAAACATCGAATTCATGGTTGAGCTCCAGTTTGCGTATGCAAACTTGTATTTATTCTGCATCAGTTTCTATAAAATTCATCCCATTGTGAAGCTGCGACCGATGGCTGTTCACGCTTCAAAACCCAAAACATATTCATGAGCTGATTGATCAACAGGGTATAGCTGCGGTTCGGTAGCAGGATCTGATCACATAACTGGGTAAACATCTTTTCGCAGGTCTGGTAGAAGTGATCGACAAGTTCAAAATGGAGATCTCCACGATTGAAGCTGGATAGGCAATCCTGGAAAGTGTTTGGCGCCAGAAGCGAAAAAAACACTCCTTTATAATCCTTTCTTAGAGCTTCGATGATGATAGCCTTTGCTTTTTCCATTACTGCAACGCTCATCTGTCTTTGGGCAATTAGTATGTGAGAGGATGTGCTGAGCTTTACGACCTCGGATTTGTAGTGAAACCTTGAGCTTGTACTATCCATTGGCCTCGATCCCACTCTAACGCTGCAAAGCTCGTCGCCCTCAGGTTCTCCTGTAAAGTTTACGATAAAACTTCGATACTCCCCCTGCTTCAAGTTCCCCAGTGTGATAGTTTGAGACCCATCCGATTTTTTCAGAGGTTCTTGTGAGCACTCTGAAACGGGCCCTTTGAAGCTGCCTAGAAACTCCTCAGTGAACGACTCCATTTTGACGCCCTGAATGGATTGGATAGATGCACCTTTCGAAGCAGATATTTGAACTTCGACACTTTTGTGAGTAAAAGAATGCATAGCTTTGAGAAATGATAGCATACACTCCTCGAGAAAATCATATGAGGGCAGGAACTCGTACCCTCCCGCAGTCTTGCATGCAAGGGAGTTCAGTGCAGTTGAATCATGCTCACTGCCGATGCCAAATGTATATACAGGTGTGTGAGAGTAAATGAAGGCATTTGGAACTGATCGGAGACGGTGAATCTGATGCGAGCTCAGGAGCGCTACTACTGCAGTAGCTTTGTTGACCTGATGATCAACGAGCACACTCTCCGCATGCTCTAAAACGGAAGTGAGATCACAGTACTGTGAGGAATTGGAGTTTATTGTACCGATTGAGTTAATGATTGTATTCCATCCATCCCAAGTCGGTTTTCGCAATGAGAAAGTGGTGCATGGGACCTTGCTATTATCAGAGATGACAAGTGCTAGCTTGTCAAACACGGACAAGGAGGATCTTATCTGATTCAAGGCACGCACAAGCTTTGCGGAATCTTCTGAGTTTTCTGGGCGTTGAAGACAGAGAATTAGGCTGATGGGGAGCCTTTGGCAGACAGAACCAGAGATATATGGCACTGATAGACATGTATCCCTGTCAGTGAGACTTCTCACCTGGAGTTTAAGTAAGGGGTCATAGATCGCTGCGCAGAGGACATCTAGGAGCATCTCGTCCTCTGAACAGAAATACAGCTTAGGCAACGAGAAGCAATTTAGCTTGAACATCAGCACTCTCTTGCCCATTCGCGACTGAAATTGCAGACTCTCTAAGTGAGTGCGAAGATCGATGGTGGCCTTGACGTGCAGCCGATCTTCAACCGTGCGGGCTACAACAAGGACATTGGCGAACAGGAAACACGTAGAAACCTTCCAGCTTACCATATCTGCTGAAACAATGTAGTTATTAGTGTAACGAATTGAACCCAAGCCCATATCAAGCAGTCTGACGCCTCTAAAGCTCTGCGTCTCGATTGTATGCTTGATGACGCACTTGTCTAGTTCATCTTCCCCAGTGTAACTAGAAGCGTAAAAGATCCCGTCGGGTACGCATATGGACACAAGACATGAGTAGGAGTCGGCATTCTTTACAGCATCTCCAGATATCTGAATGGACGACTCGACTTTGTCTAGCTGTGTGGGGGAATCTGCAAATATGCACTTTTTCAATGTGTGTACGGGCTCATTTTCAGTTTCTTGTACTTCGGGGACTTCCTCAGCGGCGCCACTGGTCTTTGCACTAGCGAACCGAGCGATATCGAGAGGCAGATCTTTAGCCAAGTCCACCTCGAACTTTTCAGCGAGCTTGGGGTCTGAGATAGAGATTTCCGCATCGCAAGTTCCACATGTCAGCTTCCTACAATCCGAGAGGTCTTTTATAGAGATTGCTAGTTGTAACAAGCATTTATAGTGGGATGTGTGTGTGCAATCGAAACGGGTAGCTCTCTCATTAGGCAGTACGTAGGTCATGGGCATGTCGCAGAAGCAGCACTCAGCAATAGCATTTCGCGGTGTCCTTAATGGCGGGGTTGAGTTCGGGGGAGGTGTAAGTAGAGATATACCTGGAGATCTAGCTGCGGGCGGTGTTCTTGAAATTGGAGGGGAAAGAGGAAGTGAGGAGTTAATGCTGCAGCTGGAATCGTTGTAATTCATAAACACTGATGAACTAGACATACTTCCCGAAGAACTGGAAGATCGTCGAGAAAAAAGTGAATCCATTGCCTTCTTACAACCCTTTATTGGCTTGTAGGTAGACTTGATATTCACTGAAGCACTACTATAAGTAGGAGGACTCAGCGGAGGTGTATTCATTGAGTAACTCGCAAACGGTGGGACCTGTATATATACATGCGAGAATTAAGCCTTTACATGGGTGCCCTTGCATTGTGTGTATACATACTCCGGATCCACATTAAGGCGAAGACCCCAAGTTTCTCAGCATAAATTATTGAGGAGCTGTCTGTCTGGAATGAGTTAACCGGTACTATTTTTCACGTCTTTTTTTGTCGACTAGTATACCTGGAAACTGTTGATTGTATTCGATACGCCCTAACCCAAGCTTCCAATTTTCCCGTTTTGTCATTCTGCATTCCCGACCTGCAGAGTTCGCTCATCCAAAATCTCTCCGAATGTTTACATGGTGAGCTTTCTGTATAGAGGACAGTGTCTTCATACTAATGGTGAAAATTTGCCCCAAGGGAATTAGATTATTGATGCCTCCCGCTGCCTCGCAATTTCCATGCATAATCACATGCATTGCATGGAAGATATCGCACCTGCCCCCCTATTTGTGAGAACTGATTTACAGACTGAATATTCGTGTCAGGACCACAGGAATTAATTCTTTATAAGTTAGGAACAATACGATGATGATAGCGTATTCTCTAACATGTTCTCTTGCAGGTTACAGCTGATAGAATATTCTGTCATATGTTCTCTTGCAGATTACAATTGATAAGCACGAGACCCGCTATAGGAGGATCACGGAGTGCGCCATATCGCGGTGATCTGATATTAGATTTGTGTTGTTGCCAAGTATCGATGGAGTACTTACGACGAAGGACCAAGAGTTGGCATCGTCCGCTCGTTCACAGCATGGGACCGGGAGCTCTTCAAAGATTTCTCGTTCAAGCAATTCAAAATTGCATCTTTTTCAAAATTTCTAGCTGCTATGTCTGTTATTTCTCAATGTTCTTGTGCGGCTGAACCGCATTGCATAAATTTGATCTAAATAGGCAAGGTAATTGATTTCTGAACGTGCGTAGTCGTGATGACCTGCAGAGCGGGGATGTAATAATATCGTGTGTTAGCGCGAGTAACAGGCATTGCACCTACGGGTTGCACAATTGTTCACCCGATGTGATATCTCGTATCTGCGATCGTTGAAATCGATGTGATTTTCGCGAAGCCACCGATACCCCACCTTGGACTCCATGCACGTGCTTGTGCGCACCTGTCGCCCAGTCATGCACCTTAATTAAATGTGGGCGCTCGAAGTATAGGGCCAGTTGAGGCTGAGTTGAACGATATTGATGTAGATCCGTAAAGATAACGCGATATTTACACTTTTATTGGCAATTAAAATCGATTGATAAGCCTCTGGATCTTTGCCAGGGATGCGAGTACTCCAGTTTGCTGCGATCGAGTTAACTATATCAAAGACATGCCCAGGAATCGAGGAGCCCTCAGACCATATCCCGGTTATTTGTCGGCACTGCCCACGGCATCGACCAGTGCATGGGTATGGGGTTCCAGCCATGCAATGAACGGTAATGGTACTCAGGGTTGGATTGGCTTGAGCTCATCTAATTGGATCATTAACTATCTAGACTACGTCTAAACTCAATTTTATCTGCCAAACACATGGTTAGTTCGACAGGTCCAGTAAGGCCGCTACTCGATGTTGCGCTTTCTGACCTCGGTTTCGCCGGGACCAGCAGTGTCTATCTCAGAGGCGACTACTACTTCGGGAGTGACTTCAGACTCGGCTTTCACCTCCTTGGTAATCTCCTCAGCAGACTTGCGCTTCTTTGAGTTCTTAGCCGCAGCTGGGATCTGTTTCTGCGTAAAGACCGCCAAAAGAACGTTGATGATGCCGAACAAGATAGTGGACGACACAATCAACAAGCCACCAATAATGACAGCAGGAATGGGCTGGTCGCGCAGAGTATCCATCGGGCTGTGTCTCCACTGACCAATGAAATCAGAAAGGGTCACCTGGACCATACCTACGGGATCCTTCTTGAAATGGTTGAGGTAAGAGTAGCTCTTCTTTTCGGTGGACTTTGGAATGCTCTTTTGGTTCTCCTTGCTCTCGACGTAGAACTTGGGGCCCCAAGTGGCATTACCGAGCAGCTCGGCCTCGTGTACAGATTGACCAACATAAAAGTTGTCAAACAAAATGTCAGCCTGCATAGTCCACAACTCCAAGCCGATACCACCGATGGGTTCCAAGTCGCCGGGGCGCTTGTCCTCGTAGTAGTCCGGGTTGGGGATCTTGCGGGGGGCCCACTCTCCCTTGTAGGCAGGGTTGTCAACAAGAGGTGCTTTCCACTTGCCCTTGTAGGCTGGGTTTTTGATGACAGGGGCAGACCAGGGGCCGCAGCCTGAGATGTCCTCGCACTCGGGGTTGGAGACCTCAGATGCGATCCACTCACCGTCTTCCTCGTCATCCCACTCCTCGGGCTTCACGGCGGTGGGATCAGGGATGTAGGGCTCGAGGTCCTCACGCCAGTCCTCGGGCTTCTTGGCGTCGGGGTCGGGAATCTCGTAGGGAGCGTCCTCGTCCCAGTCCGCGGGCTTCTTGGCGTCGGGGTCGGGGATGAGCTCGTCGTCAACCCAGTCCTCGGGCTTTGTGTCGTTCGGGTCGTCGATCTCCTTTGGAGGAGTGAACGGCGGCTTGAACAGCTTTTCGTCGAGAAGCGAGCCCGCTTTGACGACGTCGCCATTCACGCGGATCTCAAACGTCTGATCCGGGTGCAGCATGAGGGTGTACAGGGCCGAGAGCTTCCCGGGGCGGGTGCGGGGGGGCATCGCGAGATGGTGCTCCTCGTACTCGCCGGACTTGGGGTTCTTGCGCCTGATGATCAGGTGGACCTTGTCGGTGGAGCCGCACTTATCAGGCCCGAACATGACCTGGTAGGGGGTGTCGTTGTTGAACTCACCGTCCAAACCGTCGGCATTGAGCAGCTTGATGTAGGCACCGCCGCACTGGAGGCCCTGCTGGGTCTTGACCTCGTACTGCACCACCAAGTCCTTGCCCTTGGTGATCAGGGGCTTGTCGAACTTGCGGGAAATCGCGTGGTGGGCGGCCGGGGTCTTGAGCACGAGGCCCTTGTCGCCCTTAAAGCCAGGCACCATGAATGGCTCCTCAATGGCCCATTTTCCAACGTACGAGAACTCGTCCTCGGCACCGGCCTTCTTGGCGCTCGACACCTTCCAGTGCTTGAACACGTCGTCTCCAGCAAACTGCTCGAAAAGAACTGCCGTTGCAAAGTCCTCGGGGTCGGGGTAGGGCTCAAAGTCGGGGTGCTCGACCACCTGGCTCGAGGCGTCCTCCTTGGGTTTGCGAGGCTGTCCAATGGGTGGGAGCTCCTCCTGGATTTGCACCACAGGCTCCTGGGCCGCGAGCGCTCCACACACAAGCAATGCACCAACTACACTGTACTTCATGATGACAGCTATGGTTCCACGTGGATTTGTAATAAATGGCCACGACACCCCGAGATGCAACTGGCCCAACTAGGAAGTAGTCAAGAGGGAGTCCAGCGCCCCGAATGGGGAATGTGCTGTGTCCCCGAGGCGTGGCCGGTGCGGTCGCCCCGAGCCTGTAGACAGCTGTAGCGCAGATAAACTTATTGCCACTGGCTGGCTCGCTTGGAGATCAGTGCGTGGCGAATATGCACCGAGGCGGTTTCCTAGTTGCGGCCCCAGCCCCTGCAGCGCGTGTCCACCCTCGTTGCACATTGATTTCTTTAATTGTTCCTTGCATGGCCCGAATTTCTTTTTCTGCAGGCACAGCTGTCGCACCGAGGTGCGGCCGGCGTCGCGTCGTGGCGCGGGCATATGCAGAGCCCTGTGTGGAGAACCATCTAGAATCGACTAGTCGACATATGATAAATAGCTAGCTGTGTAGAGACATTAGTTCCTTCGAGCGTTTTTCCATCGAGGCTGAAGGTATAACGAGCGTGGAGGTGCACAGTTAGGGGCTGCAAAGGGTGCATTGGGTAACGGCCTGGGGACGATGCTCACAGGACGAGCCCGCTTCCGACTCGGCGCTTGTTCTGCCGGGCGTGTGGGGATCGGGGCCGTATCCTCGACTTTGGCCGCGGTGTCCTCCTCTTTGATGGCTCTAGTGCCCTTCCCGCGACCCTTGATGCCGCGATTCGAATTCTTGTAGAGCTTTCTAAAGTACTCAAACATCTCCTGTTCTTCATTAGTGAGATCTGGGTGCTTTCCTCCTTGCAACCGTCGAGTGAACCTGTCGACCAGATCTTTGTGAGTGTTGTTTTGGTGAGACTTGAGGTTCCCCAGCTGGTTGAACCGCTTATTGCACCCGTCGAGCTTGCACACGATTGGACTCGTCTTGGAGTGGATCATGCTGTGGTTCTTGAGGTTCCCTCGTTGGCCGAACCTGCGACCGCATTCTGAGCACATGAACGGCTTCTCTCCAGTGTGCGAACGCATGTGCGTGTGGAGGTTCCCTCGCTGGCTGAACCATTTCTTACAGCCGGGGAATTCGCATTTAAATGGCTTCTCCCCTGTGTGTGAGCGAATGTGGATATCCAGGTGCGTTCTTTGTGTGAATCCTGCCTCGCATTGGGGATAGGGGCACCGATAAGATTTGGATCTGTCACTCTTGGACCCCCCTACGTCGGGTTTGAGCGCCTGAATGTAGACCATTAGGTTATCTATTGTCTTGTTCGACTCACGACCGTCTTCAGGGGCCGCAATGGGGGGAGATGGAGGTGGGGAGGGCCTGCGGAGGTCCCATATCCCCAGGTCATCATGGGCCTCTGAAAATGTCGGTTTAAAGTCCATCGAAGACTGTGATAAATGTCGCTTGTGCCATATAAATCGTGCTTTGCTTGGGAAAAGCACCATGCACAGAATTATGCTGCCCTAGCCCCAGACGCCATTGTGGTGGAGTTGCGGCAACGATTCAGCATACAATCGCCAAAACCGCACGCCTGATGTACACACTCGGCCAAAGTTTCCATCTGCGGTCATTTTTTCGACAGTCGCTTTTTGTCCTACCGCATATTCGCAGTCTCCTATGTGATTACTACGCTCGGGTCCGTGCTGCTGATCATGCATGGAAGATTCGCTTAGTCAATATTGGCCGTTCAGTGCATGGCGCATAGCATACAATCGCCACCTGCGCAAACAGCTGCACGAGAGTTTCAAGCAAGCAAACAGCATCTACCATGCCGCAATGAATACCAAGTATCTGGTGGCAAATTGGTGTTGTACCTGCGGCAATCAGGCTCCGCTGATCATATGCCCCACTGCAGAGCTATGGCACCCTAGCCTCAGAAAACTTTCAGACAGTCAGCACGCAGATCACTGGATGGTGCAGCAGGTTGATGGTCACGAGTGACGATGCGTCTAAACTAGCTCCTGAAGCAACTTGCGGCCCAATTGTGGAGATAAACACTGCAGCGACAGCCCGCATATCTCCGCCAAATTAGCAAGATCGACAAAGCTGTCTCAATTAGTGCTTGGGATCAACAGTCGGTGCAGTGGAATGCGGCCCCAATAATGAGACTGGTGCGGTGCATCGCAGATTCGGCATTCGCCTCTTCGTGTAATTCCAGTCCATTACATGGCAGCGGAATGTCTCAAAATTAGGTTGAGATTTGCGGCTAAAAAGGAGCCAAAGGAGTAATTGAGCGCTGCTATTCGCAGAAACCCTTGGAAATAGCAATGATAGCTCGTCTGATGAGTGGAGCAGCTGCATGCCAACGTGCAGCGACCCATGTCTGCAAGCTGTCTTATCATTATACAATTGCGAGTTGCGCTGGTACAATTGCGGGTTGCGGCGAAAAAATTGCAAATTGCGTCAATGCATCTAGGATCAAATCCCTCGAGGGGGCGTTCTGCATTGTCTAGATCAGACTGCCCACGAAAATGAGGAGTGAATGAAACGCTGCGTATTCTCACCCGAACTGCAAACATCCTCGCACACGGTATATCAGCCCTCGGGCTTTCGTTATTACATAATGCCAGCACAACCTATTCTCAGTCTCGAGGCCAATTATCCCTTGGCGGTGACGTTTGTGTTATTATTCCTGATTTCTACAAGCTTGTTCCTTGTCGACTCCAAGAGCAGTGGAAAGTCTCTGCTCTACGCAGCGTGTGCGTCCGTGTCGGCAGGCTTTGGGAGCATCTTTTTGATCAACGCGTGCCACGTCTACACGGGCTAAGCCAGACGGAGAACGCTATAAGAGTACTAGCTAATATCTAAAAATCCACATAGAGCAAACCGATTTTTCAAACTACTAAATTACGTAACGGGATTCGCTAAGTTAGCTGGGAAGACAATTACAAGCTCACCATGAGACCAACTGCGATCCTGAGAGCATTGAAAGTACGGCCCTCATGTCCACTTTATTTACATAAACCTAGCGAGAAGATTATGCAGGTATCATTTAGTCCCAAGCTTGAAGCAGTCCCGATTGGGAAATTCGCTGCTGATAACTACGGATTGCTTGAGGCATTCAAAGTCGATCCCGACAAGTACGAACCAGTGCCAATTGTGTCCCAGCCCACGGAATTCGAGGAGGACAGCCAGTTCCAGCCAATCTTGATGCAGTGCCTCAAGGAGAATGTGCACAACTGCCCTTATTTCAGCTCGCTAGCCCAAATCGAGGACAAAACCAAGTTCATGCACATTTTTGATTTGCGCTGTCCACCTCCCCTTGGCCGTATCAGCGAGGTCGAGGATATTTTCGGTACAGTTGAGATCGAGGATACAAAGATCGTTCCAGGCAGCTTCCAGGAGAACCAAATGTACCGCCCTGTTACCACCTACGGTGCACCGTTACTCTCAAAAGAGATGGGGGAGGCTTTAAAGAAAGCCGTGGAGCAAAGTAAATAGTCAGTATCGTACATAGAACCACTGTGACATCGATCTTCGAAGCTCTGTGAATGGTTAATACGGACTATAAATAGATGAATTAAAGCAATGAGCGAAAGAAAATCTGACTGAAGCAAGCTAACAAGTGCAGCTCGACTTTGATTTTCAAAGCATTATGCCTCATGAGAATATATCTCGCAGGACGTTTATATGTGCGGCACTTGCATCTGTGTTGCTGAGCTTGTCAATATCTTCTATGGTCTCAGAGATCAGTTTGGACAAGCGGGCTTCGTTGGGGAGACCTTGACAGAGGAGCACCGCGGAATTCACCTGGGTGCTCAGCTCCGTGAGGGCCTGCTGTCCAAACAGCTCTTTTCCGTATGGTGCGTTTTCAGGATCTGGGTACGCAAACAAGCCAAAGACCCGCTTGAGCTTTGGATCGTCAGATTCCTTGCGCAGTTTCGTTGCGATGGCGAGCGAGCTCTCGAGATCCCCTTTGAACAGATACTCTATTACCTCTTGGCACTTGAGCTCAAACTCCACGCTCGGGCTCAACGCTCCAGGATACTGCTGCTCCAGGGTTTCGCGAGCCTTGGTGATCTGGCGTTCGAGAATGTAGTCGCGGATCTGTTGTCGGTGCAAGGAATCCTGGTTCTCGCTTTGATCTACCATATCCTCATTCTCCGGGTCCAGCTCTTTTTTCAACGCATTCAGTGACTTTTTGTAGCCCATGTGTATCAGGTAGTCTTGTATCATGGTCATGAGATCATCGTGAGGATTTTCCGAAGTCTCGTCCACTTGTTGGAATACTGACTTTTTCTCGTCAAGCACGTACTTGTTAATATCGAATCGAAAGGGGCTCGAGCCGAAATTGGTTGTGAACCGGGCTCCGCTCTTGACAACTAAGAATGGATACAGGGCCTTGGCATCCACCCCAGTGAAAGCTTGGCCGATGTATATCCCGTTTTTGGTGAAGAAGATAGACTGTGTGCGGAAATTTAGGCCACAACCAATGACATCGCCTGCCCCAAAGGAAGGACCGAACTTGTGAGCGGCCCCGGAGACGGTCATGACCTTGCCATCTTCGCCAAAATACAGCCAGCACGGGAGCCTCGAGTCGATCAGGGAGTACGAACTGGTGTGGTTGGTGGTGAACCCCACGATTCCTTTTTGGTCATCGGGATCAGACTCGAACTGTATCTCGTAGTAGTATGTGCCACACAAAGGAGGCACTGCATGGTCGGAGCGAAAACTCAACTCGGTGGTGCTAGAGGATCTTCGAGTGCTGATTTCCCGTCCGGAGACGCTGATGTTTGAGCTCTGGGCGTTCACGTTCCAAGCAGTAGGAAGGTGCATGTTCTCTTTCTGCGGCGGCTCAAACAGAGGAAGCCTCCTCCTAGTGGCAATTCCAAACGAAATGCGTCTTTCAGGCATTTCCTCGCTGCTTTCGCCGCTATCCGCGCTCCCTTCGGTGTCGCTGCTGTGGATGATTGATTCGTCCTCGATGGGCTGCGGCAGCTTGTCAGACTCTGGGATATTGTAAATCAGCGACTCTGAAACCCATTGGGGTATTTGTTTCGAGTCCAGCATATCCTGAATCTTCTGCCCATACACAGTGAGCCGGAGGTACTCTGGTAAGTGCTCCATGTTATGTAACATAGTGGATGGGATGATTTACAGGATCAGGTGGAACAGTTTTGCGGGTGCACAATGTCTGACCAACTCGGTAAAAATCATAGAAATGCAGGTAGTTTTCTATATTACAGATAAATACTAAAATACCCTCGGGAGACGCATCTTGGCGATGGGATACGACCTGAATACGTTGGGGTATTCGAGCCGATACTGAGATAACAGCGACTTTGAAAGCTCATGAGTCTTGACGATATCTGTACTCATCGACCCAGGGTATTCCAACGGCCGCTCAGAACTCATATATAGGAATTCTTTGGCACGGGTGACGGCGACAAAAGCCAGCTTGGGAGCAAGGCCAGAGGACAGTACAGAGCTCATATTGGGGAGCAAAACTGCGGGCCATTCCATGCCCTTTGCACTGTGAACGGTCCTCAATTGTACGGCATCTCTTTCAAGAGGTGTCGAAGCGCTTGAGATCCTGGAAAGCGACTCCACAATGGACGGAGCCAAACCCTTTGCATGGTCGACCTGGATGTCGTAGCCCTCGATCAAATGACGAATATGCTTGAACAAGTCCTCGATGTTCGTTTTTCCCGACTTGTAGGTTTCCCAGATCAGCTTGTTGCGCTTTAAATAGAGGTGACATTGCTGCTCGAACGCGTCCAAATCAGATTCGGTGCGCAGCTGCTCACTCGTGTCAACGATGTCACGGTAATACTCCTCCATTCTTGCGCAATTACTCTTGGGTCCACGGTACCACTCTGATAGTTTCCTCATTTCTTCGCTGATCGGGTGGCGGAAATTCTGAGTTCGCTCCCGCAGTTTCTGCACAGTTGGCTTTGAAAACGGGCTCTTGGTGGTGTCTATTAGTCCCAGCAGGTATGCGTCTCGCGGCTCGTAGGAATACTTGAGCAGGCTATACAGAATGCGACATGCAGGGGCCTCGAATAGCGACTTGTTGAACCGCGTTTGGTAGGGAATTCCAGCACTTTCCAGCGATTTTGATATGTGCACCAGCTCTTTATTCGTATACGTCAAGACAGCGATGTCCTTATAGGCGTAGCTATTTTGGTGCAGGCCAGAGATCACTTTCACAAAATCCTTGGTCATTTCCTCGGTGCTCGTCGCACTCGGGCCTGCAAGTTTCAGCACGGGTAGCTGCCCCCCTGGTTTATATGATTTCAGGTGGTATTGAGCAGGCACTATGGTATTTGCAAACTTCACGAGGGATTCAGGAGATCGGAAATTGGTGTCTAGATGGGCGATCTTTACCGGAAGAGTACGCCTCATCCGCTCAAATGGGGACTCTTGACCGCAATGCAAAAACTCGTATATCTCCTGGTTGGGGTCGCCAACAACGCTCAAATGTGCGTTATTTCTGGTGACGAGGTGCTTCAAAAAGTTCCACTGAAGCGAATTGGTGTCTTGGAACTCATCAGCAAAGATAAACTGCAGATCCTGGTCTATAGATTTGGCCACCTCGGTTCCCGTCACTAGCAGGTCATTGTAGTCCAGCAGGTTGTTGGCCCTGAGGACTGCGTTATACTCCATCACAGCGGGATCCTTGAATTTCAAACCCTCTTTGAGTTGCTGCACCTGCTTGAGAGTGGGTTTGAGGGACTGAAAAAGGATTTTCGTGTCCCACTCGTCTGCGATTCTCCAGTCCGGCTGCAGGTCAGCCACCTGTGGGTTCTCAGAAATCAATCTCGAGGAAAAGCTGTGATATGTGTGAACGTTGATGCTCGCTGCAATTTCTGGATCCAGCAGTTGATCCAGCGTATTTCGCAATGCGGTGCAGGCATCATTGGTGAAAGTGAGGGCCACTACTTTGCTCGGTTGGGCTCCTTTTTTCACGTAGTTGGCAATTCTGGACGCGAGAGTGAGAGTTTTCCCCGTTCCAGGTCCTGCAATTATCTGCAGATACTTTGCAGGGTACTCAGCAGCACTCTTTTGAGCAGCTGTGAGGCTCATGCTGAGGGACATTTTCGGATTCGCCGCGTTAAATACTAGGTTGTGCCGAAACCTAATTACCAGCAGACAAAGTCAATGCAGTTGATCGAAATAATATTATATTATGTAATGGAGGAACGCGTCTGGGTATGCGATAATAGCGAACACGCGGTTGTCAGTAGTTTAGGCACACTAGTTTAGTTTTTATGCCGGCATTGCCATAGAACCATGTGGGCGATCTCTCCTACGATTCGGTTGATGCCCTTGGTGCGGTCGTATCTCGTGCGTCCGGTAAACACCTGTGAAATGGGCCATGAATGGAGCTTGTCGGGCTCACAATCGAGGGTCGTGGTGCCGTGTCTTTCTAGTTCTGAATACAACTCCTCAATTTCTCCGCTGAGCGTCTCCTGCTCTCCGTAAGTAATAAATATGCCTCGTTCAGGGAATGCAGCATCCCACCACTCGGGGCTGCGCAGGAGGCCGGGCATCGTGTAGAGCTTGGAAATATCGTGCTCACTAATTGACCGCCGAGCAAACTTCATCAGGGTGTTGTTCGTCACATAGTCGTTGAGATTTGTTACTCTGGTTTTGGCCAGCTTCAAGAGTGGAGAAATGAGCACGACCGCATCAGGCTTTGCGCTCTCGGGAGCATAAAATGCACACAAACTGTGTAAAGGATGCGCCGAGTGCTGCAGAAGCACAACTGCCGCCGTAGCGCCCACGCCGTCTCCCATCATGACCTTGACTGACCCTGGACACTGGGCCCGAACGTACTCCCAGGCGACAATGGCAGAGTTCATGCCTGCAATGTATCCCTGCTGCCAGTCTACGTCTACGCAGAATATCGCTGGGTTCTCGAACCCTTCTTCCATGAGGCTGTTTTGCATCAGGCAGAGAAACTCGAGGTAGGCATAGCTGCTGGTGAACCCAAAGGCGTTACCTGGAATAAAAAACACCACAAGATCGTGGTCTGGGAACTGCTGGGTGCAGCATTTCGACGTCACCCAGTACCCATTGAAGAGGTCGGTTTCCACGTTCTGGTAATTGGTGTCTCCAAGCTCCTCAGTCCCGTATCTGAGTCTGCGGTACTGAAATATCCACGTGCACACTGTCTTGTTGAACAACAGCTGGCGGCCCATGATATCGTTGTTGAGGTTGGACTGGATCCAGCGCATGCATTCAACGCAGCAGTACTCAAAAATTGAAGAATGCCGGACAAACGGCAGCCTGGTTTCGTCGGTCCTCACGTAGTAGTTGAAAAACACCTGGACTGGCAGCTCGAGCAGCAAAAAGGGCAGCGCTCCTGCGAGGAGGAACAGGAGCTGCACTATGCCATACTTGAACAAAACAAGCCAACAAACGCATTGTGCGTACACAAACACATCTACAAGCGTATATGGCTCCATTAGATTTACTACAGGATGTTATGAATTAAATATCACATGTTGCAATTAGGCCAATACCTTGGAGAAGACGTCAATCAAAATATCAGCATGCTTCTTCTCAAACAGAAGAGTAGGGCGTAGGCGCACGCTCTTAGTGGCGCAACCACCGACATTAACACCGTTGTTGCGGCAGTCCAACAGGAACTTGTCGCGAGCCTGGGGGCTCTCGAGATCGAATGCAATGAAGGTACCACGGTCCTTGCCACGAAGACGGAAAATCTTGCCGGTCTTGGCGGCCAAGTCGGAGAGCTTCTGGTAGACGTATGCGCCGACCTCGCTGGCGTTTTGGACGAGGTTCTTTTGAGCCACCTCCTCAAAAATCGCATCGGCGATGATGATGTGGGCTGGGTCGCCGCACCAGGTATTGAACTGACGGTATGGCAGGTTAGGGCGGATATCTTTGTCGTGGTAGAAGAAGCCCGCTGCCTGAGCCTTCTTGGAGAATGTCACCATATCGGGGGGCGAGGTCAGGTTCCAGTGCTCGTGGGCCCAGAACTTGCCAGTGGCGCCGACACCAGTCTGAACCTCGTCGACGATGAAGAGGACGCCGTGCTTCTTGGTGATATCGCGCAGGCCCTGGAAGAACGCAGGGGATGCGTGGTTGTCGCCTCCTTCGGATTGGACTGGCTCGACGATGATGGCAGCGACGGGGATCTTGTTGTTGGCGAGGATGTCGTCGACGGCAATGAGGCAGCGCTCCTCCTCGGCGACGTTCTCGTTGGCGTGCTCCTCGAGAGGGTACTTGAGCTGGGGGAAAGGAGCGACGGGCCAATCAAACGCGGGAATGTCGAGCTTGTGGATGGGCTTGGAGCGAGTAGTACTCAAGGATCCAAACAGGCGGCCGTGGAACGCAGAGCTGAACGACATGATTGCACGTTTCGGGGCCTTGTTCTCCATGGACGCAGCCTCCTCCTCGGCGGAGAATGGCTTGCCACCACGCTCCTTCTGGGCCTGGTACATGAACGCGGCCTTGAAGGCGGTCTCGTTGGCGTCAGAGCCGCTCAGAGCGGTCCAGACGTCGTTCTGGCCGGGGGGAGCGTGCTTGAGCAGACCCTCGATCTGCTTCTCGTAGTCAACGCTGGGGAAATTGCCAGTTGCAGGGCGGTTGACGAGAGCGTTGATAGCCTCGGGGCTCGAGGCGACCTCGATAAGCTTGGGGTGGTTGTAGCCAAGTGCGATAGACGCAATCTGGGCGTACACATCGAGCATGACATTTCCATCAGCGTCGACGAGGTAGTTGCCGAGAGACTTTTTGTAGTCGCACAAAAAGTACGATGCACGGGAGTCGAAGACCTTATCAAGGGCAGCGAGGGCACTCTTGCCCTTGGGGCCAGGAATAGCGGTGTGAACACTGGGTGCGGTTGGTTCATTGGGGAAAGCGGTCTCACAGACAGAAGCGTAGCTGCGGAAGGTTATCGCACTGTGGCGACCAATTGCAGCTCGGCAGGCGATACGAAGCATGGCTCTAGGGGTGGGTATTGGCGTAATTTATAGTTATCTATCGGTCACGTGTGGCGGTTAAAGCTCATGGGGTTTGTCGGTCGTGAGGGCGTCGGTCGGCAATAATTAAATTTCCTGGGGGTTGTGCGGGACGTGGGTGGTGGGTGGTTGATTTCTGGCGTGATTCGTTCGCGAGCGGGCGGCTGGCGGCTATTGCGCGGCTAAAACGCGGTCGGAGATAGCGTGGATCTAAGCGCTGGCAGAGTCAAGTAGCGCGCTGGCGGCGCAGAATGGATCAATTCGGAGCTCGACACTGCTCGAGTAGGCGTGACTCCAAATAACCTCAAGCTGGCACCCCAAGACACTACGTGCAGGTACAGGGTTATCCTGAAAAAAATGGTTTTTGATTCTTAGTGGTGAATATCTACCTAATGCTCGGAAAGCTACGGGCCAGGACAAGTTTCAAGACCAGGATGCATGGAGCTGCACGCCGCAGGTGCGTCGCTATCGGACGTCAGAGCGCTCGCTAGATCAAGTAACCAGTATGCATGACTCGTTTTCGCGGCTGTAGCTAGTTAACGTAATTCCTAAGTGCAGTCGGCTTTGTTGACCAGGAGCAAGATCACGAGCACGCAGACTTCGAACAAGACTCGCGGTTCTATTAATAAACTGAAACACCAATCGGTGAATGCTGTGGATAATTGCAACACTACTCTATGTTTTCTAGCTATGCTGCTGCTCCTCGAACCAGAAGCTCTGGTTATGCGACCACTGGCAGCCGATCAGCTCAGAGTCACCGTCTTTGGTCATCATGCAACTTGGTCTGTCCCCAGTAAAACGGCTGCAGGCGCTGCTTCCCAAGTATAATATTGGTTATTACATAGTTTTGTCTCAGGATGCCCACGATAGCGAGTATGTGGCGTCCTCAGACCAACGGAGGGCGTACCTGTCGGGGTTCTGTGGGTCGGCAGGCATCGCCATTGTCGGGCAGGATTTCGCAGAACTGAGCACAGACGGCCGGTACTTTCTAGAGGCTCAGCAGAAGCTTGGGAGTGAGTGGAAACTCCGCAAAGAAGGCACCCCAGGCACTGCCCGTTGGGACACTGCACTCTGCAACCTGGCGAACGCAGAACGCAAGAACATTGGCGTTGATCCCCGCCTGATCAACTACTACTGGGTGAACGAGCTAAGATCAAAGCTCAAGACGGCCGAGCTGGTCCCCATCAAGCCCAATTTGGTCGACGAGATCTGGGAGAACAAGCCTCAGGACCCTACTGACGGGGTGGTGGAGCTGCCGTCGTCTGTAGCGGGCGAGACGTCACGGTCAAAGCTGTCGCGAGTCCGGAGCGCTCTGGACGACGGGGTCGATGCGATCGTGCTGTCGGCTCTCGACGAGATCGCATGGCTGTTCAACTTTCGCGGCTCAGACATCAAGTACAACCCCGTGTTCAAGTCGTACGCACTTGTGACTCCCAACGAGGCTCGACTCTATGTGGATGCACGCAAAGTCCAGGGGCTAAAGTCGCGGAATCCCCACATTGAGTTTCTACCCTATGAGCAGATTTTTGACGACATCACCAAGTTCTCCAAAGTCTGGGTTCCGTCTGGGTCGTCTTGGGCGCTGGTCGACAGTGCTGGGCCGAATGTGGTGGTTAAGCCGTCGCCGGTGAGCGAGTTCAAGGCGGTAAAGAATTCGACTGAGCAGGACGGTGCCCGCAGGGCCCAGCTAAAATGCGGCCTGTCGATCGTACGGCTGTTCTCGTGGATCGAGCAGCAGCTGTCGAACGGGGCCCGAGTGTCTGAATGGGGGGCAGCCCAGAAGCTGCTGGAGCTGCGTGAGCAGCTCGACGATTTCAGGGGGCTGTCTTTTGAGACGATATCGAGCGTGGGCCCGAACGCAGCGATCATTCACTACACCCCGAGCGAGGAGTCCGAGTGCCTGATTGACCGCGAGCACGTCTTCCTGCTGGATTCGGGGTGCCAGTTCACGCACGGGACGACCGACACGACGCGCACGGTCCATTTTGGGAACCCAACCAGCCGGGAGAAGCTCGCGTACACGCTAGTGCTCAAGGGGCACATTGCGCTGGCGCAAGCGGTCTTCCCCGAGGGCACCGCTGGGGTCCAGCTCGACGGATTTGCACGCCAGTACCTGTGGAAATACGGGCTGGACTATCGCCACGGCACTGGGCACGGCGTAGGCGCCCACCTCAATGTGCACGAGGGCCCCATCGGCATCAGCTCGTCGCTAATATACGGCAAGGCTCCGCTCAAGGTGGGCAACATAGTGTCGAACGAGCCTGGGTACTACGAGGACCACAAGTTTGGCATTCGCATTGAGAACCTGCTGCTTGTGCGCGAGGCGAGCGTGCCGAACAATTTCGGCGGCCGGCAGTTTCTCGAGTTTGAGACGATCACGCTGGTGCCGCTGGCGCTCAACATGATCGACAGTGAGCTACTGACGCCTACGGAAAAGGAGTGGATAAATGCGTACGGGCAGCGCGTGAGGGCCGAGCTGTCGCCGCACTTGACCGAGTCCTACGAGCGGGCCTGGCTGGAGGAGAACACGCGGGCTGTATAGGCCACTCCAGGCTCACTGTGCATTACATAGTTCTATAATCTATTGTGAGAGTGTGCTGCAATGCGGGAGCGCGTGCTGCAGTGTGACGAGCGAACCGTTTCGGGCGGGCTCGGGGAGCTATCACAACCTGGCACCTCTCAACGCTGTTCAAAAGCGATTTCAAGGTGTACGGGCGTCCTGAGATGGCACTCCGAGCTCGGCGAAACGGTCTCCGCCACAGCCTCCGCCACAGCCTCAGCGGGCGCAGAACGGCCCAGCTCGCCGCGGGTGGCTGCGGTTGGCTCTAAAATCGTCGCGCTGGCGGCCGCTGGCTCGCGAGGCTCGCGACCGCAAGGTAATGCACGGCCTCTCATTGGTCAGCTGCTCCGAGCCAATCCGAGGGCCGCAATTACCGGTTGCCAACATTATATAAACAACCGAGTTTCTCCACATCCTCACTTCGATATGCTTCGAACCACAGCTATGCCGATTAGAATGTCGCGAGTGATCTCGCGCTCGATGCAAACCCGCGTGGCTCGCCCGTGGAACACCCACAGGCTCACAATGCCGACCAGCGAGGCCAAGCCCGCCGCCCCGGCGCCCATGCCCGCCGCAAAACCCGTAGCACAGCCGCAGGAGGCCAAAACAGTCCAGAGCGCACCGAAGCGGCGCCCTCTGCGCCCCCGCAAGGCCGCCATCACACTGTCGCCGTCAGCGGTGGCCCACCTCAAAGGGCTGCTCGACTCACCGCAGCCCCGTCTGATCCGCATTGGCGTGCGCAACCGGGGCTGCTCTGGGCTCACATACCACCTCGAGTACGTCGACAAGCCGGGCAAGTTCGACGAGGAGGTCGTGCAGGACGGGGTCAAGGTGCTGATCGACTCCAAGGCGCTGTTCAGCGTGATTGGCTCCGAGATGGACTGGGTCGACGACAAGCTGGCGTCGCGGTTCGTCTTCAACAACCCCAACTCCAAGGGCGAGTGCGGCTGCGGCGAGTCGTTCATGGTTTAATATTTATTCACGAGTTATGAGCATACATTACATCTAGATTGTAAAGACTATTCACTGCCTAATTGTCACATTGCCAATTGTTAAGAATTCAGTATTCAGATCCGACCTACATTTTGTATTCATCTTAACGGCGCGGTGGCGCGGTGGCGTCATGAGTTTCTTCGTTGAACTGTGGGATTCCATCTGGACCCCAGGCACGACCCCGACGCTGGTGCGGGCGATGCACGGCAGCTTCATCAGCCTGACGGCGGTGCTGCTGGGAATGCTGATCGCCACCCGCTCGCTGCACTTTGTCGCTCTGCTCACGCTCGAGTTTGGGCTCTGGATGGCCATCACCTGGTTCATCAAGGAGGCCAACAAGGCCAAGGCCGAGGAAAAACGGCGGGAGTTTCTCGCCCAGCAGGCTGCCGCCACCGGCTCGGCCACCGGCATCCCAGGGGCCTCCACTGCGTACCGCAGATCATAGACTCTAGTAGATCGTAGCGTATCAGAGCGTAGACCTAGTATCATAACCTGAATTGCGTTTAAATATGCTACAAAGACCGTGCGAGCCAATTAAAAGTCTCCTCCCATATCGCCCATATCTCCTCCGCCGTAGTCGTCGCCGTAGTAGTTGTTCTCGACGACGTCGGGCCCGTCCAGGGCGCTGCCGAGCATCATGCCACCGAGCAGACCGGCACCGGCGCCCATCGCCATCGATCCAGCCCCGAACTTGCGGCCGCCGCCACCGTAGCGGCCCCCGTACTGCTGCTGCTGCTGGTACCCTTGAGGGGGGTACTGCTGATAGCCCTGGGGGGGATACTGCTGGTAGCCCTGGGGAGGGTATTGCTGATAGCCCTGCTGAGGGTACTGCTGGTAGCCCTGAGGGGGATACTGCTGGTAGCCCTGGTTGTAGCCCTGGTTGCCCTGGCCCTGATTGTGCTTGCCCATGCCCATGAACCGGTCCGAGTTCGAGCCCGAGGGGGCGCCGCTGCCGCTCGGAGCGCCGCTATGCGCCGGCTTGCTCGAGTTGTCGTAGCTGGGCGGCTTGTCGGACTTTCCAGGAGGAGGCCCCGCGGGGGGACCACCGGCCTGCTTGGGGGGCTCCCACTGACTCTTTCCGGAGCTGAGGTCGACGTAGTACCAGGTGTTGTAGCGGTCGTCGAACTTGGCGAGCCAGCCGTCGGGAACGGGAGGCGCTTTGCTGTCGCTCATGTACCGATACGATCGCAGCCCCAGGCTATATGGCCAGTATCACGTGACGCACGCAGTTCCCGAGTGTGTCAGCAGCCCAGCGCTGGCACCGCAAACCATGGACACCCCGCGCAGCGAGCTGTCGGAAAAGGAGTTAGCTAGATTAGAAGAGTACGAAAACAATCACGGGCCGCTCTCGGTCCTCACTCGAGCAGTTAATGAGCATAATCAAGTGTTAATATCTCTCCGCAACAATCACAAGCTGCTGGCGTACGTAAAAGCGTTCGACCGCCACGCCAACATGGTGCTCACCAACGTCAAGGAGATGTGGACCGAATCGGCCCGCAACTCGAGCGGCAAGAAGGGCCCGGCCGTGCAGCGAGATCGCTACATCTCCAAGATGTTTCTCCGCGGCGACGGCGTGATCATAGTGTTACGAGTTAGCTAATTAGTCGATACTTAGATCCAGCTCCTCGTTGGTGGCGTTTTTTGTCTCCTGCCGCAGCAGCTCCCCGAGCGTCGAGTGGTCTCGCAGGTACACCCACTTGCCGTCGGCCCAGTCGTATCGCTTGGGCCCCGAGATCGGGCTCGAGAGCCAGATCTGCTTGTTTGGCGGCTGCTTATTGATCACGTACGTGCCGCTGTGAGGAATTGTGATCGTCAGGACGCCCTGGCCCATGTCGCAGTCCAAGTCAGGAACCTTGGTCTCGGAGAGCGATTCGTAGCTCTCGAGGATGCTCTCGAGGCACTGGTCCGCTGCCTCGTGATACTCGCCAATTGAGAACAGACGCACTGTTTGGAACCGGAGCAGGCTCTTGCGAATCATATTGTGTGTATTATATAACGGTGCCACTAGGGTCGTGTATTAGTTAACGAATTTGAAATAACCCGTGAGCGCCGCAACGGCGGTGTGATCGAGTTGGGGATCAGTGATCGAGTGCGTGCGAGTGCTCGGGGCTCGGGTGATCCGCAGCGACGCTTATCGCATGCGTTGTGCGTAGATGATAATGAGCGCAATTCCAACCCCGCAGGTGCGATATATAACCTCGAGTGCCGACTCCCTAACTGTAAGGGAGCAAAGTAAATAAACCTACCTAGCTGAACTCGTGGTCTGCAGAATTCGTCGGCTACTTGACGTAGTACTGGAGCCTGCCGTTGCAGACTTGCTGCCGCCGGCACTGGCTCTGGAGCGTCAATCCTGAGTGACATTTGAATGGTCGAGCTCAGGACAGTGACGCTAATCCATATCGGGACCAGTCCAGGAAGCTTTGCGGGGACGAGCGTGATCCTTCTGAATCCCAAGGGAACCCGCAATCTCAAAGTAGCGCTCAGAGCGCACACTTTTCGAAGGATATCGCTCTGTTGCCCACGCACTTTATATACATGCGCTTACTAACGACAGATCAGACTTTGAGTTAATACCAGGTTAATCTACTGAGGTTAATTTGCAGAGGTTACCGCAGAGCCCGAGCGAGGATGCGCCAATTGGCTTGGCGGCTCGGCCACGCGGCGCTCCTGATCGCTGATCACGCCGTGGCTTATCGCACGCCATTATGCCGGAAACGGCCTCCAGCAATTACAATACATCAAGCAGAGTGCAATTGCGGCCGAACCCTGACACGGTCTCGCCCAAAAGTGGCGCGATAAACCTAGTCATGTACTAAGCTGCAGGGCCCAAGCCCAGCACGCCAGACGGAGGAAATTACGGAGGAAATTACGGAGGAAAAATAAATTAAAAAAAAACCTACCTATCGCGGGGTATTTCCCCGGCCAGGAATTCCTGGAGACCTCACAGAGAGACTGAGCACGCATCCGTTAAATTACGCTGCTACTACAGCTGCGTCTAATGCACAGTCCTGGTACCGGCTCCAACAGGCCAACCTCGATCTGTAAACCGTACCCTCGTGGGTCGTCGACCGCGGCCAGAACTTTCGTTCAGGCTGCCTCATGTGTGAGACACCGGGGGTGCATGGCCGTTGGCGGCACCCCCAGAGAGCTTGATCATGCGGGGATGAGCGTGATCCTTCTAACCTCCCAAGGGAACCCGCGATCTGAAAGCAGCGCTCGGAGCACTGACTTTTTGAAGGATGCCGCACTGTGGCCCACTGCACCCTATATAGTCGCGCTTACTAAGAACCGATCAGCGGGTCTTTAGGTTAATTCGTACAGGAAGCCGGCGGTGTGCCTCGTGGGCGTCTACGTTGATTACGATACACGAAGCGGTGCAATTGCAGCCACCCGAAAATAGCTCGCCAAAGTGCCGCGATAAGCCTATCTGAACTGGCTGCAGACATGCTAGCTGTGGGGAAGGAAAAATAAACTAAAAAACCTACCTATCGGAGTGTTCCCGCCAGTAATCTCCTGGGAGCCTCGTAGAGGCTCTAAACGGAATCTCCTGAGAGCTTCATTGAAGCTCTAAGCAACGCATCCGTCTACTGACCTGCGTTGCCCTAAGGCTGGTTCGAACGGGCTAAGCCTTCTGGGAACCACGCCTTGCAGGTCTTTGGCCTACGGGTCTTTGACCTGCTACCTGAAAGTTAGGCCATCAGCCTGTGAATCAGGCTCTCGCTGTCTCAAAGAGACAGTGCGGGCTCTCGTTGAGAGCTTGATCATGCGGGGATGAACGTGATCCTTCGAACCTCCAAAAGGAACCCGCGATCTGAAAGCAGCGCTCGGAGCACCACTTTTTGAAGGATATCGCCCCGTCGCCCACCACACGCTATATACTCGCGATTACTAAGACCTGCAGGCACTAAGTTGATGCCTACAGAAGCGTTGCTGGTTTTGCGTGCCACATTGGCCAGCGGTGGCGGAGTCCATTCTCGCCGCATTTAGCCGAGGGCGCCACTTTTCCTGTGGCGGCACATTTATCCCGTATCGCACAATCCAGCTAGGTTCAGCCCCAAGGCAGCCACATGCACCCTATGGCGTGTCGAGCCCGTTGTTTGGGTCACCTGTGGCCTACATGCAGTCCACCAGGCCCAGCTATGGCCCCCTGCAGGCCCTTATAATCATCAGCTGATCTGCCTCTCAAAGCCCCGACAACACCCCTATAAAAGAGCCTCGGCAGCCGGTCGTCCTGCTGAAATTTCGCTGTTGTGAAACTGCTTATGCACTCCACACCAGCCCAACTCTCTTCACTTTAGTAATCGGCTTATCGACAATAACCTGCGCTAGGGATGCGCAAGAAACGCCCTGTTCCCATCGTTACGTCGAGCGACTATGAGGTCCCAAAGCCTCTGCTCGACCGGGACCTTCTCGCGGCAAAGTTACCCCGCATCCTCGTCTCCCTCTACATCCTGCCCTACCTCGAGCCCGCAGATCTCATGGCTCTGTACCACGTAAACTCGTGGTTCAGGGACATTGTCGCAAACTATGGCGGCTGGAGACAGGCCTACGAGCGCGATTTTGGCAAGGACCTCGCCGGGCACCAGGAATTCGCCTCTCCGTACGAGCAGTACCTGAATCGCAGCAGAGCAACCGTCTACATGCTGTGGCTAGCGCCAAACAAGGCCCCGCAGGTGGTTGGCCCGACCCCCCCGTTCAGCGTGCGGAAAATCTGCGCCTCGGCCGTCTTCGCCACGGTCCTCAGCGTCTCGGGCGAGCTGTACGCCATCGAGGAGAAGGCAACCGACCCCAGCACCCTGCAGATGTCGAGGCTGCGGCACGAGCAGCGGCCAAACCCGAAATTCGTCGACGTCTGGGGCACCCACATCTACACCTACGCCCGGTCTGAGGACTCGATCTACGTGTGGTTCAAGAGCGACATGCTGGGCGTCAACATCAGCTTCGAGTACTACACACCGCAGCAGCCCAGGCTCGCCGAGGTCTCCAAGATCGTCAGCTGCCCCATGGACTCCTGGCACGTCGCCCTCGTCGGCTCCAAGGCCCTGTGGTGGAACTGCGAGTACCGCCTCCACAAGCGCGTGTACAACCCGTTCCTGGTCCACCACTGGGAGCTGATCCCCGACAGCGTCGCTGACGACGTCCTCGACGTCGAGGTGGTCGGAAACAGGCTCATCTTGCTGACCCCAGCCGGAGACATCAGGTGGGTCGTGCTCCCTCCAGGCGGCGTCGTTTACCCGTCAGAATGCCACGTATTTAGCCTGTCGCTGTCCCCAGACACCGTGAGAATGACGTCGTGTCTTAATTCGCTCATCCTGTTTGAATCCTCCGGGGCAATGGTCGTGCTCGACTTTAACTACTCAGACGGAGTGATCCTCCAGGACATGGACGACGACTGCGTAGAGGTCTTTTACAGAGTCAACAGCACCTGGAAGCTCAGAACTGACGGCACCGTCAACCACTGGTCCGCCTACAACTGGGCCAACGGCCTGCTGTGGAACCACCCTAAGGTCAAGCCGCTTTCAATTGTAAATCCGTCGTCGCTGTGCCTCGACAAATCCCTGCAGTGGTCCTCGATATCCAAGTCTACGCATCGTAGCATCATCCTCAACCTTAATGCCGCCGAGGACATGAGCGCTCCGCGGGATGTTCGCCAATCAATGTTCCTCAACCCGGTGCTCCAAATCGCTCACCGATACACAAAGCTGAGCCTGAGCCTCCACGTTATACTAATGTCTCCATCAATAAAGAAACCTCAGCCAGTGGTGGATAATACAATGGAATCCGTGCAGCTGGATCGAGCATCGTCAAAGTGTACCACTGCGATGGTCCAATCTGACATAACAACCGAGGATTCATGCAGATGCATGTAGTATTTATTTAATTTATGAACTTGTGGACGTTACAAAATTTTCCATTATATACATCTTAAACAGCAGGAACCGAGAAAACAAACGTACCGTTACTCCGGTCGTACGAAATAAACTTGGTGTCGGGAAGCTCCTCGAGCTTTTGAATGTACTTCCTCAGTCGGGGATGGTCAGGCTGCGTAATTGGCTCCTTGGTGTCTCGTGAGATCGGGTAGCAGTTGTACAAAGTCACTGTCGCATCGACGTTCAGGCCAGTGCCCTTGGGCGGTCTCTCCATGTCGTCGGGGTACGACGCGTACTCCTGACGGCTAAAGATCACGATTCTGCCCAGGACCTGGCGTTCGATATCAGCGTAGTTGCTCAGGTCAACTGGCTGCTTGAACTCGACAAACCCGCAATCCTTGCGGCCAATTTGGAAACACGACACGCTTGAGAGTGCATTTGGACTCATTTCGTTGAGTTTCGCCAGGCTGGGCGAGGTCCAGTATCCGTTTTCGTCATAAACCTCGTTGTCGGGGAGAGTGCTTGCAGTTGTTTTGGGAGGCGGGGATGACTGCGCGTGCTGCGGCAGAGCAAGCGGTGCCTTGTCCTTGGACTTGTTTCTGGAAATGTTCAAGCTAGTAGGAGATTCCTTGAGGGTGAACGCCTCGGACATGAGAATGAGGCGGTCTGTCTCCGAGCTGAACACTGGGTCGATACTGTCCAGTTTTTTCACCTTTGGCTTGGGTTTTTCTGGTTTTTCTGCTTTCGACACAGAGCGTGAGCGCTCGGCCGATGAGCCCAAAGTAAGCGGGCGGGGACCTAGGACGCAAGCCAGGTACTTGAGATTCGTGGGTTCCTTGGAGACCGGGACGAACAACGGCTCTGGCTGAGCGCTGTTCTTTACGGTGTCAAATAACTGGCTGTTGCCGTAGGGGTTCTGGGTCAGCGTGGCCACAAGCGGCTGGTTCTGGTTCTGCTGGGTTGCAGTGTTGCTTGTGCTTCCAAACAATCCCCCGCCATTGGTGTTGTTGTTTGCAGTGTTGCCAAACAGGCCTCCACCAGTGTTGGTAGAGGTATTGTTATTGCCAAACAATCCCCCACCGCTAGTGCCGGTTGAGGAGCCAAAGGTAGTCTTGTTGCCAAACAGGCTCCCGCTGTTGTTACTATTGGTGTTGGTCGCAGAGCTGCCAAATGTACTAGTGGTGCCATTGGGTCTGGCGAAAGTTCCACCTAGATTAGGGTCGTTAGTGTTTGTATTGTTGCCGGACGCGAGAGGGACGCTGCTCCCGAATGCCGAGCCGGTGTTGGTGCTGTTATTAGTGTTTCCAAACAGACTTCCTCCAGTATTTGTGTTTGTATTGTTACCAAAGAGGCCGCCAGTGGCAGGCTTGTTTGCATTATTTGCGTTATTACCAAAAAGCCCGCCGCCGGTGGTATTGGTGTTGGTGTTGTTGGTGTTACCAAACAGCCCGCCGCCAGTCGAGGTGCTGGCTGTATTGTTGTTTCCGAACAGCCCGCCTCCGGTCGCTGGTTTTTGCCCAAATGCAGACCCGAAAGCCGAGCCATTTGTATTAGTGGCATTATTGTTTGTAGAGCCACCAAATAGTCCGCCTATATTAGTATTGGTAGTGCTGGCGTTGTTGCCAAACAGCCCACCGCCAGTGTTGTTAGTGTTGCTACCAAACAGGCCGCCAGAGTTTGACGTGGTGTTGTTGTTGGCAGTGTTGCCGAACCCGCCGCCAAAGCCCGTCGTGTTGGTGTTGGTCTGCCCAAACAGGGGCTTGTTCTGCGTGGTGCTGGTGTTGTTGCCAAACAGTCCGCCGCCTCCTGTATTGGTGTTGTTTCCAAACAGGCCAGTCCCCGTAGAGTTATTGTTGCCAAACGCACTGGTGTTGGTGTTGGTGTTGCCGAACGCGGACGTGGTGTTGGTTTGGCCAAAGGCGCTAGTGCCGGCGGGCTTGCCAAAAGCAGAGGTGCTGTTGTTGTTGGTGCCAAACAGGCCGCCTGCTGTGTTTGTGTTGTTGTTTGCTCCGAACGCAGACCCGAATCCGCTGGGCTTGGCCCCGAACGCGCTGGTGGTCGAGTTGTTGCCAAAGCCGCCGGTGTTGCCGCCGAACGCGGACGTGTTGTTGTTGTTGTTGTTGCCGAACGCCCCAAACGAGGTGGTCGTGCCGGCATTATTGTTGCCAAACGCACTGCCGAACCCGCCTGTGTTCTGGGTGCCGAACGACGCCGCGGGGGTCGCGTTCCCTGACTTGCGGCCGGCCTTGTAGTCCTGGTAACGGAGCTCCTCGAACGACCAGTTCGAGTACTGGTTCATGGCGGTGATGCTCTCAAACTGGAGCGTGTTGGACGCCTTTTGGGGGTCGGGCTCGGTGCGAGGCTGGAAGGGGATCGTCGTTCCAGAGCCCTGGTCGGTGTTGGCGGCGCCGAAACCCCCGCCAAACGTCGGGGTCGTGCTGGTGCCAAACCCAGACCCGGCTGTGTTGCTCCCCCCGAACGCACTGGTGGTCGCTGGCGTGCCAAAGCTCGTGGAGCCGCCAAACGCCGAGCCCGTGTTGGCATTGTTGCCGAACGTGCTGCCTGAGTTGCCGAACGCCGAGTTCCCCCCGCCAAATGCTCCGGATCCGCCAAACGCGCTGCCCTGGTTGTTGTTGCCGAACGTGCTGGTGCTGTTGGCGTTGTTCTGGCCGAACGCGTTGGACTGAAACCCGAACCCGGTGCTGTTTGTGTTGTTGTTGCCGCCAAAAGCGCTGTTGCCGCCGCCGAACGCCGAGTTCTGCTGGGGCTGGTTGTTGCTGCCAAACGCCCCAAAAGTAGAGGGCTGCTGGTTGTTTTGGCCGAACGCCGAGCCGCCCCCGAATGCTGACGTCTGTGTGTTGTTGTTGTTGCCGCCAAACGGCGTGCCCGAGCCAAACGCACTGCCGCTGTTAGTGCCAAAAGACCCGCCAAACATGGACGATTAGTAATGCAACCGGTCGAGGTGGTGACCTCAGAACTGGCGCATGGCTGGTAGAATTTGAAGCCAACTACGGCCCTCATCGGTTCAATTACACGAGCTATGGCCATCACCGTGCTGGGCTGCCGCCAAGGGCCCCAGCGCGCTGGTTAGAAATGGTGCTTATAGATTAGAAATGGCGCATGTAAACTACGACCCCACAGGTCCCATATTAGGTGGCGTGCGCGTCTGCTGGCTGCCGAGGGTAAGGGCCGCATCGCTAGCTTCGCTATATCACGTCGCCGCAGAAAGTGCCCCACAGACGTCAAAACTACCCATTGACCTCGCGTCGGGGCTGATCCGGCCATTTAGCAATGCCAATGTTTTTCCCCAGTCCAGCGGCTTCGCTCTGCGCTTTTTGGCGGCACCCTTGTGTCCCTGGACCGGCGCAGGGAGCAGAGTCGCCGGTGGTGGTCACGAGGAACGCCAACTTGAGGCTCGCCGCCAAACGACTCGCGTGGGGCGAGCTTGTCAACGCCGGCCAGGTCTGCATCGCGCCGGACTAGGTGCTGGTCGAGGACGCGGTCAAGGAGGAGTTCGTGGAGGAGCTGTGCGCGGCCGTCAAGCGGTCGTACCCCGATCTCGACAGCCAGAGCAGCGATTTCAGCTACATCGTCACCGACCGGCTGTGGGAGCGGGCGAACGCGCTGGTTGGCAAGACCAACGGCAAGGTCGCGCTGCAGTGGGGCAAGCCCGACGCGGCGTCGCGGTTCTTCCGCCCTACGATTGTCACTGACATCACAATTGACGACGCCCTGATGCAGGACGAGCTGTTCTGCCCGATTCTCCCCGTCATCACCATCGGGTCTGCGTCTGAGGCTCCCGAACTCATTCGCCTGCACAACACACCGCTCGCCTACTACATCTTCAGCAACAACAAGAAGGAGGCGGCGTGGCTCGCAGCGCAGATTCGCGCCGGTGCGGTTCTCGTGAACGACGTGGTGCTGCACGGCGGCTCCCCCACGATCCCGTTCGGCGGCATTGGCAACTCTGGCTCGGGTGCATACCACGGCAAGTACGGGTCTGACGCATTTTCGCACCTGCGGCCAACGATGAGCCAGCGGCGATGCTCGAGCCGCTGCTGAACATGCGGTACCCGCCATACACCCGAATAAGGAGATTGTCGCCAAAGCGTCGGTGCCGCCGTTCGTGCGGCTCCCGCGTACCGGCCCAGTGCGTCACAGCCTGTTTGCCCAAAGCTGAGGTGCTAGTGCAATCGCCAACTACCAGAGATCAATCATGGACAATTAGTAATGCGACGGTCGAGTGAGTAGTAGTGCAGTCCTGGCTGTGGCGTTTAGTCACATGAGCTTCGGTCACCGAGGCGGCTGCCGAGGATGCTTCGTCGGTAGTAACCAATTTTATGAAATTACATGCTAGTCGGGCCGCGCGCTGATCCTGCTGATAAATGCGCTGATCAACGTAGTGAAAAGTCCGCTTATAAATTGATGCCCCCACCTGTCACATGTCGGCTCGCCCCCGGAGTGGCGGCCGATTAGCTGCCGAGGGTAAGGGTGCGTCGCTATATTACCTCTCCACAGTCGGCGCTCGACAGATGTCCAAACTCCCCATTGACCTCGCGTCGGTGCAGATCCGGCCCTACAGCGACGCCAGAATCATCCCCCAGCAAGTCCAGCGGCTGCACTCGACGTTCCTCGACGGCAAGCTCGTCCCGCTCGCGTACCGCAAAGAGCAGCTGCGAAACCTCTACTATGGAATTTTAGACAACCGCGAGCTGCTGGCGGCCGCGCTCCAGCGCGATATCAACCGGTCCCCCGCCGAGACGCTCCTCCTCGAGATCGGGGGGATCCTCGACGAGATCGACACCGCAATCAACAGCCTCGACAAGTGGGCCAAGCCGCAGCGAACGACGTTCGACTTCAAGTTCGCCGCTGCTGGCCCCAAGGTCACGCCCGAGCCGCTCGGCACCGTGCTGGTGATCGGCCCCTGGAACTACCCATTCCTGTGCCTGGTGGTGCCCATCGTGTCTGCGATTGCGGCCGGCAACACGGTGCTGGCGAAGCCGTCTGAGATGGTCCCGTACGCCGGCGAGGTCGTGAGCTCGGTCCTCGAGCACGTGCTCGACCCCAGCATCTTCCAGGTGGCCACCGGCGGCGTCGACGAGACCACAGTCGTGCTCAAGCAAAAGTTCGACAAGATCTGCTTCACCGGGTCCACCAACGTCGGCAGGATCGTGAGCAGGGCCGCGGCCGAGCACCTGACGCCCGTGCTGCTCGAGCTCGGCGGCAAGTCGCCCGTCGTCATCACCAAGAACGCCAACCTGCGGCTGGCAGCGAAGCGGCTGGTGTGGGGCAAGCTCATCAACGCCGGCCAGACCTGCATCGCCCCCGACTACGTGCTGGTCGAGGATGCGGTCAAGGAGGAGTTTGTCAACGAGCTGTGCGCGGCCGTCAAGCGGTCGTACCCGAACCTCGACAGCCAGAGCAGCGATTACAGCCACATCGTCACCGACCGGCTGTGGGAGCGGGCGAACGCGCTGGTTGGCAAGACCAACGGCAAGGTCGCGCTGCAGTGGGGCAAGCCCGACGCCGCGACGCGGTTCTTCCCCCCCACGATCGTCACCGAGGTGACGGTGGAGGACGCTTTGATGCAGGAGGAGCTGTTCAACCCCATTCTCCCCATCATCACGATCCGGTCCGCGTCTGAGGCCCCCGAGCTCATTCGCCTGCACGACACGCCGCTCGCGTACTACATCTTCAGCAACAACAAGAAGGAGGCGGCGTGGCTCGCGAACGAGATCCGCTCTGGCGCGGTGCTGGTGAACGACGTGGTGCTGCACGGCGGCTCGACCACGATCCCGTTCGGCGGCATTGGCAACTCGGGCTCGGGCTCGTACCACGGCAAGTACGGGTTCGACGCGTTCTCGCACCCCCGCCCCACAATGTCGCAGCCCGCTCTGCTGGAGCCGGCGCTCAACGTGCGGTATCCTCCGTACACCCCCAAGAAGAAGGGCATTATCGCCAAGGCGACGGTGCCGCCGTTCGTGTGGTTCCCCCGCACCGGCCCCGTGCGCCGCAGCATCTTCTCCCAGATCCTGTGGTCCAAGTGGTGGGTGCTGTTCCTGGTCGCTGCCTTTATCAAGTATAAGCTGTAGTTACGATTTATGTACTAGACGATTATTTTACCGTGCTAAAATGACTGTTGTAGCAATTGCAAGACAATTGCTACCAATTGCGTCTGCTCCCGCCAACTCTAACTCAAACGCCACGCGCCACCAACCGTGACGTTGCGTCCTTACTCATCAGTGTAATCAACCATCCTACCATGTCGGCAGAACCAGAAATTGTTGTCCTCAAGAGCTCCGACGGCGTCATCTACAAACCCGAGCGCAAAGTCGCAGAGAAGAGCACCCTCATCAAGAACATGATCGAGGACCTGAGCGGCATTGGCGACGGCAAGATCGACGAAATCCCCCTCGACAACGTCAAGGCCAACGTGCTGCAAAAGGTGCTCGAGTACTGCGAGCACCACAAGGACGACCCCCCATTCGTGGCCACCGACGAGGGCATCGCCAAGGCCCGAGCGTCGGAAATCTCCCAGTGGGACCAAAAGTTCCTGCAGGTCGACCAGGAGCTGCTATTTGAGATCATTCTCGCGGCCAATTTCATGGAAATCCGGCCATTGCTCGAGGTCGGGTGCCGCACCGTGGCAAACATGATCAAGCACAAGAGCCCCGAGGAGATCCGCAAGACCTTTAATATCCAGAATGATTTCACCCCCGAGGAGGAGGAGCAGATCCGTCGCGAGCACGAATGGGCCCAAGACCGCTAGCTACGCTATATTCTATATATTCGCCTCGCCAGCACACTCGCTCGGCAGGCCAGTTACTACTCAATCCTTAGTCATGTAGGTATACCTCGCAAACTCGCGGCAGCCTCACTTAGTAACTGTCCCAGCTCGACGCTCACCAACTGGCCCGCTCCAGCCTTAGTAACTCATATGTCTCTGAAGCTCGACAAGGAAAAGTTCAGCCCCAAAGTCCAGGTCAAGCTCGATCCGCCCAAGCACGACAAGATCTCCGTCGAACAATTAGCCCAGTTCGACGGCGAGCGCAACCCCAAGATGTACGTCGCCATCAAGGGCACCGTATTCGACGTCACCCGCAATCCCGACGCTTATGCTCCGGGCAAAGGATATCACGTGTTTGTAGGCAAGGATGCGTCGCGAGCGCTCGCAAAGAGCTCGCTCGATCCCCAGTACGCGGTGGCAGAGTGGGAGGACCTGTCGGATCGCGAGAAGCAGGTCCTGGACGACTGGTATCAGTTTTTCAAGCTCAGGTATAATATTGTTGGCCAGGTCACCCCCTAGCGTTATTTAAGTAGTTAATGAATCTTCGTACGCTGCGACTCGCGGTGCAGGTGGCGTTGGCTCCGCGCAGCGCTCAGGCGTTGGCGATAGTTTTAAACCACCGCGACGCGCGCGACGGCCGCCAGCGACGTGCATGAGTGTGCATGCAACGGTTCGATCTGGCGAGCGAGCGGGCGTTGAGTTTCAGGCCCTCGCGGGCGCCGGGTCTGCACGTTGTTGTCGAGTCTTGGAGGTCTGAATCTGCCGACGCTAGAGCAGCCGCCCGCGGGCGCGAACCCACGCACATAGCTGGGCGCCCTCCTGACGACGCAGCGTGCATGCAGCACGGTGCAGCCTCAGGCACCGCTCGCGCTGGTATGCAAAGATCAGATCCAGAACGTCGCCCGCGCCAGGCGCGCAAACACCAGTTCCCAGCCCGCATGAGCTGCCCGCTTTGCCAGATGCGAGCGGCCACCAAACGCGTCCATTAAATTTGTGGCGTGCAGCTAAATTGAGATTCTGCATAAAGTCGCGCCCGCTCAAAGCGCCCACTCGCCCAGCGCGAATTTATAAAATCGCCGGCTCCGTCATAAACACCCGCCCACGGCCAGGCGCCACCGCGATAAGCACCGCGGCAGCCGTCGCTCGTGCGCACACTAAGTTGGACCAGGGCACGCCAAAGTTTATTAGCACATTATAGAGTCTGCGTGTCCCATCCTGCGAACCACACTCGCGTGTGAGTCGCCATATAAAATTCCTCGCCGTCGCTCAGTCATCACATGATGAACCACCGCGGCCAGATGGGTGGTAGTCGTGCCGAACTTGTAGGTGATTTCGACGACTATGGCATGCCCACAATCCCTGGATCGCCCGCCCCCAATCGAGGCTCGGGCCTTATGAACAGACTGCGCAAGCACAACAAGCAGCACCACGCGGCCGGGGCCGACGACGACGACGACGACGATGATGGATTCGAAGGGGGCCCCTCTGCGTTTCCCGAAGTGAACCTGCGGGAGGTGGCAGGGCTGCGCGACCGACACCGATACCCCACGCTCGAGGACGGCAACCAGAGCAGGACCTACAGCATGACGTCGAATATGAGCTCCTTCGACACCACCCCGATAATTCCAATGCTGGGGCCCCAGGGCAAGACGGGCAAGAGCCAGGCCCAGTACCGTCAGCGTGTCGCCGAGCAGAGGCGACAACTACTCAGTAGCGACACAGGGCTGCCGATGCCCATGGGCCCCCAGGCCCAGGGAACGCGAAGCATGGTCGGCGACCCGTTCTCGGGGTTCAGTCCCCGCACAATGAGCATGAGCTCGCGAAACGCCCCGCGTGCAATGTCCCTCACGGGCTCAGCCAGACCCCACACCCCCAATGGCATGATGTCGCCCCAGATGAACGGGTACCCCCCAATGAACGGCCACATGAACGGCGGACCCCACGGTCGCAGAGTGCTCTCGACCCAGACCTCCCAGATGGCCCTGAACAGCCCCAACGAGAACAACGCCGAGCTCATGGCCGAGCTCGACCAGGCCCGCCAGGAAATCACCCAGCTCAGAGCCGCCCTGAGAGGGAGCCGGGCCCAGTCCCGCGAGGTCAAGGAGCTCGAGCACCTCAAGGCCACCGTCTCGCAGCTCCAGGAGGAAAACAGCTACCTCAAGCGCCAGTCGCGACAAAAGGAAAACTCAGAGGACTACGACCACCTCGTCCGCCAGTACAACATCTTGGGCCAGCAGCTCGACGACCAAAAGGTCGAGCACGACAACCTCGTCCAGGACTACCGCGACCTGCACGAAAACTACCAGGTGCTGCAGGATATCCAGGAGGAGCACGCGAACCTACTCGAGTCCCACCAGAGCCTGCAAAAGTCGTTCGAGGAGTTGCGCAACTCTCAGCCCCGCAATAGCCAGGGCATCAGCGACGAGCACGCAGCACTGCTGGCAGACCACGAGGACCTAAAACAGCAGCACCACGAGCTATCCCAACAACACGAACAGCTCCAGCACCAGCCCAGGATGACCGAGGAGCACTCGCAGCTGCTCGCCGAACACGAGAACCTCAAGCAGCAGTACGAAGCGCTTGCAAGTGAGCACCAGCAGCGCGATAATGCCGAGGGGTCCCGCGAGGTGTCCGCCGATCACGCTGCCTTGCTGAACGAGCACGAGGCCCTCAAGCAACACTATGCCGACCTCAAGGCGAGCCACGACGCTCAAGCCCCGTCAGACGAGCATGCGCAGTTGTTGGCCCAGCATGAGAACCTTCAAGGCGCACACAGAGACCTCCAGCAAGAGCATTCCTTGCTAAAGACTCAACTTGACGATCGCGAAGGCATTGCTCAACAACTCGATCAACTAGTTCAGGAGAACGACCACCTCCGCGCCCAGGTTGCCGGAATCAACGATCTCTCAGAACGCCATAAAAGTCTACAGGCACGTCACAACCAGCTCCAGGCTGGCGCATCTGTCCAGGTTCAGTCAGCTGTACAGGAACTCCAGGCTGTAAACGAAGCTCTAGAAAATGAAGTGCACGTGCTCAGCGTCGAACTTGCAGAATCAGCCAGACGCGAACTCGGTCTCCCAACATCACAATCAGACACAAGCGTCGCAAGCCACGTAGCACGCCTGGAGCGTGAGCTTGCCACCGAACGTAAATTACGGCTGCAATCCGCTGGCGTCGTCGCAGTCAACCCGGAGTCAGAGGAGCTGAGAAGTCGCCACGCAGAGGCAACACACTTACTTGACCTGAGAAGTCAAGAATATGATGAGCTCAAGTCCAAAGTCGCTCGTCTCGAAAAGGAACTAGTAGAAATGCCATCCTCCAAAACCGTACAGGCGTCTCCTTCCAGCACACGTGATCCTCAAATTGAGCAGCTGCAACAGCTATCTAGGCATGCTCATTTTGTTGAGCAAGAGAATAGTCGCCTACAACGTATGCTTGACGAGGTCAGCGATCGTGGGCCACTCTCCGATAGGTTGAAGGCCATCGAAGAACAGCGCGACGTTCTACAAGAAGCATTGCGTTCTCTCAGAGAGCGCAAGGATCATGAAATCAGACTCTTACAAGATCGCGTTCGTCAGCTGGATAATCGCCTTGCTTCATCAAGAATGCCCTCAAACACGTCCACCAGCCGGGGAATTCCTTCCAACCCTTCAAGGTCCAGCATGTCATCGTCAGGATCACAAGATCAGTCCTTTGACACAGACGAAAATCTCGAACCTCCTCGTCTCCGACTGCATTCAAATACCAGGCCTGCCTCTCCATTGCATCTTAATTTTAACATGGACTATTTCACAGACACACGCACAAGAACGGACCAGGGCACTGGCCCTCTCCCGTTAGCTCTTGGAAACTAAATGCATCAAGTATCTCATTATTTTAATTGCCACCTACACCTAAATATGCCTGCCTAAACTGATGGTCCTTTTTTGTGGATGTGTACCCTCTCAATCCTAGACCGTGACAACTCACCTAGCTTCTATACTAGCATTGCACACTGCGTGTTTCAGAGGACGACTTGACCAGAAAACTGATCCCCCTCTTATTAGACTCTATATGGCGCTATGAGCATACACTGCAAAAATTCTCAGAGTACTAAGAAATTGCTGCAACATAAGACATATATAGAATTTACTAAGAGTCATTTCTGTCTCCAAACTACCCGCTGTAGGTTCAAATATCCAATCTTCGGCTTGGTATAAGGCACCCTCTTACGCATTGTCTCCATGTGTGTTCTATGCATGACCCACATTCCTATAAAGTAATCACAAACGCTAAGATGCTCTTGATAACTTATCCACGTTTGCGCACGGAATCCAATTTTCAAGAATACTGGAGTGCTCAAATTTTACGCAGGACGTAGCATCGCTGTCTAGCTCACGGTACCTCCAATCTTGATTGCATATCCACACATTCTGTCGACTCAGCATTGATGGTTTTCCTTTCCTGATTGCACGGAATGCATTGTTATCGCATGTCAATCGTAACTACCAAGTATCATGTTGTCACTTTAATCCTGTTACTTGTGCCAGGATGGTCTTGGGCAGATTATATACAGTAAATGAAGGTAGAATTGTACGCTTTTCTTTTTTGATTTTTTTTTTTTTTTTTTTAATTTTTATACTATATACCTATGTTACCAACTATCCCTGCGAAGCGTCGAAAGGACTGTCGTATATCCTGAT
>JAJMCH010000017.1:0-60558 GCA_030585105.1 Wickerhamiella shivajii | reverse complement strand
GCGCCGGAAAGTGCATTCCGCCGACGACTTCCTCGCGTCACTCCTGGATTTCATAGTGGTCAAAGTGCTAGTCCAGAGTGCATATTGCTGACTACCTGAGTCGCCACAGCTGGATTCTCTCAGAGTGGCCAAAGTGCTTGAATCGAGAGTGCAGTGTGCTGACTACTCTCTGACGCCACCGCTGGATTCTCTCAGAGTGGCCAAAGTGCTCTAATTGTAAGTGGGTTTGCTGACTACTCGAGTCGCCACAGCTGGATCTACTCAAAGTGGCTAAAGTGCTCTAGTCCAGAGTGCATACTGCTGACTACTCCTCATTGCCACAGCTGGATTCCCTCAGAGTGGCCAAAGTGCTTGAATCGAGAGTGCAGTGTGCTGACTACTCTCTGACGCCACCGCTGGATTCTCTCAGAGTGGCCAAAGTGCTCTAATTGTAAGTGGGTTTGCTGACTACTCGAGTCGCCACAGCTGGATCTACTCAAAGTGGCTAAAGTACTTTGATTGAGAGTGCATCAGACTGACCCACTCGTGACCCACAATAGCTCTAGAGAGATCAAGTGCTCTAGTTGTAGCTCCTAGAATTGCATATTTCCTTTCACTCATTACACCCATCTCTATGGAAATTGTAGAGTGCATACTGCTCACTATCCTAGTCGCCACCGCTGGATATACCCAGAGTGGCCAAAGTGCTCTAGTCGAAAGTGCATCCTGCTGACTACACCTTGTTGCCACCTCTGAATCTTCTCAAAGTGGCCAAAGTGTTCTAGTCCAGTGTGCATCCTGCTGACTACACCTTGTTGCCACCTCTGAATTCTCTCAAAGTGGCCAAAGTGCTCTAGTCCAGAGTGCATACTGCTGACTACTCGAATCGCCACCCTGGATTTTGCCAAAGTGGCCAAAATGCTCTAGTCCAGAGTGGATGCTGCTGACTACCATCAGTCGCCACCGCTGGATTTACTCATGTGGCCAAAATGCTCTAGTCCAGAGTGGATGCTGCTGACTACCATCAGTCGCCACCGCTGGATTTACTCATGTGGCCAAAATGCTCTAGTCCAGAGTGGATGCTGCTGACTACCATCAGTCGCCACCGCTGGATTTACTCATGTGGCCAAAGTGCTTTTAATTGAAGGCGCGACGTCAAGCTGCTTGATGCTGGGCATTAGAAATTGTTGTGGGAATCAATTACGAACGAGGTGTTTTAAATACTTATCATGGAAATTGCTGAATTGTCATCATTCCAGGCGACCAGAGTGATTTTAGTTCAGCTCCAAATCAACGAACCTTCGTGAGGCTGGTGTTTACCAAAATATTGCGCAGAATCTATAACCTCGCATTGGCGTAGATCCGAGCATCTCTTAGGTAATGGCTGGTCTGTTATATCCGCAACTCCTAAGAAAGTATCATATTGACTCCACAAACCTGGTCTTCATCTTGATGAAGGTTAAAGCTTGTTGAGCTGTCTCTGCTTCTTTCAGTCTTCAATCCGCGCTATGTACTAAAAAGTCATGTAGAGTCGGGCTCTGTAAAAAAACCCCTCTTTAGTCACGACTCAAGAAGTTCTCATAGCGCTAGAAGAAATTCCTAAAATTAAAAGTAGTCCATGTTACTATAATGCGGTTGAATGTAAATGAAAGCTCTTTCAACCATTCTCGTTGTTCAGGCGTAGTTTAGCATAAGTGTTCAGCTTTAGCATTTCTCACGTAACTTGATTATTATGTTTCGTAGTCGAGGGGCAACTCAGTCTGCTAGCAGATTTGGTACCCGACAAGCGAGTCTTGCTGCATTAACTGGACGTGCTTATTATCGTGCGAAGCGAGCATTGACATTTTTAGGCTCCTCCGCTTTTGTACTTGCTGGATTTGGTCTTACTGGTTTTGCTGCCTACTCACTATGGGGGGTCCTATTGGCACCCTCTAGCGACGTTGTCATTTTTAATAAAGCATTTGGGCTAATTGAAAAAGATCAAAAAGTCAAGGACGTACTGGGTTCCAAGCTCAAGGGTCATGGTGAAAGTACAAACAATCGGTGGAACCATACCCGTCCTATTGCTTCGCGGCGTGGCCTGGATAGGTACGGCCGCGAGCATATTACTATGAGATTTGTTGTGGAAGGCATGAAAGGAAAGGGCCTCGCTCGCTTGGAGCTCATTGATGACATGAAGGGTCACAGAGATTTCCGATATTTATTGGTCGAGTTGCCTAACTATGGCATTCATTATATTATCAATGAGGTTCCACAGAGTAGCCGTAAGAAGGGATGGTTTGGTCTTAGTTGGAGCTGAAGCACAGTCCAGAGTACTAAACCTGCGAACTGGAAATGTCGCGAAGTAGCAGAATTCACTCAACCCAATGTTGGGTAATATGTATATAGTGAAGATAGTCCAAGCCTCCGATCCCACTGTGGCAAGAAAATGAAGTCCCAATCCTCGCTTCGGAGATCGTCTTGTAGTAAGTACGCATACTAAATTCAAACGGCTAACCTAGTGCGAAAAGAAGCGGGGAGCAAGGCTCACGAGAGAATTATAATCCCAAGCAGTCATGTTTTCCCATTTTTGATCTACGTTCACGAGTTTGAGGTACTCAGCGCATATATAGGCAGCTTACATCTCAGAGTTTCATGTCAGAGCGAGAAAGCTCCACAAATGCACTCCGCAAGCCGGGCAATAATTACAAGCTCCGAGCTCTAACTAGTATCTTCAAGTCGTTGGTCAAAGGATAAGGATCAGTAGGCCGGACACAAGTTTCAAGTTCAACCTTGTGAGGTCTGTATAAATGGTCATTTCTTGAAATTGATAATGCCTATGCTCACATGTTCAGGATCACAACATAATTCATTATGAACTGTATGTGCGACTCCTTAATCGTTGTCTTCAATAATATGTCACGTGTTCACTGGTAGATGTAGGCTAGTCTGCCTCACTATCCATCCTGCTACGTAATCATGGAATCGGACCAAATCTCCAAAGAGCAGCTCAAACCTTTCTTTGAAGCCTTGCAAGAAGTCCCAGAGAACCGCCGTTGCTTTGACTGCGGTGCGCATAACCCTGTCTGGGCATCAGCTACTCTAGGCACCTTCATTTGTTACGACTGTAGCGCGTTACATCGTAATATTGGCGTACACTTATCCTTTGTTCGTTCCATTTCTATGGACAACTGGAATATAGGTCATTTGCGTAACATGAAGGTCGGAGGAAATCGCGTTGCTAGGGATTTCTGGGCCTCAAATGGGGGTAAGTCCCTCTTGTCCAAGCAGGTGACACCACAGAAGTACGAGAGTCCTACCGCGAAGCTGTGGTTACAGGAGCTTAAAAAGCGCGCCTATGCCGACCAGCAGCATTACCCGGGTGAAAAAGTACTCGAAGGTGTCAAGGAGGTGCCAGCCTTGAGTGCTACAAACTCGACTGCCTCTCTCAACTCAGTCACGTCATCAAAGGATGACTTCTTCTCTTCCTGGGATAAACCAAAGCGTTCAGTCACCCCCAAAGCTGGAAGTCCAGCGCCCACGCCTGTCGCTCAAGCACCTACTACGGCTGCTTCTCATCGTTCGATGCATGCGACTAAAGTGCAACCGGTAACTGGGAAGAAGACAATTCTGGGCAAAGCCAAGCCAAGAGCCAGAACTAAGGCTAAGACATCAGATATTGATTTTGACCAACTTGAGAAAGAGGCCGCCGAAGAGAAGGAGCGAAATGATGCGAGTGTTGCAGAGGCAGTAGTAAAACCTCCATCGGAATTCGGGGTTACGAGCTTCGGGTCTTCATCTACATTGAATACATCCAACCCTGGTGTGTCCGTCTCCACCACCACCGCCCCCGACCCGAAGCCTATTCCCGCAGAGCCTAAGCCCCAGTTCAAACGATATGGTTTCGGACAGACTGCGGCAACTGCCGAGCCTCAAGTAAGTGTCTCGACAAAGCCGAAGTATGTTGACAACTACAATCCTCAGACAAGTGAGGTTGTGCAGAAATATGGTAACGCGAAGGCCATTTCTTCAGATATGTATTTTGGTCGTAATGCCTACGATGCTGATGCTGCTGCTGAGGCTAAGCAGAGATTACAAGGCTTCAAGGGTGCAGCCTCAATCTCTTCGAACTCCTACTTTGGTCGCCCTGAGACTACCGAGTCGTCCGCTGACTCGTCCGATTATGTCGCTCAAGCGCGTGAGCTCGCTCAAAAAGCTAGCAAAATGGATCTGGATGACTTCAAGAATGTCTTGGAGAAAGGAGCCTCTCGTGTAGGTGATCTCATGAGAGACTATCTAAAGCACGACTCTTAATCTTCAAGGCTATTATTCTTTCATCCGCGAAGTTTCTACATACTTATGGAGGTTTATATCCGTATACTCGTACCTAGTCCTAAGAGTAAGGTAATCCGCTTCCCATAGTCGTAGTTTCGTTCACAAGATTTTTATTTTAGAAACAGATTGAGGAATGTGACCTCTTTGATGGACTTTCCTTTGAAATCTCCAGCGGCATATCTAACCAAAGTGCAACAAGCCGCGGCAATTATCGAGGCTCCTAATATAGAGACCATCACCATATTCGAATCGCGGTATTCTCGCTTCGCATCCTCAGGCCAGCCACGGTATAGAGCATAGACTGTCGTGACCGATCCAAGGTTGCCAAAACCAGAAACAAGCGCCGTAGCAGCCGCAGCCCCAAGATCTCCATGACGTTCGCTGAAAATATGTGCAGCCCAGGTCATAGTGATAGGGACAGTAGGCCCTAAGCCGAAACCACAAATGAGGAGCCCACCCCAACGGGACCACGAAGTGTTCGCATAAGTTGCGACAAATAGTCCCACCATGATTATAACTGTAGAGAGGCTGAAGACGATGCCACGGTAATTCCTGAATCTATCTGATAGCGGTGTAATCAGGATGATGGCAGCTGCGTCGAACAACCATATTGGAGCAGTCAGTAGGCTGAGGTTGATATCAGATAATGAAGGATTATTCGCTTTGATGATTGTTGTCGCAAACACAACAAGACCATTTCCAACACCAACCACTCCAAAATACATTATGACAAACGGCCATAGACGAAAATCCAGTAGAACATTACGTAGATCCTTCATGCTCCAGGTCACTGGCTTTGCATAACGCTCCGCCATATCTTGCTCATGAAGGCATGTATCCGTATCATTCAAGGGCCTTCTGCTTGTCAAATACTTGATGAAAGGTCGCGTAAATTTACTCTCTGATTGTTGTTTCTGGAGAGCAGAAGGTCTACCAGGTAGCCACCAGATTAGAGTAAACCCAACAAATGTTGTGATTGCACCATATACAATGAACAGCCACTGATAACCTGCGTATCCGTGGGTTCCATCCATCTTTTGGAAACCTGCGGCCACCAGACCGGCGACAGCTGTGGAAATCTGTGCTGCCACAAAATATAGTCCAACCCTCTGAGCAGTACGTTCATTTGGATACCACATTGTAATATAATAAGCCATTCCTGGCCACACTCCGGCAGTCGCGAGACCAGTGAATATTCTTATAGCCATTATTCCTTTGCCATTCACGACTGCTGCATAGCACATATATGTGGCTCCCACAGAAATCACGATTCGAGCTAGCCAGGTATTTGGCCTGACTCTAGACATGATCAGATTCATGGGTAGATCGAAAACGATATACCCTACATAGTAGAGAGCATTGGCTGTCTGTAATTGGTGAGAGGTTGTACCTAATTTTAGTGGGAGGGAATGACCTACGCTTGCATTCATAGTAAGAGAATTGCCATACGCACCTCCCCCAAAGGATGTCAAGAAGTAGAGGCACCATAATGCGGGGATGATGCGGAGATCCAACTTTCGGTAAATAGGATTCATGGACTTGTGTTCGGGACGCATTCGTTCACATCCTATATTGGTCTCGCTACTATCAGAACTTATTCTTGCTTCGAGTGGTCCTTTTGTTGTCGGATTGTCCTTGGATGGTTCCATAGCCGTTAATTTTCCTGCAGTCACCTGCGCTTTTGTGCAGACATGACTAGTCATGATTGCATGCATATGTTGAAAACACCTTACAGTAGTCATACACTGCACATGGTAGTCATCTCAATATCAGACAGAAGATGTGAAGTTCAGTCACGGTATATGGTCAATGTAGATATTTTTTATACAACTTTCGAGTGCATTTATGCCACTGTGTGACAACGGTGGTGTTTTCTGAGACTGAATCTTCTGTTGGGCAATTTTCAGTAGACATAACCTAACCCTCTGAGTAACTGGCGGAGATCGCCTTTTTTTTTTCTCGCATGGGTTCCTGTACAGTAGTAAAAATACCAGTATCATCAAACCGGTACAATAGCTGAATTTATGCGTCAATCACTGAGGCGATTTGGTGGACCGTGATCCTCCGATATCGGCTCTGTAGATCATGAGGTCAAGTAATCGATTACACATCGATGTAAAATGTCTGATTGCCACAATGGAGTAGTTTGCCACAGTTGTGTGAATAGATGAGTGAAGTTCCATTAGATCCCACCCCGGATCCAGATGCTGATCAGAACTCAATTCAAGTAAGTGGCACTAGGAGGTTGGTAGTGGTTCTGGGTTTCGGAGTCTTGACCCATATCGTCATGATTTACATATGGGATTGTTCCTTGCTCCGTCTTGCCTTAACGTGTTTGTTTCACTCAGAACTGACATATCTCCCTCTTAAAAGAGCAGGAAGGAGACTCATACTTATCTGCTTCGTTACGAATCAGTTCGTAGCTGTATTTTCGCACGCGTGTACTCGTCCCGTCACACCAGATATAGATGGCTTTGTGCACGGCAAAATACCCACAGATTTTATAGGTGTGAGTCCTTCACCAAGATTCCAACTAATATTCAGTGACTTGTGCATTCTGATTCTTGAATTTCTGGTTTTCTGTATTGTCTGCGATCCCAGGTACCGACGTCAGCAATTAACACAGCTTGAGGAAAGACCGTCTATCTTAGTTCCCAGTGAACTCCAGGCAGAGTGTTTAACTCCGAGCAAAGTTTCAATCGACGTATGTTCTGCATTCAAAAGAGATTGGTTGGACCAAGACATGGACGAGAGTACCAATGCTAGTTCAGAAAATATCCTGGACAGAATCTCCACCTTCCTCAGGGAGCATCGTCGCTCGTAGCGACACATATCACACATATTTATTGTAAGCTTCTACATTTTTTAGTGAAGAAACACTACTCATACTGCTTTGACATAAACTAAGAGTAACACTAGAAAGATAATACGTGGGCTGGCCTCTATGCCTTCTTCATCTTCATTCAATTAAGCTCTGCTCAAGACTTTATAAGCAATAGAGATGTTAGTGATGGTTCATCACTTGGTCTGCAAAGTCCAGTCAATATACTCCAAAATTTAATAGTTGATATGTAAATGATAAATACCGTGCAACGAAGCTCGTGCGCTCACAGGCATGACTATTTAGGGCGTCCTAAGGCACTTGGGAACACGCGTTCAGGTTTCGCGGTCTGGCTCTCCCAAGGAAAGCTTGTCACAGATTCACCAAATTCGGGAAACACAAACTCTGGTGGTTCTGTAGAATCCCGCTCCTCGAAGTCTGCAGCCTCTGGACCTGCAGAGAGAGGAGGCTCGAAATGAGCCGGATCCCAATGATCTGGCCTAGGCTTGATTAGCTTCGATTCATCTACGACAGGAGGTCCTGGAATTATCGGCAAAGAGCTGTTTATCTTAGCAGCAGCGTCTTTCCATTTGGTGGTCATAACATCGGTGGCTTCTGAGTTCCATGGCTTCACCTCACCAATGAAGTGGAAGACCTTGATACTGTCTTTGTACTTTTCAAATGCTGGCCTATACTGATAGCTCACATTAGCAGTCACATTGTAGAGGAAGGGAAGACGTACCCACTTGTTCTCAAAATATTCGTTAAGCAATCCTTGATCACTCCCATCGAATGAAGAACCTCTGACCTCTGCTAGTTTTGAGAGGTTGTTGAATGTCTCTTTATTGGGATTTGCGATAAGGACTCCGCTATTGAAGATATCTGGCCAACCAATGTCAGGTGATGCAGCCACTTCTCCTGTGGCAAGAGGAATGTTGAATAGCTCAGATAGGCTCTGCAGAGGCAATGTATCGGCATCCAGATAAACCACGCGAGATTCAGGAAGACCCCAAATGTGCAATTTGGTAACAGCAGGCCCTAGTTCTGCTCTTCCAAGTAGCTGAAGCTTGTCCGGACTCACTGCTGAGATAGGTTCAACATTCCGCACCTCTGTCCAAGCTTTAGCAAGACGTTTGCGCTCTGCCCAAGAAACGTCTTTTGTAACTAGTACTATTCGTTTGAACTCAGGATCTAGGCTTTCGAGTGTTTTCCCTAACACAAGTGCTCCAGGAATGTAGTTATCCGTGTATACCAATGTACAGTATGCGCCCATTGGAGAAGATGCAGATGCGAATGTGGCGATTACAGATATAGGGTTGCATTGATGCAAAACGAGCTCGCTTAGAGGAGACAATCTCGAGCACTAAATTAATCTTAACATTGATATAAGGTTACTCAATAAATTCAAAAGAGCTAGAAAGGGCGACCGAAATGACTCATCTGGCCCCATCGAGACAATATAGCTAGTACTATGAGAAATCAGCGCGTTTATCTATTTATTCCATTGGGCGATCGTCATATGCGTCGAACGCGAGGTACATATCTTGCCAGTCACCATTTCCATGTTTGGACTTGGACTCACCTTCATCTCGGAAACCGTGCTTCTCATAGAAGGGAACCACGTCCTTCTTGCAAATAAGAGCCATTCCGTCTGCAGTGTGCATAGCAAAAAGCCTTTGCACGTAATCCTTGAGCATAAGGTAGCCAATATGTTTCCCTCGCCAATCGGGGTGGACTACAAGCGAATGGAGTGCTATGATACGGCCCTCCTCCTTATGACTGCCAAGTTCCATGGCACTATCGATATCACGGCTATCGGTTAAGGTCGCAAGCATCTGAGCTACCAGGGTTTCCGACTTCAGACTTGAGGACGAAGCTGCTACGCCAACGATATCATCGTGGTCACTTCCTTTCCAATTATATTCAGTTTTAAACACCCCACAACATAGCTCACCACATTCATTCAAGCGATACTTGATTTTATCTAAGCTAGCGCGTAGTGGCTCATCAAAGCACAGCTTCTCCAGCTCTTCGCACGATGCTGCATCTGAAGGGATGAGGGGACGAACCACAAATCCTGACGGGAGGACTCGTTCGTGGTAGCCGTATTGGACTTCAAGGTCGCGGTAAACACTTTCCAATGCAGAGGGTCGCATGTTACTAAGGTAAGCTTGGTGGGAGCTGTGGGATACCACTAAGCTGACCCTCCCGCAACCCACTACAAGCACCACTACTAAGCAGAGAACGTATAGGCAGTTCCCTAAGAGTTTTAGATCAGTGTCGAATTTAGAGATGACCGCATATCCGGTAAACATCGTCATCGGTGAGCCTTGTTTCTCTGTTCGTTATGGCTACAAGCCCGATAACATTGGAGATGCTACTCTAGACCTAGTTACATCCACCGATAAGACTTGCTCTCTACACAATAATAGCGACGGTATGCTGTTCAAGGGACAAGCGACTTCGTGTAAAGATGTAGAGTGTGTGCTTGTCTGGAACCACCAAAACGAAGCTTATGAGTTGAGAACACTTGATTCATGCTTGCGTGTCAATAAAGAGAGGACCCCTGCCTCATTGGTGCCTCCACAGCCTGATCAAGTCAGATTTAGCACTCCTAGAGTAGCTACGCCGGTTGTGCAGCCTTTGAAAAGTCCCACGGTCGTACTCGATGATGACGAGTTTGGAGATCTAGCTAATGATCTAGAGAATGAACTAGAAACAAGCCCTAGATTGGGTAGTGCTATCGGTACTGCTGGCTTGAGCAGGCAGGATGATGATGAGATCTCCTCGGAAGAGGAATAGATTTGCTCGGGTGATGTTAGAAAACAATTATAAAATTATGGGTATTTAATAGAGAAGAAAAAAAAAAAGAACACGTTCTTAGCGGGGCGCGCGGCATGATGATGTACCTAATTTGAATCAGCTTGAAATTGCCCTTCGTGTAATAATACTAAATAAATGCAACAGATCAACTGAAGCGAGTGATCTCGCTCAGTAGTGCAATGCACCGTGGTTATCTCAACAAAGCAAAGCTAAGTATAATAGCTGTAGCGAAAATCAAGACATCGTAGGACGAAATACTATTATGAGCATCTGATTCATCCATAACTGCATTCCGAATATCGAGAAGTGCTTTTTCCAGCTCCTTATGCGCTTGAACCGCACTGGTATGGCTAGTGGTATTCAAATCCTCGCCTAACTCTGATATTTCTGGAAGCGCGGATATAAGAAACGAACTCTCTTCATTAGAGCTGTTTATTATCAGGGAAGAGTTGGCGCAAATGGTGTGGTTTGGCGTTCTGGTGGTCTCCACACTCACAAGAGTAACAGATGGGCTATTTCTGAATATGCCTTTCGCGCTCACCAAGTAAAATTGAGAAAAAGCCAATATATACGCTTGTATCATCATAAGAAGAGTTAATGGGGATGTTGGGATAGTTATGTTGTATTTATTTTGATACCAGAGCCCGAGATATCATTGTATTGCCCTCAATGGAGCGAATTCAGTGGTTCTTTTACAGAAAATAGATAAAAAATAAGTAAATTAGCATTAATTAACGGATAGTCCACTCATCTAAGTAGCGATAGTGAAGCTCTACAAAAGCTAGAAATAATAAAATAAATTAGTGGAAAGAAAAAAGCGCACAAAAGGCATGACGATGGTTCAATCATTAGGATTATGAACTGGGCACTTTCCAGCCCCTTTCTTGTGGAACCATTTCAGAATACATTCATCGTGGAATACACAGAGACATTCGAGTCGACCAACTGTTTGGCCACCCTCGAAGTCCTCAAAACAGATTGCACATTCGCCAAGGTTTAGAGTCATCTCCTTCTCTGGTAGCTTATACACAATCATTCTGTTTCTCCACGTACTGGGCGGGGAGTGCCCATATTCACTAATACAAGTTTCGACATGTGAATCTTGTTCTTGCTCGGACATGTGTACAAGCAACGTATCACAAATTGGGCATCTGCTCATTTCCTCCTGCACTAATGGAACACTTCTCACCACAGACTCGACATTCTCTATCTCATTCATCATTTGCAGTTCACGAACGCATTCATTGCAGGTACGATGAGGGATCAAAGGACTTTCTAGATAGATTCTGCCCGGTGGAGACACTACATACGTAGTTGCAAGATAGCGGACGGAGTTTCCGGAACAGCCGGCACATACAACTCGCCCACATTTCCGACAATGATGCCTACGATACCACAACTTGAAGTCATGGTGGCACAATGGACAGCTCTTAGCACTTTCATCCGGTTGCCATACAGGAACAGACGACATAGGTGTGTAGTGATAGATGGATAATCAACTTCTGGGTGGTCCCACTCCCCGATAACAGACCCACCAAGGCTTGGTTACCTAAGTCATATCCGACATTCCATAATACTCCATTTAGTAAGTTATTACTCATATATGTCTGAGTCAGTTATGCTGTAATAGTACCCAAATACAGAATCTACTTTTATATTAAATTGAGTTTTGTAAGGCCCAGATACTAGTTTTTATACAAAGGTCTCTTTCACCAAGAATGAAATCCCGTCTAACAGTTTTTATAGTTTAGTAATGAATTCTTTCTGGATTTGATTTTGTATGATGCATCATTTGCTTATCGTAGTATTATGTCATGGCCTTGTGGCTGGTATTCTGTTATGTCATTTCGGGCTAATCATTGGTTCCTCCATCATCATGATCACGTGTGAAAATGTTGTGTTCATGTGATCACAATGTCGGTCACGTGTGGGGATCTGATATTTTTTCGAGTATTCATCACATACGAAGCTTAATTAATAGATCTCATGCTATTGGCGCGACGATTAGGGACTAGAGCCTACCAACCGATAGTTAAACCAAATTTTGGTTTTTTGGTATCAAATCTGGATGATACAACTCCCGTGTTCCGAAAATCCGGGTATGACACAAATACCGTTTTATTGAATCAACCGAATTCACGAGTTCAGGAACTCAAGAAGGCAACGGAATCAATGATTCATATTCCAGATAATTTCAATCAGGAGCTATGCGAGATTACTCGAGAGTCAAGTCCGCAAGAGCTTCGCCAAGCGGGATCCGCACTGTTCAAATCCTTGCAATCAGGCGAGTCGCATAGGCCTGCTTTTTCTTCACTTGAGTCCGACTCCCGTATTCTGGCTACTTTTGCCCATGATTACGCTAGTATTTCTCAGGTACTTCAAGAAACCAAAGCTCGACTTGGTGATACCTGGAATCCTAAGCGAGTCCTGGAAATTGGTTTTGGACCTGCAGTTGGTACGCTGGTAGCGAATGAACTGTTCACAGCTGAAAAAAATGTTTCAGTTGTTTTGGGCCATTACAAAATGCGTCGACGGGCAGCACAATTGTTACGTTCGCAGAACGAGGATGAGGAAACTAATTCGAAGAACATCATCAAGAGTGACGTCCCTGCATGGAGTTCTTCCTCTCGGTATGATCTCATAATTGCAGCCCACCAGCTATACCAATCCACTGACGAATCTAGGGATATTATTGACAGCCACTCTCGGCGTCTATTCAACTTCCTCAATCCCGGCGGTGTTTTGGTGCTTATAGAACGTGGAGATACCTTTGGATTCGAGTCTATAGCCAGGGCACGTCAGATCCTTTTGCGTCCCGAAAATGTGTCAAGCGACGCCCCGTTAGATGTGACAGAGTCAACAGAATCGACACCTTCAGGTGCTAAAGTTATCGCGCCCTGTGTACATCAAGCTAAATGTCCGCTCCAAATGGGTGTAAAAGCCCGTCAATTGATGAAGAATCCTGGGTCTCAAAATTGGTGTAGATTCAGCCAAAGTGTTCAACGTCCCAGATATCTGCTTGAGTTCAAAAAGGGCAAGTATTTGGCTCAGAAATGGGTTCGGGAGGACGAGGATTTTGCGAGAGGTAAGGGTGGAAAAGCCCTAAAAGGGTCTGGAAGACCAAACTCGAACTCTCATGAAACTGCAAATCACTCGTATGTGGTTTTGCAGAAAACTGTAAATAAACGGGCTACAGATGACCCGGTGGAAAGCTCTGAGTCTAGTGGGGCGCCCCGAATCATGAGGAACCCTTTGAAGCGAAAGGGACACGTTATCATGGAAGTGTGTGCACCTTCTGGGAATATTGAACACTGGACAGTGACTAAATCGCAAGGTAAGGACGTATACCGGAGCGCTCGCGATGCTGAACAAGGGGATATATGGCCCCTAGGTTCAAAGAGTGTGCAACAAAGAGGTGGACTCACGAAACCGGTCTCGGGTGACCTTGGTAAGGAGGAGCATGACCGAGTGTCTGCACCATCCGTCGATCCTTGGGAAAGCAAGGAAGATACGTTTGAGGATGCTCCGACAGAGTACATGGAGACGCTCTTGGCTCAAGATATAGACCAGCAGCGTGCGGAGAAACTGGAGCGCCGTCAGAAACAGAATCGTCTGCGTAGCTGGAATTAAACAAGAGTAACCTTGTGCGCTTTGACGAGATGCATGTTTCCGTCCATGTATATATTATTTATCTCGCCGTGTCTGGTGCTTCAGGTTTCTGTGACCTGATGTACTGGTGTTAAGGCGCCGGCATCATATCAATGGTCTTGTGGCAGGGAAGATTTCCTGACGCTTCGATCGATTGGAAAGAAAACATCGAGTAATCAATTGTGTACATAGAAATATATCATCCTGACTGAACTATATCATCCTGACTGAGGCACACCCCAACTGAAACAAATAGTCCAGAGCATTTTTAGTACTGGGTCCAATAAACGTGGTTCGCTTGCTATGACTTTTCTCTGTTTGTCCACATAAGTTGAGTTTCTCTAGGAGTCCGGCTAGGTACGTTAGTTTGGTTACGTAGTAAAATCTGTAGACGCAAAAATCTATTGGAAAAAATCGAAATATTAACACAGCTATCTCGAATCTTGAATTGAAGAGCCTTTCGTTTTAGCTGTTGCGAATTTATAGTTAGGCTTTTTGAGACAACTGCTAAGGAGCTACACATGATCAGTCGTGACTCGCTAAACTAGTTCGGACAAAATACGCTAATTACATACACATCCAAGGTCCATCTTGACAGGACCTGTCGGTTTAGTTGTTGCGAGTGTATCGTTGACGCTTTTAGAGAGAATCCGATACGGAGCCACACTTGTACTGCCACTCTCAGTACCCTTGGCGAGATGTATACGGAGCTACACTCACATTTGCCGAGTGCAACCTGCCTAAACTAGCACAGACACAAAATACGCAGTCTAGTTATATACATATTCGTGTTTATTTTAGCAGAGTCTTCTCAACAAGGGAGTTGAACTCGTCGTATTCAGGAACGCACCGTAAAGGCTCGTTCTTGTGCTCCTGCAGACACTTTACAAGCTTTTCACGTACGGAGAGCGCATCAGAGCTCAATTGGCCACGCTTAGGTCTCGACTGCAGGGACTTTTGGAGACTCTCGACTTGCTCGGCCAGCTCGGAGGATGTCTTCTCCTTGCCTTTCTTGACGGGTGCCTTGACCTTGTCGAGAGCATCCTGGAAATTTTTGTGCAAGTCTGCCTCGGCACTGTTCAGATAGTCTGCGACCTCCTTTTGGAGTGTGAGATCCTTGTGCTGCTTTACAATGAAGTCAGTATCTTTAATGTCCCCGACAGCAGTGCTCAGTTTAGACGAGACTTCTGTGGGTGTGAGGATAACACTGGAGGGTTTCGAACTAGAGTTGCCCATTGGAGAGTGTTACGATAGGGCCACATTGGCGGGTCTTAGGGGTGTAATTGGAAGGCAAGTGTGGCGGATCTCCAGTACGAGTTCACGGCTGTGAACAAATTGGAGTTGTACTAGTGTGTAAATCTGCTGATCCAAGGTAATGCTAATCTGATCTAGGAGGGCCGACCATTCTTAGCCGTGTACGGTGCGTAGCCATCGTATTCGTAAACTCAGCCACCGCCACTAAGCAAAGTGGAAACTGCACTTGCTATACTCTAGGCACATCAATCTGCATACACTCAATTCATGCCCTCGCCTATTTTCCTGAGTAGACCTTCGGCTGGATTCACTGCTGCAGCTGTGTTGCGAGGTGCCCAGCTAGCATTCGTTGGCACATATAGAGCTCTTCAAAATCCAGAATTGGCCAAACATGGATATTACAGAAAAGCGGTGAAGCTCATGGGGTTCAGTTTAATACTCGAATTAATTGTGAGGTTCGTTCTTGGAATTGCTAGATTGATTCTCAAGCTGGGCGGTGCCGACGCAGAAACAACTAATGATCTCATCTGGATCACGGATATTGTACTAAACTGGAGGCAGCTGCTTTTGTTTTTGTGCAAGGACGAGTCCATGGATGACCTGTTCCTCATGTCTTTGAAGTTCGTCGACTATACCAATTCCAAAAAGCACCCTGGAAACGATCGTCTTTTTGGAAGATTGTCGGAATACAAGCCCATATCCTCGCCGTTTAAAAACCGAAGACCCGTGGTCATGGGCATACTCAAGAAATTCGCCCGGCGAGCATACTTTAGCGCAGGGTCGTACGCTTGCTCCTTCATCCCGCTAGTTGGCCCCTACGTTTTGCCCTTTGCAGCTTTTAAGTCCTTCAAAAATGTTGCTGGTGGTCCTGCAGCGGCGTTGATCTTCGGTGTGGGTGTATTTTGTCCCCGTAGATGGCTAATTCTGTTTCTCAGCACTTACTGGGGATCGAGGGCTATGATGAACAATCTGCTGCAACCGTACTTTAGTCGCCTTCCTTTCAGCAAAAACTCAAAGTCACTTTGGTTAGAGAACCGCCAAGGAATTCTCTTTGGATTTGCCGCTAGTTTCTATGTCCTGACGAAGGTTCCATATCTGGGATTATTTATTTATGGGCTAGCGTCCGCGAGTGCTGCATATCTTATCACAAAAATTAGCGATCCAATCCCCCAAAGGAACGTTATCCCGTGGACAGAGGAGCAGGCTGTATGGACCAGCGAGAATGTACGTGCCCACGCGAATGCTCCAGATGAGACAGCTAAACCCCGAAACACGGTACCTCAAACGGCTCGCAGTATATAGGTGAATATCTTGGTGTAACTCTAGTAGTTTACTTGAATGTACTTTGAGTAGGTATAATGATCTGGTAGTCGTGTCCAGGGTGCGAGTGCAAAAGTGGCATTTTGGCTGGGAGAGGCACTACAAGAGGGTCTCAAACAGTCAATATTGCGCTCTGCCATTACTTATTGGGATTTCGAACTAGTGAGTCGCTATCGGGGAATTTTGGTAGTGGCCGTCCTGGCGCAAGCGGTAGCGCGTTGCTTTCCGGTGGCAAAGGCTGCGGGTTCGAGTCCCGCGGGTGGCTTAAGCTCCAGTTGGAGTTAATTTTTTTTATTTGTAAGTTTTGAGTGGAATCAAGTACGTTTTCATCTAATATATTTACTGAGGCGTGATTTTCTTGTCTACAATCCATCATTGTTTGTCCAGTGGACTGATGATGCAAATGCACAGATATGCATACGCACATGTAATAGGCTGACATGCGATAATAGACTACAGGAGGCTTTTGATGCTAAGAAAAAGCATAAAACACGCATATTGATGAGATCACAGTTGAAACCCACCGGGATTTCAAATCACTCTGCATATTATTTCTATAATTGAATTGGGAGATCTAGACCCGTGAACCCCAAACTCTATTTCTAATTGCAGCAAGATCAGCTACATGGTACCGACTACAGTTGGAGTAGTTGGAAGAGGCATGCCGCTTAATCTGATGTTTCCATAAGCTAGAACGAGCTTCAAATGTGGTGACGTAGCTAGCTTGTAGATGTGAACTGGCTCGATGAAACCAAGAAAGCCTATATCGAGCTTCGTTAAGTTGGGAACTGCTGCAAGCCTTGGGATAATGTTTTGCGTTAGCAGTTTCAAGGAATTGACGTTCAGCTCTACAAGACTACCATGCAGATGCTCAAGCACGGTATCCAAAGCTTGATCGCCAATGCCAATAGTTCTTTCTAGCGAAAGAATACTTAGGGATTTGTCCCACTCTTTGGACGCCCACGTTTGGAACATTTGAGTGACGGCGTCTTCGGTTATTGATGTCAGGTTGACCAGCTCAAGGCGTTGAAGGCACTGGCAATTTTGGCCGATGGCCGCGACTAGTTTATCGGTGAGTTCAGGCCCTTGTTTGATAACTAGGGTTTTGAGCTGGGACCCCACTGCTTTCAGTGTGGAGCAGAGCGCCTCGTCGGTCAGGGCACCTTCTTCCATGTCGCAAAGCTCAAGATGCTCGAGCTTCTCTAGGTCTCGCAGTAGGAAAAACGGTGCTGGGTCGCTCATTTGGGAGAGGTTGCGCAACCCAAGGTATTTGAGGTTAGTTGCGTTGTCAACCAGGACAGCCAGTACTTCTGGGGATATGCGGTACACCGACCGCACGTCGAATTTCTCGAGCATCGGGCCCGCTGTTTCGAAGAATTCAATCCAGGCATCGAATCTAACCAAGAACGGACCGTCAAGTACGAGCTCTTTGAGGTTTTTTAGCTGGGCAAGTCTCAATAGGTTCTCATCGTTGAGCTGGCCACACATGGAGAGGGTCAGGCGTTCCAAGTTGGGGCACATGGAGGGTATTAGGTTGAATGCTTCAGGTGTGAGGGCCGAGCAGTCCCATAGTTCGAGGGTAGTGGCGTCGTTACGGAGAAAGAGCTGCACGGTCGAGTTGGAAAGCCGGCGATTCTTGGTCAAGATATTGGCAATCTTTTGCATGTTCTGCGAGGTGAGGTCCCCCAGTTCGTCGACGTCGTCAATATACTTCGCTACCGTTGATATACACAAGTCCTGCAGAGAGGGCGATATATCAGTGCGTAGATCAACGAGGGCTTGTGCCATTGCTTTCCGTTTTTTTCGTGCGGTGGTGTCATTCTTGCGAGCCTTTGCCTTCGATCCCTGAGCCCCGCAACGCCGGCACAAGACCCCGTTTTTCGTTTCTCGGGTGTACACTGTGAGGGTGAACCGTGTCCCGCAGTAGACACAGAGAGCGGTGCCTTCAAACAACTCGGGGTCGTCGACTGCTTTTCGTTTTGCTGCTGCAGCCTCGGCAATCACCCTTACTTCGGGATCGTCGAGTGCCTCTGCTGCATCCGCGGCGTCCTCTTGGGCCTCTTCCGCTAATTGCTGGGGCTCCTGGTTTCTCCTTCGATCCCAGCGATCCCGGATGTCTGTGGCATTGATTCCTTGAGATCTCAGGAACTCTGTGAGAGCGGAGTTTGGTCCTCGCACTCCGGACATTATTATCGATTAAAGCGTCGAAAGCTGAGTAAGAGAATCATGAATCGTGCTGAGCAGTCGAATTTACTGTTTGTATATAGAGCATACTGTGTTCCATACGGATCTCCTCGAATAGCCCAGGGGGTGGCCAGAACGTAGGTCTCTAGTAATGTCTTATGTGTGATTCGATAGTTCATCGCTAATAAATACAAAGCTTATTGAGGCCGTCAATTGACGCTAGCGTAACTCCCGTCGGCTGGGCACGTCGATCGTTACGGCTTCTTGAGAGGCGGGACTCTACGATCGTCCACCTGGTACTGCGCTACCGGCTGAGGGGTCGGGTAGAACTGGGCCTGCGGGACCTGGTAGGCAGGGATGGCGTGCCCCGGCAGAACGGGGATCTGGGTGGGAGTGCTGATTCCCGAGGTGGAGGCGATCGCCGGGGTGGCACCCACAGAGTTCGGGAATCCAGCAGCGGGGACCCCGGGGTATGGTTGTGGACCGAGACTCGGGGAGTGTGGGCAAGACACCGGCCATGCAGAGTGGTAGGGAGCGTAGGAGCTCCGCCGAGAGTCCGGGCTGCTGGGGTAGCTGCTGGCGGTAAGAGAGTACCTAGACAAGCTGAGCGTCGAGTCGTAGCTGGCCTTGCGGGGCGCAATGTCGAACCTGGGGACCTTCTTGTCGTCGACGCTGGGCTCCAGGGGGGGGCAGCCCCCGTGGGGGAGGAGTGCTGCCGTTCTTGGCCATGGGCCGCGACTCGGCGTAGGCCGGCTTGAAAGCGACCCCAACCGGTGGGGCGATAGCGGAGGGGTCCGGGATACGGGACAGCTGCGGGCTTGAGGTCCTGCCGAATCCTGGATGCAGAGAGTGTCTGCGGGGGATCACCCCTGCCACACCCGGTGGCGGAACCGGTCCTGGGGCTCTCCACCCTTGCTGGGACTTGCGGCGGTTGGCACTAGCGTTCCACCAGTTTTTGATGGCATTGTCACTGCGGCCCTTGAGGTGCCGCGAGATCTCGGCCCACCGCTTGCCGTACACGCCCACCAGGTATTCAATGTGCTCCCCTTCCTCTGGGGTGATGGGGGAATGATTGAGGCTGGGCTTGAGATTTTGGTGGTAGCGTTCACGGCACTGCTTCGAGGTCCGGGTGCCGAGCATCTCGGCAATATTAACCCAACGAACGGACTTGGAGTCCTCTACCAGTTCTAACAGCCGACGATCCTCCTCAGCAGACCAGCTGCCGCGCTTGTGCGTAAGTTTTGTAGGTTGTGTTGCGGGCTGCGAGCCCGCCAGGGTATTAGTTGGATTAGAATCACCGCTTGCCGCGGCCATCATATATCTATTTCTCAATGACTAGTGGCAGATGATTTATGTCTGCGACCGCGATTGGGTTTTATTCGATTTCTCCATTAATAGGGCTAGGGTTCATATGCATGCCCTTTGGAGGAGCGGTTGGGGACCGTTGGGGCGGGTGAAAACCTCGCGCTAAAACAGGATACACTTTTCACTGCGCAAAGCGGGAGCATAAATACCCGAAAATTTCTTATCAACAGCCCAAGTTGCGGTGATCGAGGAGCCACGTGCCCTGTGCAACCGCCTTCGCTACCGTACAAACGATATCATGCATGCCTCGCAGCACCACAGTGCCGGGTGCATTTCGCCCATATCCCCGTCTAAAATCGTGGTATATGCGTTCGCGGTACCGCCCAGTGGTAGCCATGGCGATGCCACCGTGCCACAGCCTCAGCTGAGGCATTACTATTTTTGGATGCTGCGGGAATAATCCGAGCCCTGAGGCTGGACTGGCGGTGCTTGCGAGAGATGATTAGGGGCCAGATACTGGGGTGCATGATGCCAGGCCCGACATTGTGCCACCGCCGCTAATAGGTCGGAATCTTTGTCCCACCTTTGTGCCTAAAACATCGCGGCCTGCACCTGTCCATTGGTGGGGTGGCTTAGTAACCACAGGCCAATGTGGGGTCCATGGACAACACGAGCGTTGAGTTTCACCCAGACGTTTGTCAAAGTCCTGTGCAGCGGCGGGGGTGGCCCCCTACTAGATATTTCGCTAGCTTATTTTGCTTATGCAGCCGAGCTACGTCACATGTACGAGTGGATACAGGAATTTACACAAAGCGCTACATGCCGCCGCCGCCCTAGATAGCAAAGCAGTACGACTTTTTCGCGGTAGTGACAAACAGTTGGCTGTTGACCCAGCAAAGCCCCGTAATTATGCCAGCAAACTCGTGCACTCCCACCAGGGCTGGCGTATGCATTGTATCCTCATGCAGCTTGTACACCCGCAGGCCCTTTGCAGCTACCGCCAGCTTGCCATCAGGGCCCAGGGCCATGAACAGTATGGGCGGGAGCGTCTCGATCGTCCACAGTAGTTTTGTGTTGTTTATGTCCCAGCAGGTTATCTTGGCTCCGACCCCCGCAGCGCCAGCTCCCACAATTAGCCTCGAGGTGATTACGTCTGGTGGGCCTACTGCTGCGAGATCGGGGACCCATTGCAGGCACATTGCACCTGCGTGCACCGCCAGCGACCGAATGGGGCTCTGGGACCGGCCGTGCCATATGTTCACCTCGCCGTCCTCGCCCCCAGAAGCGAGCAGCTGCGAGCACGGATCGAATGCAAGCGACGTAAGCGGTGCATTGTGACCACGGAACCACGCATGAACCACCCCCGGAGAATCGGCTACTTTGCATACTGCAACTTCTCGACCTGCGGAAGCCGCATATGTACGATTATCTATCCAAACCACATCTGATCCACTCGAGGTTTTAATGAGCGTCCCTTGCATGTCCCAAACGCCAATCACCGAGTTGCAGTCAACCGTCAGCAGGTGGCTCGAGTTCTTGTTCCAAACCGTCGTCGATATCGCCGTGCGATGCAGCGACAGGGCTTTGTGTAACACCCCGTTGCAGTCCCACACCCGAACCTGGCCAGAAAAAGTGCCGCAAACTAAAAACTTTGCAGAATTCGTCCACCCCACCGCCGTGACCAATGTGTCAGCATTAAGCTCGATTCTCCTGTCGCTGTCACTGCTCAAAATGTAGCACAATTCCTCGGTGCCCAGCGCCACCAATGGACCTACTGACCCGCAGCAGGCCGCTCCCGGCAGCTCAGTGCTGATGATGAGCGACTTGTCCACGTCCATCGCGACCGTGTCGTCGGGGTCGACCTCTAAACGGGTCTTGACCTCGTAGTCGGAGAATATCAGCCCTTTTTGGATTAGCCCCACGAGCTCGCGCGGAGTGGCGTCGTCATTTTCGCTGGCCACCGACGCCTCTTTCCCCAGCGCCAGCGCGCTCAGAGCCAGGCCCTCCTCCTGGAGGTACCGCCAAATCAAGTAGTTCACTCGGTCAGACGTGATGCTCATCGGGGTACAAAGTTACAAATCAGCTGGGTACCTGTGCTGACGTTAGTGGGTGCTTTGTAATTGCGGCGATCAGCTCGGTAGGCAGCTCGGCACCCCTCAATTGCACCGCGGGCTCGAATTACTGGTGTCTTTAATTGCAGACGGCAAATTGACAAATGCTCGCAGCCCTGTTCCTCGCAAACTTGCGGGAAAAGCACCGCGAAATCCCAGTCGTGAACTTCACCGACCACAAAACCCGCAGGCTCGAGCTCGGCGAGCAGATCTGGGACGCTCTCCTTGACCACGGGGTCTTTGAGATCCAGAGTGGGTTCCCTGCCAGCGAGATCGACGTCGCCTACGACGCAACGCACCGCCTGTTCGGTCTCTCAGATTACGCCAAACTCAAGTCGAACGTCCAGGTTCTGCAGAACCGCCGTTCCAATGGCGAGGTCGAGGAGCGGCAGGTCTACGTCTACTCGCCCAGGCTCAGGGGCGTCGCTGAGCTCGCTGAGCAGTTCGACTCGGTTCACTTTGAGTGCACTAACCTGTCACTGCTGATCCTGCAGCTGATCGCCAAGAAAATGGGCCTGGATCCACGCTACTTTACCGAGCGGTGCAATCGTCACAGCCAACACCACTTGACGTTCCTGGAGGTCCATCATGTCCCCTGCACCCACGGGGCTTCGCACCAGCACAGTCCCGAGCACCCACACACCGACATACCGCTGCTGGTGCTGTCCTTGAACCGCAAGAACCACCCCCCGTTCAAACTGTCGCCTCACTCAAAAAAGGACAAGCACTGGACGGAGGTGAGCCCCGACGACTACTCCATAACGTGCATGTTTGGCGAGCTAATGGCCAAGTGGGCTGGGACTCAGTTCTCGCCCCGGCTGCAAAAGGAGCTCGCCCCGCAGGACCCGTGCCCGGCCTACGATCTCGTCATGTACTCGTTCTGCCCGGACGACAATGTTGATGTTCCCGGGACCTCGCAGTCCGTCGGTGACTGGATGGAAGAGCGGTACCACCAGCAAAAGTCGGCTTTTCCCAATCAAATGATTGACTGGCCGTTCCAGAAACACGGAGAATAAGCTTGATGACATTTTTACGAAGGACGACCAACCGTTGCTAGATTTTGTATTTTGTATACGCTATACACTGTTTACTCGAAAACGGAGAGGAGATCAGCCCAGACCTTTTCGGGCTTCTGACTGGCGTCGATACCAGACCAGATGCCCTTTTCTTGGTAGTAACCAACGATAGGCTTGGTCATACTGTGATAAGATGAGAGACGCTTCTTGAGAGCATCAGCGTTGTCGTCAGAGCGCTGCACAAGAGGCTCTCCAGTGACATCGTCCTTCATATCCTCCTTGGGGGGATTGAACTCCTTGTGGTAAGAGCGGCCGGACGCGGGGTGCACAAGACGGCCCTCAATGCGTGAGACCAACAGCTCGTCAGGAATCTCGAGCTCAACAGCATTTTTCAGGGGAGTCTCGCGTTTCTCGAGCATATCGTCAAGAGCCTTGGCCTGGGGGATGGTGCGGGGGAAACCGTCGAGGATAAAGCTGCGCTTGCAGTCAGGGTTGTTCTCAAGTTCGTCCTTGATCATGCCCACCATGATGTCGTCGCTAACAAGACCACCATTGTCCATGATCTCCTTGGCCTTCTTTCCAAGCTCGGTCTGAGCCTTCACTTGGGCTCTGAGCATATCTCCGGTAGCAAGGTGGCAGGCGCAGAACTTCTCCACCAAATTGGGGGCCTGGGTACCCTTGCCAGCACCGGGAGGACCGATAAATACCATCCGCAACACAGGGGGCAGCTCGACCTCTTCGATCTCAGTGACTTCCTCTAGGGTTTTAGGGGCATCTGGTTTCTGGGAATTGGCGTGGAGCTGATCACGCTCGGTCTTGACCTTTTGTAAGTGCGGGCTGAAGACGAGGTTATCGAAAAAACCCATTGTGACAAGTGCGTGCGCAGGTAGCTCGCATGGTTTATAATTGGTTGAGTAGTTACCCGGCAGTACGACATGTGGGGAGACTCATCGACTCGATCGACTAGCCGGTATATATTTACGATACTAGTGAGAAAAATAAAATTGCTCGAGGAAAACCTTGAAATTTCACCGAGGACTGGCGTGCCTGTTGGGACTCGACCTGGTGCACCGTCAGCTCTGAGCGCCCAAGACTCGGGAAATCCGCAGTTTACAAGCAGCTATCTAGAATATCAGAATATACACCGCCACGGGAGCGCCAATCTCGAAAACATACGATCAGGCGATCTCGCTTATGCAACTACACCCGAAACCTTTCCGATCAATCATCAGTTGACGTGCATGGGGTCGTGGACACACCAATTAAACAAAATCAAATACAAATTCTTACTTCCATACCTGCGTTTAAATTCTCTACTCTCTACCGACGGGCCGTATCTTGGCTTCGCAAACGCCAGATTTCTAGAAGCCCTACCATCCAATTTCAGTCCTACCCAGAGGTTTACAACACGCCACTCCACGCCACATCCAGCGCCACTGGGGTTAAGTGAGCAGAACCGGTGAAAATTTCTAAATGCATCTCATGTACACTGAGGATGCCGATGGCAAAAGAGTCTACACTCTGGCCAAAACCACCCCCAGCGGTGAAATAACCAGGAGTGCACACCCTGCTCGGTTCAGTCCCGACGACAAGTACTCTCGCCAAAGAGTCACTCTCAAAAAGCGTCACAACATGCTACCCACCCAGCAAGCCCCGTTGAAGTACTAGAGACGGTTAATAACTTATTTATGGATTCCGGAATATGTAAATTAGTCTATCCAACAAACTTTCCCGAAACTGCAGCGACAGGGGCTGGACGACCTCTGGCCACGCTGCCCTATTTAGCCAGCATTTTATGTATCTCGAATCTATCGAGGCTATCAAATCCCCTCCCCGTCCTGACCATTCGCTGATATATAGCCTCGAGCCTCGTGCTTACCTACATGGTCAGTGAGCCCTTCCAGCCATTGGAGATCAAGCCACAAGACAAACGTCGGGTGGCTTATTTCTACGATAGCGACGTCGGAAACTACGCATACGGCACCGGACATCCCATGAAGCCCCACCGTATTCGCATGGCTCATTCGCTCATCATGAATTACGGCCTCTACAAGGACATGGAGATCTACCGAGCCAAACCAGCCACGAAGCAGGAGATGTGCCAGTTTCACACCGACGAGTACGTCGACTTCTTGTCCAGAGTTACCCCCGACAACATGGACCAGTTTGCCAAAGAGCAAGTCAAGTTCAACGTCGGCGACGACTGCCCGGTCTTTGATGGCTTGTTTGAGTACTGCGGCATCAGTGGAGGTGGCTCAATGGAGGGTGCTGCCCGGCTCAACCGGGAGAAGTGCGATATCGCAGTAAACTGGGCCGGTGGCCTCCACCATGCAAAGAAGTCTGAGGCGTCAGGGTTCTGCTATCTCAATGACATTGCTCTGGGGATCATAGAGCTCCTGAGATACCACCAGCGTGTCCTGTACGTCGACATTGACGTCCACCACGGTGACGGTGTCGAGGAGGCTTTCTACACTACCGATCGAGTTATGACATGCTCTTTCCACAAATACGGCGAGTTCTTCCCCGGAACAGGCGAGCTGCGGGATGTAGGCGTCGGCAAGGGAAAGTACCACGCGGTGAATTTCCCCCTTCGAGACGGAATCGACGACACGACGTACCACTCGGTGTTCCAGCCTGTCATTAAGGCGATCATGGAGTGGTACCAGCCTGGCGCTGTCGTATTGCAGTGTGGTGGTGACTCTCTCAGTGGTGACCGATTGGGGTGCTTCAACTTGTCAATGTACGGCCACTCCAAGTGCGCTCAGTATATCAAGTCTTTTGGCATTCCGATGCTGATGGTTGGCGGCGGAGGCTACACTATGCGCAATGTCGCTCGTACGTGGGCCTACGAAACCAGCGTTGCTGTCGGCAAGAGACTCGACAGCGAGCTCCCTTACAATGATTATTATGAGTACTATGGTCCCGACTACAGACTAGAGGTACGGCCTTCGAACATGATTAATGCCAACAGCCCCGAATACCTGAACAAAATCCTCAACCAGGTTCTCCAAAACCTTGAGCGAACCAAGTTTGCGCCATCAGTGCAACAGCAGCCGGTTCCTCGAGACGCAGAGGAGACTCCCATCGACGAGGACTCGAATGAGGCTAAGGAAGCAAAAGGTGGCACTGAGGCAGAGAAGGACGCCCATATTCAACCAAGAAACGAGTTTGAAGATGGCATGGACCTGTCGTAGTTTACGTTCGAGCACTTTGCTGCAGTGTAGAGTTAGTTATTAAATATCTTTTTGGCCGTAGGCTAGTAGCGAGCATAGTGCCTCGATCGATAAACAGCCAACTATCTAAAGCTTGTTTCCTGAATGTTGGTATATATCAAAAAGGCTCCACACAAACAGAAACATGAGAACAGATAAAACACATCATAGCCCAGAATGCTCTTGACAAGCGGGAAGAACTCGCCGATGATGAAGGTGGCGATCCAGTTGAAAGTTGTGCCCACAGACTGCGCAGCGCCCTGTGCGTCGCGGGGAGTAATCTCGCTGATGAGCAGGAACGGAATGGGGCCCATGCCACTAGCAAAGGCCACAACTACTAGAATTGCAGATAGCCCGCCTACCAAGGCTGAGTCGCGATTGAGGCCAAAGCCCATGCCAAAAGTGCCGCAGGCTATACCAAGCAACGAGCCTATCAAGAGCGGCTTGCGACCCAGCCGGTCGATAGGATACGCAGCGAGGCACGTTACCACGAGGTTCACTACTGCAATGCCAAGATTGATCGCAACTGAATGTGTCGGTGCCGCTTGCTGTAAAATGCTCACTCCAAAAAAGATGATGGCATTTATACCAGTGAACTGCTGTAGCACCATGATTCCCGCAGCTGTGAGAAAGCTCTTGCGATATATCTTCTTGGTGATGTAGCTGTGAATACTGGCGCCTCCACTAACACTCTCTTCTTGTTGTAGCTCGGCCAAATCTGATCGCGAGATCCCGAGGTGACTGCTGGCTTCGATTTCCTCTGGAATCCGCTTAACGGAGCGCAGCCAAACTGGTGACTCGACGCTCTTTAGCAGAGCCCCAAACTGTACAGCTGCAGAAACGACACCGAGAGCAAGCACTCGACGCCAGCTCTGAGTGGCCCAGAGCCAACCAAAGAACTGGGTGCAAAGAATACCCACATTTACGCTGATCTGGCTCGTGGCCCCCAGTTTCCCTCTATCACTTGGAGGCGAAATCTCAGAAATAAACAGTGGACCAATGACGATTGCTTGCCCTGCAGCTAGCCCAGCAATAAAGCGTCCCAATGCCAGCATCCCGCTAGTCTTTGCAAGCACCATTACAGTTGATCCTAAAAGCAGAGCAAGCGACCCATACTGAAACGTGCCTTTTCGTCCTACCCGATCAGATATAGGACCAGCCGTGAGTGAGCCCAGAAAGCCCCCAACTGCGTAAATTGACGACACAAATGCCCCGTCTCCAACATCAATGCAATCGCTAGTCTTTGCACAATCCATTGCAGGGAGCAGTGCATTAAGCTCTGCCATGTGCAGGCCAAACTGGAACGGCCCAAGGGCAATAACTAAAACCTGGAACGCTAGCGTTTTAGTTATCATTAGTATAAAGGTGGGGTGGTCACGTGTGGAAGAGTGTAAAGTATGCGAGATTCTTTGAGGAGTTTTCATACAATTTATGATACGGCCCAGTAGTGATTGATACTGAAACCTAAATCAACCCTACATCTACATTCTCGCTAACATGTGTCGACGATCTGCCAATACGCCAGCATTCGCCACATCTGAAAAATGGATCGAACAAACCCCAGACTCCATTTGTTGCCTGAAGAAAGAGTGCAACTGGCGAGTTTTCTTGCATTCAGCTATGGCTTGATTCAAGGAGTGGTCAAAGGAAGTAAAAGAGCATCAGTAAGATACTTGGTGGAAAATGCGCATAGGCTCCCTAGAACCAAGGGAACGTGGTACTTTTTCCACAAAAGAAAAAACGCCGTGCTTTTAAAGGATGGAATCAACTTGGGCATCAAGACCGGGCTCAAGTTTGGAATTGTCGGACTCTCGTTCACCAGCATTGAGGCAATTCTTGACCACTATAGGAACAAAGTGGATGCGATCTCAACGATCACAGCATCAGTACTAGTCGGGGGAACACTGACTATTGTCAAAGGGCTCAGTAGAGGCCAGGTTATTCGCTCTACAGCAGGATATGCAGTGTTCGGTACAGTATTAGGCTGCGCAGAGGATGCTCTGGGTCGCCTAAGAGCAAAGCTTGAAGAGAGCGAGGCTGAAAAAAAGGAAAGCGAGGCAGTGGATGTGGCACCCACGAGTAGCACAGCTAATGCATGAACAGTTCACACTATATATTACAATAAGCTAGCACATTATTAGTGGTGCCATCCAGGCCAATGTATTATTTTATTGCAAGCTTTACATGGAGCGGTGCCAAACTATAGCCTTAAAAACCCAGCTTTAGCCTCTAATCCTCATCGCTATCGAGGTCCTCTAGCTCTGGTAATGGGTACAAGGACAAGCAAGCAACACCAGTTACGCTATCGAGCTGCTCTCCACTAGAGTGAAAGCCGCTAAAGATCAGAACCTCCTTGCCCATTGCACGAACATCATCGACCATCTTTACGTACTCACGTCTCTCAATGATATCGTCCGAACGGAACAGTGTATCGGTAATCATGAGTGTTTCTATGGCACCTTTTTCAATGACGGCCTCAACATGCTTGGGTCCGTACCAGGCCTTCATATTATCTTCGTTCAGAGACTTGAAAAACTTGTTGAGAACAGTGGTTTCACGACCGTATCGGGTATCTTGTAGCTCAGTCTGTATTTGGGGGCTCGCGAGAGCTTCGTCCAGAGCATGCAGGTGGCCAGAGGATGTGTGGACCACTAGGAACTTTGATTTAGACTTGACAAGCCAAGTTTTCTCCTCGAGCACGGCTCTATGTAAAATGTGATCGTACAGCTCGCGAGCGAGCGTACCGGGGGCCGCGAGTACAATGACTTTGACTTGCTCGATCTTGATTTCTCGTAGCATAGTCTCGTAGGTGAGATCAAGGAACTTTTTCATGGCCTTATCGTGACCAGAGTTGTCTCCTCTTCGTTTGCGAGGAATGTTGGTCTCCACTTTGGCTCGCAAAATGGTCATGGCGTCAGTGACAAGGCAAATGTGTGCAAGTCCAGGTTGGAGCACCACTGCACCTATATCGGACCTGTTTTCAATATTCGTTGCTTCCTCAACAACATGGAGTGCATAGGAGTCCCAGTCCTCCTTCCATAAATTAAAATTTCTGTTCAGTTCGAGATCTATAGTGTGGTATGTGCCGGAACTGACATCTGGAACATCGTCCACAACCGGCCCGTTTAGCTTCAGGATGCTCTCTCTGGCATCAAACTCGATTTTCTCTACCTTAACTTTGAGTTTTAGCAGCTTTCGAGTGCCACCTCCCAACGGCTTGCCATCTCTGCCCACAGGGACGATCTTGCGAAAAGTCTTTGTTTCGACCTCATCATCTTTTGAAACTAGGTTGTAAATGTACCACATGTCCTCCGGGTCCTCGGGACATAGCGTCAATGTGCCGCTGGAGTCCTTCTCCAGATTTTTCCTGATTAGCTTCATCACTAATACGATTGGGTGAATTCGGAGGTTGATGATATATATGATGCAATAAATTATTTAGTTAGGATAGGCAGAAAATTACCTACTATAAGCATAGGAATTCCAAACATGTCCCGCTTGAGTGTCAAAACTGAGCTCGTCAACACTGGTTTGCCCTGCTTGGTGATGAGCGTGCAGTCGCACATTGTCACGCCCCTCGAGTCTCCAAAGGCGTTTTGTGAAAATTTCTGGAAGTAGTCCACCGCACTCTTGTCGTCCATGAGCTCTACAATGAACCTACCCGGGTTTCCGGAGCTCTGGTCCACTACCAAGTCCTGCATTTGGTAGCCGGTTAGCATACAAAATTCCGGTCCTACTGCAGCGATCTGACCGGTTCGTCTCCAGATTATCGTGGGCGTTCCTGATAAGGCGAAGTACTTCTCGTACTCCAGGAGCGAGCGCTGAAAGCATTGCTCCAAGAATACAAGATCGTCCTCGGTCAGAGAGCTTGAATACGCGATGAAGGTGGGCCGATATTTTGACATTGACTTCACAATGTCCATGAGTTCCCGTTTCTGGAAACGCCCCTTGAGGTACTCGAATAGAGCGTGGAACCCAGGGGTGTATGGGAACGGTTTTCTTACCAGCTGGTACACCATAGCTGGGTTTGTCTTGAGCTGCGACGTGGGCAGCCCCGTGTCGCCTTGCTGGTTGATCGTCAGCGAGATGGGGGGCGGTTTCGGGGGCTCGAGCCAGTCTTGTAGCGGTGAGTTTTCCTGGACAAACAGCTCGCCAAAATTCATGTTCTCGAGAGTGAAATCAGTGTGTTGGGTGGCACCGTACATCGGGGTGTGTGATTCCTCGGAGAAAGACGGCGACGAGTCGGATTTGTCCACCGCAAGTATGGTGCTCAACACGTTATACTCGTGGTCGGCAATAGACGACTGGAACTTGCGGTGGTTTGTGGGGACGTTTGCCGGGACTGTGGGGATATTGAACTCCGGTAAAACGTCCGGAACAGCGGGGGGGACGCTCATCAGAACATGCTGCGGTATCATCTGGTTCGACACCAGGTCGGTCGTGCTGGGAGCTATTGGGGCGTGCGGCCCCGGTAACGGGGCAGGGGGGACGCTCATCGGTGCATTTTGACTCGTCGTAGGCTGGCTCGTTCTTCTTTGAGTGTTGGCCTTAGCCGAGGCTCGGCGTTCGTCGTCGTTGCCCAGGTACTTGGCCTTCTTCCTAGTGCCGTCTTTGCACGTTGCCGCTAGTCCTCGTGACACACACCGCTCGCACGGCCGGTTATTGTCGCATGTTAGATGTGTTCGCTGGCAGTGAATACAGGCTCTAATAGCCTTTCGTCTTTTCGGTTTCCCTGTGCGTGGAGAGATTTCAGGGACACTCTCCTCCTTCTTAATAGCCTGGAGCATTGCCGGAGGTGGCATAGCTGTCGCCATGGTTTCTTGACTCATGAAAAAATTGGGTTTATAAATACCCCAGATTCTCGAGTTTGTGGGGTAGATGACTAATCACACTACGAGCCAATAGAGAGCAAAAAAAACCTGTTGTAGTTCGCCTCAATATAGGGGTTTCGCAACCATTCGATGCGTGCGTGGCAGACGCATCGAGCACGGGATTCGGAGTGCCAAGCAATTCCATCGGGCAACCTTGCTGGCGCGACGCTGCCACAACTGAAGCTCTGGGCATACAATCACAGCTGCAGCTGTAGTGGTTGTTTGATTGAGAAGTTGCGCGCTCGCTCTGCATCCTCATACTAAGGCGTGCCGATGTATGCTAGCGTAGTCATCTGCAGCTGCCAGGGTCAGGATCATCGCCTCGGAAAAACTATGCAGATTCCCAACATACTACCGCAGCCATATTCGGGCTGCACTGGAATATAGGCGAGCCTTGTGTACGTGGATCAGCTCGATTGATCTCTCATCCAGGTTGCTTCCCCAGTACCACACAACAAGGGCTAGGGTTGATGCAGCACGAACCCGTCAGCTCTCGTATGACTCCGACCCGAGCTGCCCACGCGACACCTATGCAGGCAGGAGTTTTGGAATGCCCGGTGAACAACTTGGACACCGTATTCCTCACACTGGGGCGAGACACGCACTTCGGCTCGTGCATTTGCCACCGGCACGCGAGGTGCGCTTACTCACCCCAGTTTGACAGTATTAGGTAAGGGGCGCTCCAAATAGACGCCATGCTACCGCGTGGGTACTCACGGCACTCGAGTAATTTAGTCTACACTAGTATGTAACAGAGGAACAAGCGCACTTGCATCTGCAGAGATAATTATGCGGCCCCGGACACATCTATCATTGATGAGGTTGCTCTCCAGCGTGCCGAACTGTGAACACCTGAAAATTGTATCTTTTATTTCTTGAATGAATGTCAGGACACTTGTGTTCACGAGTGCTACTAGCTTGCGTATCCTCAGAGCCTCTTGATATCTTGCCAAAGCGTAGATCAATTTAGCCGCCAGGTTACGACGACTTGCTCTCGATCATAGGGGTCCGGTGATTTCTTCTCCAAATACTATGACGTACATGATATTTTGGGCTTGATAGTCGAGATTCGCATCTGCGGGTTACCCTCCTGGAAGCTTGCTTATATGCTGAGATCACTAAAAGTTTGTTACATGCCGTCAATCAGTGAGCTCAGCAAGCTATTCACCGAGCACCTCAAGTTTCCCGAAGCACCTGCCAAGGTCAATGTAAACGAACTCCCAGCCACCCAGCAGGAGCTAGCGAATAAGTTGCTTGATCTCAAATTCCCTGAGGGTCTGACTACTTTAAACGACGACCTGCGCAATAAGTCTTATCTTTTGAATACCGGCAATGCCACTGGCGTCGACTCAGTAGTATTTGCCCGGGCCTACCCTTTTGTGAGCAAGTTCCCCGCAGAGAAGAGCAGTGAATACCGTCATGTCGTTCGTTGGGCTGATCAGCTCCAGAACGAGCTTGATATCGACGACAAATTTAGCGTGGACAAGGGCCTAAGCGTTGAGCGTGAACTCAAGAAAAAGGAAAAGAAGGAGAACAAAGACGCACCCAAAAAGCAGCAGAAAGAGGCTCGCAAGGAAGTGAAGGAGGAGATCAAGGAACTCAAGCAGGAGAAGAAGCAGAAGAAGGAAAAGAAAGAGAAGAAGGAAAAGCCCAAGAAGGAGCAGCCCGCTGCTGCCCCTGTGACTCCTGGCCGTGTTGATTTCCGAGTCGGCTTCATTGAGAAGGCGATTCCCCATCCCGATGCCGACAGCCTCTACGTCTCCACCATCAACGTGGGCGAGGAGGAGCCTCGCACAATCTGTTCAGGACTGAGAGACTTTGTTTCGTTGGAGGATATGCAGAAGCGGTACGTGGTGGTTGTGGCTAACCTGAAGCCCGTCAAAATGCGTGGTATTGTATCCGCTGGTATGGTGTTGTGCGCCAGCACCCCAGATCACCTCAAGGTTGAATTCATCAACCCCCCTAAGGGCTCTAAACCTGGCGACAAGGTCTTTTTCCAGGGATACGATGACGAGCCTGACGCACAAATGAACCCCAAGAAAAAGATCTGGGAGCAGGTCCAGCCCGGCTTCACCACCACCGACACCCTCGAGGTTGTTTACAAGAAAGAGGGAGAGGAGCCTCGCCTTCTTGTAAATAAGAACGGCGACGTCTTCAAGGCCGGTTCCATCAAGAATGCTTTTGTCTCCTAAGTCAGTCTTTAGTACATAGCCATAACTAGCGTAGACGACGAGTATGCGAATGAAACCTCACTAGCGAATCCACATGCGGAGCGTCCGCTCCTGTATCGATCGGGCTGTATCGATCGGCTCTATCCAAAGCACAGAAAGATCTATTCGCGTTATCGATATTGCTAGATGTTTATATAGGTATTACTTACTGGGAAAGGATGGTCTTGACAAACTCGGTGTACTTGATGTTGCCATCGCTAGAAACGTTTACGCCCTTGAGGAGCTCGTCGACCTCAGCATCGCTGAGCTTCTCGCCAAACGAAGTAAGAATATACCTGAGCTCTCCCACGCCGATCTCGCCAGTGACGTCCTTGTCAAAGACCTGGAACCCCCGAATGTAGTCCTCGGGCTGGCCGAGCGACTTGAATCCGTCGGGACGGTTGACGATCTTGACAAAAGTGTCGAAATCAAACGTGTCGCCACTGACGCCGCTCTCGAGTTCGCGGATCTCGGCAAGGGTGGGGTTCTGGCCAACTGCGCGGAGGAGGTCGCCGAGCTTCTCAGTGGGGATCTGCCCGGTGCCTTTCTTGTCAAAGAGTGCGAATGCGTCCTTGAAGGTCTTTGTGTCGTTTGGCATAATGTAAACAAACCAGCTGGGACCGCTGACAAAAGACGTGCCACACCGCCACTGAATCAGGTACGTAAGCGTAGGAGCACGGCTACTCAGCATCATTTTGAGTCACTGAGCTAGCCAGCAATTGGTGCCCAAGATCGACTTCATTTAGGCGCAAGGGTGTGTAATGTGTGTCCATGGAGCGCCGTACCCTGCGCTAGCCTGTGGCCCGAAAACCCTGGTCTGCTACGGTTATGCCAATGCTGAGCATCAGATTGATGAATTGACTTGCCATTGTACCGCTTCGACGGCGTGAATTGTGCCGTACGTGTCTATAGCCTGCGTCCAGCGCCACGATTCACCCACGCATGCGCCACTGAAACATGCAGAGTTACCCTAGTAACTGCCACTGACGTTTGCGACCTTGCTGCGACGCCACCCGATTTATGCCAGTGCCCGCATGAGATCTTGGTAACTAAATGATCCTAATGCGTGCGCAACCGTCGAAAGCGCTCCAGCAACTCAGCAATGCAGGTTACATTATTAAGCGGCGCTTATTCGTGCATAGATAAGCTTAAGCGCCAACGCAGTTAAGCCCACAGGCACACTGCTCCAGCCCAATCTCAATGAATTACTCGATTTACTGCCCTAGAGTCTCGGCGATCTGAAAGGGATTCCTCGCATGCATCGGTAACTCAGAATATGAGATGTGAAATTTATGTACGATTGTGCATATAGCTTATACCCCAAGGTCCCCTCCCACATTATATAAAACCCACAATAGCCCGTAAAGGACAACAATGGTATCTGTAGAATTGCACGGTGTCAAGTACGACCAGCCCACGGGCCTCTTTATCAACAATGAATATGTTCCTGCGACTAGCGGCAAAAAGATCGATGCAATTAACCCCGCTACCGAGGAAGTAATTGCCAGCGTAGACGCTGCTGGTGCTGAAGATGTCAATAAGGCCGTCAAAGCTGCCCGCACTGCTTTTGAAGAAACTTGGAAATTCGTGACAGGAGTCGAAAGATCACAGCTCCTCCGCAATCTTGCCGACGAAATGAAAAAAGATTTCGATCTCCTAACCGCAATTGAGGCTGCTGATTCCGGAAAGCCCCGCTGGCAGAACGCTAACCTCGATGTGGATCACTGCATCGACGTTTACACATATTTCAGCGGATGGGCCGACAAAATCGAGGGTCGGGTCAACATGGATGACCCCAAGCGTGTGTCGTTCACTCGCCATCAGCCCTTCGGCGTTGTTGCTCAGATCATCCCCTGGAACTACCCTCTCGCAATGGCATCCTGGAAAATTGGCCCTGCAATCGCCGCTGGTAACACCGTTGTGATCAAGACTGCCGAACAGACCCCTCTTTCCATGCTTTATTTCGGAAACCTCGTCAAGCGTGCTGGATTCCCTCCTGGTGTCATCAATATCATCAGTGGATACGGTTCCGTGGCTGGTGCCGCTCTTTCCTCCCACATGGACGTTGACAAGATCGCCTTCACTGGCTCTACCGTGACCGGACAGTCGATCATGGCCTCAGCTGCCAAGTCTAACCTCAAAGCCTGCACTCTTGAGCTGGGCGGTAAGTCCCCTGCAGTGGTTTTCGACGACTGCGACGTCGAGCAGGCCGCCAAATGGTGCCGCGAAGGCATCATGTACAATATGGGCCAGGTCTGTTGCGCAACGTCACGTATTATCGTGCAGTCTGGCATCTACGACAAGTTTGTCGAGGAACTCAAGAAGGTGTGCAGCGAAGCCGTGATCGGTGATCCATTCAATAAGGAGACCACTCACGGTCCCCAGGTTTCGAAGGTTCAGTTCGAGCGCGTCCTCAATTACATTGACGTCGGTAAAAAGGAGGGTGCCAAGTGTGTGCTTGGTGGCAAGAAGACCGGCGATAAGGGCTTCTTCATTGAACCCACTATCTTTGCGGATGTAAAGAACGATATGCGTATCGCTCAGGAGGAAATATTCGGCCCTGTGGTCGTGGTCATCAAGTTCGATACCTTCGAGGAGGGTATCAAGATTGCCAACGATACTCAGTATGGATTGGGTGGAGCAGTATTCACCAAGAACATTACAACCGGTCACAAGGCAGCCAACGAGATCCGGAGCGGTACTGTGTGGGTTAACAGTTCGAATGATCAGGATCTAAGGGTTCCTTTCTCTGGCTTCAAGATGTCTGGTATCGGCTCGGAACTCGGCAGCTACGGTGTCGAGGCGTATGTGCAACCCAAGACTGTCCAGATCAATTTGGACTATAAGCTTTGATTTGCTCATTGGTCTAGCTTTCTTTATCAATACTCGAGGAACCCAGAAATTATCAAAAATATATGATCCGCGTAAATAATCTATTATGCAGCTCTGACGCCTATGCAAAGTTAGATCAACTGGCTCTGCATACTATGTAGTGTAGTAGGAATTGATAGCCGGAAGTCGTTCGATTGGATCAGCAAGTGACGTGTCTCGAGCCAAGAAACCGCCTCTGCTCATCAAGCACCCTTTCGAGCTCTTCTATCCTCTCGGCGCCGTCATCAAGCTGATCCCCGAGACGACGTTTGAACACCTCTAGATCCGAGGTAAAGATTTTATCTGGATATAGACTCTGGTACGCCATAACCAATTCATCACTCATTTCTTGGTTGCGGAAATTTACGAAATTTTTGATGTTTTCAAGCTTCTTGGCATCGGACCAGGTAGGATTAGACATGACCCCGGGCACTTGAATCGCCTTAATCGCCACGCGGAATAGACTCAGATTGACAAGCATATGTGGCGTGATGCCACAAAAAATTCAGCGCTCGGGTCGTCTCAGGGACACGAACCGGTATTACATTCTCGGCACAAACAGCCCGAGATGAGTTCACAATGAGCCTAGCAAACTCCAATCACTGGCAAGCTCGTTGATCTTATCTTGAAATCGCTAGTGAGTCTTAGATGGGATTGGGCAAATCCGCGGAAATCTGCTTGTGTCAGTTACTGCATTGAATTTGTATATATAATATGTAACTACTGCGTGAAGAGGTACCGGTCACAAGAACATTCGATGCACAGTGAATAATCAGATCAGATCTTTATGATGCCGCCGTCAAAGCGCGTCGGACTTCCATAAGCCCATACCGAAATGCCCGCCGTTACTAAGCATGTCCCAAATTCCAAAATAGCCTGTGCCAAGTCACAGAAGCGAACTATGATCTGCAGGTAGCTTCAAGGCACTATGCTGCCCCCAGTGTTTTGTTTCCAAGTCGGCTTGACATTGTCACCGAGGCCCGGACCTTTATCCTGGCAAACTGGAAACCTGGTTCTGGATCGGCTCTCCCAGCATGGCTCCTACCAGCAGAAAATATTATGTAAGGATTTAAAATTGCACATAACCGAGGTTAGTGTCAAAGACTGGCACGAAGAAGCACTGTTCTGGCGCGACAACATTGGATTTTAAGGATCACGATTGCAGAATTACTTTGCGGCATTCGTGGTGAGTTTGCTTCCGCCATTAGTCCCGTCTTCGCAGACGCAACATTTTTCTTCCTGCAAGACCTGAGTGGTCGCACGGAACATTACGTATGCTGCGAGTGGTTCCAGCCACATATTCCAATGATTCCTGTTTTAGTATAAGCGTGACACCCTCTCATGCACGAAATTCTTGCGTAATCCGGGCATCGTTTTGGCCTTCTATGTTTTGCTGATATCGTACATGATGCATGGGATGATGACGCAGGGCTATAAAAGCACTCAGACCCTCCAGATGCACCATGACGGATTCACTCTCAAATCACTCAGACACAGCAGAAGAACCTCGTCCAGTTCAGGCTGAGCAGTATGTAGATGCAGCCTCAACTCTATCGTCAGAAGTTGATGCCGAGGCCCAGCGAGAGTACGGCGATGAGCTCGGTCGCACGCTCAGTCGTCACACCTCAACGGTGGAGGACGATGTCCTGAGCAGGGTCTTGACCTCAAGAAGAACATTTAGCAACCCAATGCCAAACATGGGTGGCGACAAGCCAATGCCTCCCCCAGTTAATCCAGACCGTAAACAATACATGGTTGAGTTCGACGGACCCGACGACCCAATCTGCCCGCTGAATTGGCCCACCAGGAAGAAGGTCATTCTGGGTGGTGCATTATCGTTTGTCACTGCCACAATTGCATGGGGTTCTGCTATCTTTGCGGCAGCAGAACAGGTTTTAATGGCCAGATTCCATATTGGCACCTCTGTCGTTGCCCTCGGCGTCTCCTTGTACGTCTTGGGTTTCGCCACCGGGCCATGCCTATGGGGTCCTCTATCCGAGTTCTTGGGCCGTAAGATCCCTCTCGTCTTGTCCGTTTTCCTGTTCACATGTTTCACATTTGCTACTGCAACTGCAGAGAATGTTCAAACAATCATGATTTGTCGGTTTTTCGCCGGAGCCTGCGGTTCTGCTCCGCTTTCAATTGTTCCTGCCGTCTTTGCAGATCTGTTCGAGACCAAGGGCCGTGGTTTGGCAGCTTCGCTGTTCTCCCTCGCAGTCACCGGTGGACCCATGGTCGCACCCATTGTTGGTGGCTTCATCACTGCCTCGTACCTGGGCTGGAGATGGACCATGTATATCACTGGTATCATGGGCGGTCTGTGCCTTGTGATCTGTACTGTACTGTTCGAGGAGACTTACCACCCTGTCATTCTAGTTACAAAAGCTGAAGAGCTTCGTGAGCGTAGTGGCAACTGGGCTATCTATGCACAGCACGAGACCGTCACCCTGGACATTAAAGGTATCGTAACAAAGACCATTCTGCGTCCGATCATGATGTTGTTCCAAGAACCCATCTTGTTTTTGCTCAGTTTGTACGCCGGCTTTGTATATGGTCTGCTATATATGAACTTGTCTGCGGTGCCAATCATTTTCTCTGGCTACGGCTGGAAAGGAGGAGTCGTGATGCTGCCCTATATCGCGTTGTTCGTGGGCTGCGTTGTTGCTTGTATCCTGGTTGGCTTCGTGTTTGAGCCAATTTACCTCAAGAAGGTTACGGCGTCTAAATACCCTGTTTTGCCCGAAGAGCGACTTCCTCCTATGATGCTTGGTTCCGTGGTGTTCTGTGTCGGTATCTTCTGGATGTGCTGGACAGGAGCTTACCCTGAGCACGTACATTGGCTTGCACCAGCTTTCGGTGGCGGATTCTTCGGCTTAGGATTCTTGCTATTGTTCTTGCCAATCATTAATTACATTCTTGACAGTTACCTCATGCTGGCGGCCTCAGCGATGGCTGCAAACACATTTTTGCGTTCCGCTATGGGTGCTGCCTTCCCTTTGTTCTCTGTGCAGATGTTCAGAAACCTGCACATCCAATGGGCTGGCACACTAATTGGCTGTCTAGCTGCAGTAATGGTTCCCGTTCCATTCTTGTTCTACATCTTCGGCGCCCGGATCCGTCGGCGGTCCAAGTATGCCATTAATCTTGACGACGTCATTGCTGCTCAGCTCAGGGCCCAGCAAGCCAAAGAAAAGGTCGAGTAAAAGAAACACATGCCCTCTGCATCTAATACCAATATTAATACCTTATCAACCTAGGTTAGAACTAATCAACATCACACTATTTGATCACGTATTATCTAGTAATATTCATTCTGTATCGGCAACTACTGGGCCTGCCAGGGGTGTACATGAGTGCCACTACGGATCGCCTATCGGCACCCATTCAAAGGCTGCCGTACCAACTGGAATTTCGAGAGCTTGAGGCACCTAATTACGGGTGAGCCCTTACCCATAGATACTCAACCCTAACCTTTACGCTCCGTCGAGACTTTTATCTCGGCTGTTATTGGTACGCTCGAGTAAACAAAATACAGAATTATCAAAATCCTTTGAATAAACTTTCTGCGAGCAGATGCTGCCAAAATCCTGCACCCGGCGGAAATTGCATTTCCTCGGGTGACTGAAAAATTTCCCATTCCACCTATCACCGAGAGGATATTGCAGGCACCGTCTGGAAGCTGGGAGTTTGTACTAATCGGAAATATAAAGGAAAAAGACGCTCCTGGATTAAAAGCTTCTGAAAATGGAATATAGAGAAAGCTCGCTTCCGCCAACAAATCCAGGTACCCCAGATAAATACGACTGGGACGACGAACAGAGCGACGGCCATGTGTATGTTGGCGGCCGCAAGTCTAAATTGGCAGTAATTCAGAGCCGGTGGGTCGCTGATAAGCTCAGAGATGTCCACCCGGGCCTCACTTTTCCAGTGATGGCACTCAGCACTCTCGGTGACAACGTCCAGAGCAAGCCGCTTTATGCGTTTGGCGGCAAGGCGTTGTGGACTAAAGAGCTCGAGATTCTACTCCTGAACAAGGTTGAGGGATACTCGCAGCTCGATATGGTTGTGCATTCGCTGAAAGACATGCCTACGCAGCTGCCCGAAGGGTGTGTCCTGGGCGCCATTACCGAGAGAAAAGACTCTCGCGATGCATTGTGCATGCGCCAGGGCTCTCCCTACAAGATCATGGGGGACCTGCCTGCGGGTAGCGTTGTGGGCACCTCGAGTATACGCCGATCTGCCCAGCTAAAACGAAGATACCCGCATTTAAAGTTTGAGAGCATTCGCGGGACTGTACAAACACGCCTGGATAAATGCGACAGCGACGAGCATGCATACGAGGCAATTATTCTAGCCGCAGCCGGCCTCGAACGTCTCGGTCTCAGTGAGCGTATCACCTCGTACCTCGAACCCCCCGACATGTACTACGCGGTTGGCCAAGGAGCGCTTGGCATCGAGATCCGCAGTGGCGACGCCAGGATCCAGCATTTGGTGTCAAGAATCAACCACCATCCTACCAACATGCGCTGCCGTGCGGAGCGAAGCCTGATGAGAACTCTCGAAGGAGGCTGCTCGGTTCCGATCGGGGTGCACTCCACTTTCCAACCTGATACAAATGTCCTGACCCTCGAGGGCATCGTCGTCAGCGTTGATGGCACAGAAGCTGTAGAGGGTCTTGTGTCCGCTGAAGTCTATAGCAACTCCGACGCAGAGCAGGTTGGCAAGGATTTAGCCGAAGATCTGGTTGCTAAAGGTGCTAAGAAAATTTTAGATGAGATCCATCTCGATCACATCAACTGACGACTAACGATGTATTTATAGTGTACATAGCATGAATGATAATGAGGCTGCAGCGTAAAGCGAGATCGTTCAGCAGTTATAAACTCTCACGTCAAGTATTCACGTCGTGGCATTGCACCAATTGTCCTATTCTAACTTAGAAGCTTATCGCAGGGTAGCTCAGCAACCACAATACAGCGTCAGGCCGTATTCACACAATACGTGCTTTGATCATGGTTAATATAAAACTGAGAGCTCTGGTTTGCTCAATCTATGTACATGCGTCTCTCTACGAGTCCTTGGGCACCCCTCCGTTCTCGAAAGGGGCATCCTCTCTTGCTTCATCAAGGCTCTTCTTGATGATGCCGTTTTTGACCAGTGCTGCCTGAACGCACTCCTTGTACTCGTCGAACATATCCTGACACTCATTCTCGACGGATTTGCCCTTGAGGAATTCTAAGTTAGCAGGTTCTCGAGCAGGATCGTCTACTTACTTTCACTGTACCAATTATTGAAGCAATCGTCGTATTTCTTCTTGAAAGGAGTGCACTCGGGGGCGAACGACGAAGACATGTTTCCCATTACTAAATCCAGTGGTGAAATAAATTTTGTCTAGACTATGTACAGTTAAAAGGGCATTAGCTTCTTGAGTTTCTTGTGACGCTGGGTATTTGCAGCCTTCACAGTGCCGTTCAAGTGCCGGAGAATACGGCTCTTGGACCAACCCACATTCCCATGGCGTCTGCCAGCTTGTTTCTATGTTAGAGTGACCCTTACAGCATATTTCAGATACGTACCCGCAAAAACTCGCCGTCTCCGTTTTTCCACCATCTTTTTGCCGCACCGCGATGCGTTTTGAGCGTCCGAGAAAAGATCAACCCGAAGCTCGACTTGAACATGTTTGATTATGAAGATGTCCGAGTCAGCGGACTAAAACCTCAAGTTTGGCCCTGGTTCTCGGGCTATACTTTCGATGCTGGCAATTTATATTTTTGTGCATATATTTACTTTTATGGATCTGTAAACAGCCTGCTCGTACTGGTCTTACTCATCTTATGTTCAAGTTGTCGAGGACGATCCGTGGCCACGACGGCGACGTCAAGGCGGTGAAGTTTGGCAAGAACTCCGTATTTAGTTGTTCTCGTGACGGCACCGTGCGCTCGGATGACACAGTGCTGCTCGAGGTGGGCTTCTACCTCAATTCGCTAGCGGTAGATGAGGCCGCAACCTACTGCGGGGGCCAAGACGGAAGCATTTCACAGGTCTTATTAGATAGTTCCAAGACATTCTACCTGCTCGGCCACACGGCGAATGTCTGTGCGCTTGATTTGCGTGGATCTTCTCTGATCAGTGGCAGCTGGGACAAAACCGCTCGGGTCTGGGACACCCAGGATATCGCTAACGCGAAGCTCGTTCTCAAGGGACACACAGAGGCAGTGTGGGCTGTCCTGTGCCTCGAGGACGGCTTCCTCACCGGGTCTGCCGACAAGAGCATCATCTACTGGGACAAGTCTGGACGCCAGACTCGCGTCTTCAGAGGGCACACTGACGCGGTTCGTGGACTCACACGGCTCGACGCAACCACGTTTGCCAGCTGCTCGAATGACGGAACCGTCAAGGTGTGGTCCCTTGATGGCTCATTGCTGCACACCCTTCAAGGGCATACCTCCTTTGTGTACTCGGTGTCTGCATCGCCAAAGTACCTCTTTAGTTCTGGAGAGGACCGCACCGTCAGAGTCTGGAGTCGGAGCTCCTTCGAGGTCGTGCAAGTGATCACCTTCCCCTGCGTGTCGATTTGGAGCGTTGACGCCCAAGAAGACAAGTTCGTGGTTGGGTCCAGCGATTATTGCGTCAGGATTTTCTCCACCAAGGATTGGAGTAAAGACGAGCAGACCAAGTTCCTTGAGGCCGTCGCGAACTCGGCCGTCGGGGAGGACCAGGTCGGTAAAATAGATGAAAGCCAGCTTTCAGACCCAAAAGTGCTCGAGAAACCCGGAAAAGAAGGCCAGGTTGTTATGGTCAAGCAAAGGGGTGCAATCATTGCGTACCAATACAGCAACGAATGGCTCAAGGTCGGAGAGGTAGTGGGCAAGTCCTCTGACGGTGCAAAACAGCAGTTCAACGGAAAAGAGTACGACTACGTTTTTGATGTTGATATTCGCGACGGAGCACCTCCTCTGAAACTCCCGTTCAACAACACCGACAACCCCTATCTCGTTGCGGAAAAATTCGTGAGCGATAACGAACTGAGTCCCGACTATGTGGAGCAGGTGGTTCGCTTCTTGATTGCAAATTCGGAGTGCAACAGGCTTGACAACTCTAGCACGACACAACCACTAGCACCAGACCAAATCCCTCCTGTATTCAATTATACAAAGCTTTTATCAATGACGTCTGTTCAGGAAGCCGCTTTAATCAAGGCGTACAATGAAGCAGAGAAAAAATATGGAGACGCCACTGCGAACATCGAGTCCCTCATCCGGTCCCTGCCATCCAGCTCAAGCCAGCTTCTAGCGGTGACGATGCAGAGCGCAAACAAGTGGGAGATCGACGACATGCTTCCAGCACTTGATGCGTTGCGGCTCGCTGTTCCCGTAGTAGATAAGCTTCCTTTTGTCACGATCATCACGCTCCTGATGCGGTGCTTGGACCCTGAAGTGCCAAAACACGCCATGCTTGCAACCAGGGCGTTGGCAAACTTGACCAGCCGTAAAGATGCTCCCGAGATAGTCACTCGAAACACGCAGGTGTTCAAAGAGGGACTGCAAATGCTATGTGAGTTCAAAGAGTTCATAAAGCCGATGCAGGTTGCAGTCGCAACAGTGCTCCTCAACCTGGTTGTTGACAACTACTCTGGTGATATCGCAGGCTACATCGTCAAGTTCAGCGACAAGATCAGTGACCCCGAGGCGTCTTATCGACTGGGTCTTGCGGCTGGCGTTAGAGCCGTCCGTATTCCTAGCGACAAACCTGTGCTCAAGAAGCTCAAACCTTGGTTCCAAAAGGGCACCGAGCGGCGGTTTAAAGAACTGGCAAAGGCATTCAACAGCGTGGTGTAATATAATGGCAGAAACGGCCGGCAAGTAGGTGTCCAGCGAAGCATGCTACATCCAGATGCTGTTGAGCCCCACGGGGTGCAGTGTTAATTTATATATGATAATTAGGCAACGAAAATCATCTAACGACGGGTATTTCTGTGATGCCGAGAGGCACCCCAAACTTACCAATCTTGGCACTGATATTTAGTTCCTACTTCTTCTACGACACTTGCTTACATGAGCGATGCGCAGAGTCTCCGAAGCGTGAGGACCAATTCGTCCAGATATGTTCCAATGGAACACACCGCAACATCTGTTCTTCATGATTTGAAGAACACATCCGATAAGGATGCTGTCTTGCACAAAATCTTCGTTCACGAGGATTCGGGCAGCATTCTTAGCCATCTCGTGACAAACCCCGAAACAGCCCCGACTCTGAAGAACTATATCGGCCGGGATGCCAAGTCTTCCATTTATAATATGAGAGGGTACAGTGACCCCAAGTTCCAGGCTCTGGGTCTGTTTGCCGTGAGAAACCCCGATCTTTTGCCACAGATTATCGAGGCACTCAAAGAGTTGATGGATCAAAGCGATTATACGGGCCTCGCGGTGCTAGTGAGGCTCAAGCCTGAATCCATTGAGCTGGAATTGGTGCCCCAGGTCCTTGACTGCCTCCTATCTGAAGACTATGAGCACGTGGCTATGTCAGTGGTTGTTCTAGCAAAGCTCCTACACAGCGATGAAACTGCGGCGAAGGCCCGAGAGATCATTGAGACCCGTGTCAAGCACTTATTAGCCGATCAAAATAAGGACAACGTCTCTGTCAGTTTCCAGGCTATCGGATACCTCTTTTCTATTGACCAAAGCTTGGCTTCATCCCTCTTCACTAACCTACCCACTATCAACTCTGAGCTATGGAGTGACCAGAGAGTCACAGTTCTTGGGCTCGAGATGTTCAGCTCGGCCTGTGTCGTGAAGGATCTCCGCCCTCAAATCTACAAGACTTACGGAAGTTTGCTCGAAAGCGCCAAGACCTCTCACAACCGCCAAACTAAGCTCGTCGCATCTGCAGTGTGGACAAAGCTTATCGCAAGTGGTACCCTCACCGAGGACATTCCCAAACTTCTGAAGGACATGGATGGGTATAGCGAGATATTCGAAAAGTATATCCTGGATCATGTCCCGACAAAGCGGAGGGCCACGCTGGACAGGGACCCTGTTTTGTTCACCGCCATTGAAGCCTATGCTATTACTAGTGAGCTCACCTCTGTACGTCTTCGCTTGGACCCTGACATGCTCTTGAGGCTTGCCTTCATTGTACGATGCAACGAGGCAGCCTGGGTGTATGGTGCTTTGAGCGCACTTGACAATCTGACCAAGTATCCCTACAAGCTGACGAAAGATGAGCAAAAAGTGCGCGATCTCAAGGAGAAGAGCGGTACCTTGGGTGTATTTGACATCCAGCCCACTATTCAGCACGATCAAGTCCTCAAAATTGCAGAAATGATATTGGAAACAGATATCATCGCTTTTCTGAGCAACGCTTCTCAAAAGCTAAGCGTGAGCGCCCGCGAGAAGGTGGCTCTTTTCTTGCAGGGTCTTGCAGGGAATCAGCAGAATCAGATTCGCACCACTCTTGCTTCGCAAGGCGCACTGGTAATCTGTGTGTATCTCTGGGTGGATGAGAAAACTCCTCTCGATCTCAAGGCCAAGAGTATAGCAGCATCTGCGATAGCTAAGGTCTTGTGTCATGCAGACCCGACAAAATCATTCACAGAGAGATTTACTCCTATGATGGTGATAGCCCCTCTGAAAAGTCAACTTAAGAACCCAGAATCGGGTCGACCCAATCTGGATACGTTCGAAGCCCTAATGGCTTTAACCAATATTGCCTCTATTCAGAGTGACACCATTAATAAACTCATCGTGAGCAGGTGCTGGACAAAAATCGAGGAATGCTTGGAGACTGACCTGATTCAAGTGCAAAAGTCTGTGCTTGAACTAGTATGTAACCTTTCACTTTGTCAAGCAACCGCAGATCGAATTCTAGCCCACAACCAACATGGACAGTTTTGGCGTGATGTACTAGGTCACGGCCTGGAGATCGATGATATGGGGGCCAAGATTGCAGCTGCTGGAGCGCTGGCCATTTTAGTCAACTACCCTGACGCCGCAGAGCTTTTCGGACATAACGTTACAATTATGGAGCAGCTTATTCTCAACCTCGAGTCAGATGATCAGGAGCTTCTACTGAGAGTTGTCACTGCCCTTCACGATATCATGGTACGCTCACTGAAGCACGATGACGATGAGGCGATTGAAGCAGTTATCTATTACGGTGGTGTGTCCAGAATCGAGGGTGTAGTAGACAAGGTCGACACTAACAATAAAGAATTGGGTAAGATTGTTTTGAAAACGATCAAGCTGTTGGCACATTTCAGAGTTCGGCGTCCGCCTGGGCAGTCCGCGTAATTATTATCTAACATATTTTAGGAACCTATTTGTTAACCCCATTTCATATCTGCATTAACATTCCCCACTGAAAAGACAGCACGAGCTCGCAAACATTATACTATGCGAAAGGTTAGGGACTTGTGATAGTCCATCCACATGTGTACTAGATAAGATCGGGATCTGCAGTACTTGCCAAGTTGATCAGCCCGTCGGTTGTGTACGTCAAATAACGCTTAATGTGGGTGTGAACATTGTTAGCTCCCAAAAGGTGGTTTCACCTGATAATTATCGAATAATTACGCGTGTCCTCTCAGCGCCGTCTCCGAGCGATCTGCAAGTATAGTGCATCGAGAGGCATCTCTATTTGATTCTAGCAGGAACTAAGCAAACTACGCAGATCTTTTATCACATGGTAGTTATTGCAATATGCCGCACATGTGAACTTAGGAGCTGTATTTCACTAGAATTTGATACTAACTTTAAGCTTTATAGTATTGCTATTAAATTTTTTACCTCCATCGAAGGAACTCTTGACTAACTCCGTTTTCGTCAGGAATTCTTCGTCAGGCACGGCACTATGCAAATCCCACCGATCAACAATGCCTAGTCCAACTTATTTTATTTTTGAAAGCTCTCAATACTTTTGGATCTGTTTGTGACTCCAGATTATACTGGTGAAAGTTTCTCTAGCGTAATCTCCTGTCTGGGAGCCTCAAGTACCCTCAGTATGCACGCTGTATGCCAATAGGAGAATGGTTCCCCCGCAACGTCGAGCATGCAGGTACCGTACATGCCATTGATGAACCAATAACTAGACTTCTAACTGAATTTTAAACACATTACATCCTTGAGAGAGTTTTGCTTGGTTAAAATGATTGTGAGAGTTGCATGTGTCCTCGCTCTAAGGATGTTGTGAACATGATGCAATAGTGCATACTGTCCATCATACATATTGAGCATTTTATGCAAATCATTTCGTCTGATAAGGTACATTTTTCCTCGTTTGGTTCGCTAAGTTGTATATTGACTAGCTTTCTATAGAAAAGTTCTCAGGACATCTGTTTATTAAGTGCTGAAAGTAAACTTCAATCTTATCAGGGCCCACTCAAGGGAGAAGTACATGCAAGGTAATACGGCATCTGACTCGAACTCAAGTTAGGACTAGTCTGTAGTCATCGGTTCCTCGACCGTTGACTTAGTGATTAAGTCGCTTAACCTACCTCAAATGACAGCAAATTCCGAGTAAACTGAGTAGTTTAACTTCACGAAGAAAATGCAGATGTTCGCTAACCTATGATCGCAAGTAAATCGTAGCTCAATGGAATCCAGCAAGTTGGTGACCATGCACGTTCAGGTGCCGTGTTCTTATCTCACATTCACATAGAACGGAAACAAACGCGTAATTGTAAAACCAATCTATAATTTGATTTTATTCTCACTATTTGTATTCTTGGAGTAAAACAGGGCCACGGGGCTGCGGTGAGCTACGGGTTACTCGAGGATCTCGCTTCTCCAGACTCATGCTGCAGAGCGCACGACGAGCCGTGCGATCATCCTGGACAAGCAGAGATATGTTCATGCACAGATTGTAATTGATATCGCTACGTCATGCATTAGTTCGAGCTGATACGGCTCCGCAAAGTATAAAGGTGAGCGAGAGGACCGTGTGTTCAAGCTAATGGTCGCCATCAAATCTTTCAGTTTACCTGCTGTTGCTCTCCTCTCTCTTTCTAACGTTGTGGGCGCGTCTCCCACTCCGGAAACTGCTTCGCTAGAGTTGGCCAAACGATGTGAAATCCTTGATCTTGGAGGAATCGTCGATAGTGTTACGGACATTCTCGGACTTCTTGTCAATTATCTCATTGATGATATCAAAGCTGACACCACTCTCGTTGGAGATGTGGTGGAGGACTTGGAAACTGTTCTCGGTGTTCTGAATGTTACTTGTCTCGTAGACGATGTATCTGGGCTTATTACCCAGATCGAGGGCTTCCTCAACGAGCTCTTGTAGATCGGTATTGTGTAGATCCCTATACTAGGTAAAGATATCCCATGTCACATGTCGGCCATAAGAGAAGCTATATCGTATCCCCGACATTTTTGAGCTGCAGCCTTGAGGTTCTCTCCTTGAGTTCCACCCCGTTCTTTGGCTAATTTCCAGATATACTCCAGTGTCTGCGGCTCGATACTAGCTTTTTTATGTGCGTGTAATAGCTCCTCTGGGTTGATAGAGTACCACCAGTCGTAAGCGGCAGCGGATGTCGTTCTTATTGCTTTTGAAACCCCCGCATATGTCAAAGGCAGACTTGGGGGTAAAAATGTGTCTGTGTTGCTCCACTGGGCCGTTGATTTCTGCGAATCCTGCTTGCGGTCCTCAGTATATATTTTAGGCAGGGTTGCCTCGATCTTCACCTCCACAGAATTCCAAGCTGGTAGCACCACCCCTCGATTCTGCGCGAGTGCTGCAAAATCAGCATTATGGGGATCGAGTTGCAATCCTTCCTCGAGTGCAGCTGAAGGGTCAAGATTCAAAGCAGACTGACACTTTGCTAGCCTATACAAAAGCTTGATTTTCAGCTGCTGTGGGGGCTGCATCAAAAGTCCTTGCTCTGCATCGAGCAGGGCTTTAGGCCAATTCTCTAGCTGGATATAACAGGCTGCTCTATTCGCCACAGCGGCAACCATATCTGGATCTATGAGAAGTGCTTGGGTATAGGCATCTATGGCCTTTTGCCATTGACCATTCTTATAGTACTTGTTCCCCAAATCCTTTTGGTCCATAAAACCGTAGAATTAGTGGCACTTAGATAATCACATCTGAGCGAAAGCCGAAGCTTCTGAGTGCTGATAGCACATTGTGACTGCTCAAAAAATGAATCCCAAGATAAGCTGAGGCCTTTCCCTATCACTAGGTAGTTGCGTCTAGTAAGGCTCAAAACTCTGAACACAATCAGTCAGTTCCTGCATCTTGTTTAACCTTATTAACCCATCTTTCAACCAGCTGTGTGTTTTCTTGCTCAAGATCCCGCTGTTTCTGCTCGCTGACGTTCAATTGCATAGTCAGAGCCAGGATCTCATCATGCAAATCTTGGACGGCATGGGTCTTCATGTATTGCTCTTCCACCATATCTCTTGCTCGCTGCTGCGCTGCATTGAGCTGCTGCGTTGACTTTGCAAGCTTGTGTTCTAAGTCTTTATTTCGCCGTCTAAGGCCATCAACAAACTCTGGATCAATGGTGGCAGAGCTTTTTGCCAAACGTTTTGCTGAGACAGAAAATGCACTATAAAAGACATCATACTTGGCCAATTCCTCGATTTCAGATTGAATACCTTCAGTGAATTTATCTTGCCACATGACGAACCTGCATTATGTAATAGAGCTCAAATAGGTGCTTCGATTGTAGCATCTGCCAGAAATGAACGTCTTTTGATGGACACGCGTGCACGTACTGGTTTCCTAAATCTTCGCTCGACTGAATTGGAAGACGAAAAAATAAATTGATTTGTAAACTCCGTTACAGGGAATTGAACCCTGGCTTCCGCGGTGAGAGCGCGACGTCCTAGCCACTAGACCATAACGGATTGTTGTTTGAACATTCAAGTCCATATATAGGTTGAGTGACCCAGAAGAGGGTTCAAGTAGAGGATGCCAAATCGGGTACAGAAACCCTTGTTTACAAGCCTATGGATGTAACCATTTAATACCATCCTTTTCTGATCTTACGAAAGAATGACACAGTGCTTTAAGCGTTTACTACTGACCTTACACTGTGCAGTCTTCATGCTCGTGCATTCCAAGCATGCGCTGCACCGAGTGCAATGCACTAACTCGTGGAGAGACCTTTCGATAGTTTATTGTGCCATATACCATACCCCATTGTGACCTCGAATAGAGACCATCAATCAGAGTGAACGACCGCGAAGGTTGACATATACGAATCGTTCCGATGTTACTGCACCCTCACCCCATCTCGGGTTCAGGCAGTTACACTTCGCAATTAGATTTACTTAATGTATTGTCCAAGGGAGCCACACAAAAGCAGCAATAGAGCCCGAATATCTTGACAAAGTTACCCCTAACTGCACTTGCATTGCGTCGCGCCATAAGCACTCCGTTACAAGTTACTACCAAGTCAATTTTAAATCTACCAATTCTGAATAGTTCTAAAGAAAATTTTATCTGCTTGACATCTCGCTCAGAAAAATGGAAAAATATCCGCTGGCTGGGAAACTTTGTAAGCTGCGATGCTCGAGATCAAGGACCTGCATGGGCCGTTCTCACCGTTCCAGGTGGTTTCTTGCGAGTCAGGAAGCCGTTCTTTTGTGGCTGTGGGCAGAAATGTATTTGAATATAGCAACAACTCTCTGAAAGCCTGGACAACCCTTGCGGACGACGTAAAGGGGATCGTCTCTAATCTAACTGGTACACAACTAGCAGTCTGGACGACCGACTATGCAAACGTATACAGCCTTGATGGAGTCATGCAATTTCAGCATAAAGCCACTGACAAGGTACTCAAGGCAATATGGCACCCTCTTGGTATCGACGATACATGTCTGGTAGTTCTTGACGTCAACAACATCTGCCTGCTATATCCATCTCCTGAGGGTCTGGTTACCGAGAATCTCCAGTTCAACTCTAGAGCTTTTAGTGCTGAAGAAGGTCCTCAGGATGCGATCACCTTCTGCTTAGACGAGTTAATGACGCTGTTTTTAAGCACGACGAGCGGATCCGTATTTGGAATATGTCCGTTTCTCCCCAAACAATTCCAGATCTCAAAGCCTGCGTTTTCAGACCTCCTCGATCTCGCTGCTAGTGCGCAACATGACCACAGGTTCCAGTCACAATCTCTTTATACTCAGCAGCTAGAATGGGTGAGCTCCCTGGAAAACAATATTGAGGAGTCCGTCTACGTCAATGGGGTTCTCCATTACATCATAAATCGATCCTCTTCTCAAAATGTGCTTCCTCAGGGTCCTTTCATTATGACGCCATATCCACAGCTCCTCTATAATTGCGATTTCCAGGATATCCGGTATCTTAGGGTGCAGCACTTGCACTTCCTTGTGCAATCCAGCAATAGCGCGGTGGTGTTCTTTTTGTTCGACCACCCCACTCCAACAGCATGGCAAGGGTCCCGTGTACCTGACCAGGTGTTGACTCTCGTACAAGCTGTGAAGCTCGGCTCAACCATTCCAAGCAGCACCATACAGGTTAGTGGCGATTTCATTTGTATTCAAGCACCAGAGTCCACATTTATACTGGATCCTCAATTCATCTCCCAGCTTCTAGTAGCCGCAAGCGAGGATGACGCTGGTATCCCCAAGCTTGACCCAACTAAGGTGACTCGCTTGCCCAAAAGCATCATATCGACTCGAGCACTTGATACTCTAGCGCTTCCAGTGGAGTCTCTATCAGAGCCCAGAAAATTCAAGCACGCAAGTCAATTCGATGTGGCACCTTTGCAGACGAAAGGCCCCTCTTCAAACTTCAAATCATCATATGGAACAGACCTTGTGCAGCAGATTCAAGCTCTACTCGGTCAGATATCCTTTGCTCCAGCTTCAGCTGCGCCGGGCTTCGTCAACGCTGACCTGGGATCTCTAGAAAAACTCGAAAATCTATCTGAATTTTATGGCGACCAACTTCTAAAGCTCAGCAAATGCATTGCTATGGGCGCTGATTTACTGCAGCTCCAGAAATTGGAGATATCTGCACAGCTTGCCAGTATCGACGACTTGGATACCACCATAAAAATGGTAACTAAAACTGACTACAAAGACAGAGTACTGAAAGTCTCTACCCGCCAGAACAAAATCCGCAACAGGCTAGCCGCTCTCGAAGAGCGACTGAATGATAAAGCATTGCCTATCCAGCCTATTGGAATTAAGGAACGCCAATGGTATACGTCTCTGGATAAGTTAGAGAAGCAGCTGGGCAACCTCGATACGCGTACTGCGTCACTTGGACAGGGCTTGAATAACTTGAGGAAGGGTTCCGTTCGCGTGGATAAGGTCCCTCCTTTTATGTACCGCAAAATCAAAGCTCAAGAACTCGAACTTCGCGAGCTCAAAAAGACCCTGATCTACTACGAAAAGGCTTGCAAGTCAGCGTGAACTGCTCGTATGCATCTAATGTCTTAATTCGCTATGCCAATACATGTTAGCTTTCAGATTGAGGAAGAAGCAGAGCTCACTTGATATACTTGACCTATGCCTCGACAAAGGAGTACATGAGTTATACGCTCGCCACACCCTAAGAATAATATATCACGCTAGCAGAAGGAGCCTCGCAAGTACTTATTGAAACCTGGAGGCACCACCGCGAATACACGCTGAGTCAATTGTTACATGCCCATTGATATACTGTGCTCAAAGAGCACATTCTCATTTAGTATTTAATTCACATCACACAATTTCGACCTTCTAGAAGGTCTAATTGATCACTTGAACTTCGTAGCCATCAGACTCATTGCGTGAACTTTGAGTTGAGTTCAGACAACTATCAAGTGGTGGGAGGCAGTTTGCGTATCTATGGATATCAGCCTCAGTGTGCATAGTGAGCACTATGAGGTGACTCACTCAGGTAGCACTCTCGAGGGCACTTGAGCTCAGTTTGTCTCATTAACTTACTCCAGCCAGTTGTTCTAGACAAGGCGTTGAAAAAAGAGCGAGGGTAATACCCAGGTTAACCTAGTGACAGGCTACGCTTTAGTACTTGACATGTCAACTCCAAAATCAGCGATGCTGTCTAAGCCTATCGCTTGCGCTTACGGGCCATTCTAATGAAGAAAGTACATCCAAAAACTCATGACTGTTAATAGTAGAAGTGCCCCCAAGGATTACTCTGAGTCCCTTAGACTGATTGTTGAACTCTGCCACCAGGCGGGCTTCCTCATAAGTCACACCGCCAACCATGAAGACAACAACTTCTTGTACAAACTCCGCATGCTCATTGGGAGAATCGTCATAGTAGGGATATTTTTGTCTTGACAGCTTGCCCTTCGCTAAGGATTCTAGAGTCTGACCTAGAAGAGGCATATGCTGTGTGTAAACATTCTCCACGCCTTTGAGACCTTTTAAACCCATCTGCGCACGACTAAAGAAAGAGGAAGTCCCAAAAATATCCTCTTGACGAGTATGAGAATTGGAATACAAATCAATCAAAGTTTCGACGGCATGGTGAAGCTTAGGATTTGGTCCCGATGTTCTTTCGACCAATTCCAGCAGCGCGTTGGTCATATTGCTAGGGTTAGTCTCATATCTTAGTGCGTAAAGTGCGATCAAGCGGTACTTTGTTTCAGGAGAAATTGCGTCAGATGTTATCAGCTGCTGAACCTGCTTAAGATCCGAGGAGTGGTTATCAGAACATGCCAAGCTCTGCTCAAGCTCACTGACGGTAAGCAACTGGTTTTGTTCAACCAGTCTATTGAGTTCACCAACCAATGTGACGTGCTTGGAAACGTTACCCTCCAGTTTCCTAAACTCGGGAAATTCCTCTACGAAACGTTTCATGTCTGCCACAGTCTCAATATTCTTGTTCGATTGAGTCTTCTGTTGGTAGTAGCCAACGTATTCCCGGATTCTCGCGCCCAAGTCACCAAAATTGAGGTACATAGCCTCTGCAAAGAAGGTGTCCTGGTCTTGGCTGAGCACGATCTCTTTGAGTTCATTCGCTACATCGGGGACCTTTTCAAGGTTTACCCTATTATTTGTGATGCCAAGCAGCTCATCTACGATTGCTTGGTAAGTCCAGTGACTCAAAAGGGGTGTTACTGGATCATTAGCTCTGCTCAAGATCAATAATGAGGTCTTGGAGTCTCGATTAAAGTCAAAGAGCTGGCCCTGCTGCTGGATAGATCTCGACAGCTCGATTGCTAGCTTCTGTGACAAGCCACTGTTAGATTCGAATCGTATGTATGGTTTGGCCTTGCACGATAACAGGACTGCCGTGAGTGCCTGAGTTATCCGATCTAGAGCAGCTGCATTCCATATTCCAGGCTCTCTGCCATATATGTTGCCGCAATTGACCGAAAACAAGTCCTTATTGATAATGTAGTAGTCGCAGTACATCTCGACTACCTTTGTCACAGCCTCATTGTCGTCGCTCTCCCCCAATCGTTCAAGCTGGGATTTCTTCACAATGTTCGAGAAGTACAAACTGTAGGAGGCATACTTGGGGTTTCGCAGCTCTTCTACAAGATATGAAATGCTTTCGTTTGTGGGGCGAACAAAGCAGATACAGTCCAAGTGCCGCATCTTTTGTCGTCCTTCATTCTCAATGCGGTCAACCAAGAAGATATCATTCTTCAGCAGTGCTGATTGGGTCGTACATAGCGAGACAATTCCAGTGGTCTCCTGATCAAGCAGTAGGATTCGGGGTTTTGTAGACGGCCCGTCGACCAACCGTTGAACATACGTCGCCGCTAGCTTGTGGAGATCCATGTTTAATGCAATTCAAGTTTGGGCTCGGTTTACAGACCACAATTACTAAGTGTATCTCGCTGGAGGTAATGATGACATGATCCTTCCTAGTAGATGACTAGTCACCGCCACCTAGCAGTCTAGTAAGATTGCGTGCCTTCAGTTCAATGGCATTGACATCAATAATAATGGGCGATTTTCTCCATTACCCTAGTTATTCTAGGTTTAGATCTTGTAGATCTAGGGATACATCAGCTATCAAGTACACAGCTTGTAATAGCTCCAAGGTAAACACAGGTTCCCACTAGGGAAATCACTAAGATTTCTCAATGTATTATCTATCAGTCATGTACCAATGGGTTCCAGCAATCCTCAGGCCGCAGCCTATCAATTGGTTCCCCGTGCGAGGTCATGGTTGGGATGAAGCGAGATTCTTGTCTAAATAGATCGATTTCCGTGTGATATGCAGTCCACTGACCAGGACCCTCGTAATCTGCCACATGAAATCTATTCATTCCCTAAGGACGAGACTTTGGTCAGCTCGTATTTTAATTTTAGTTTTATACACGAGTTGCCTTGTCCACCGTCAACACAAAAAGAGACACCCCTTGAAGCAATTCCAATATGTCAAGCTTATAGGTCCTCCTTGCATCTAGTGGACCCTTTGCATTAAGTGTTTGCGTATCCAGACTGGCTCTCTTAACTGAAATCTGAGCCTGTCAAGAGCTTGTTCGGTTTTCGACCTTGCACCCCACGAGCTGCATCAATCGTGTCTCCCCTACCTTGCTCAACTGCTATGTGTACCACATTGTGATAGCTCCACGAACAAGCTTGGAGTAGTATTCCAACTATTAAAACAAAAGCTAACAGTGAAACGAGTATAATTCAAGTGAGATAGTGTTGAGCCTTACTTACACAAACATGTGTGTTCAAGTTCAACTAGAATCGACGTTTAGAACCGTACACTATGTGCTTTCACCGTGTAATATAGTGAATGATGGTCGAGTTTGACTCAGTAAACTCAATGCTCAAAGCCCCCAACTCAAGATATTCCTTATGCGCGACGTCCAGGGACCAAACTGCGATAGAACGGTCGCAAGATCTCGTGAGTCTGCACTGATGAATTACCCACCACCCTTTATTGCCCGATTTTGGGGAAGAGGGGTTATGGTACATCAGGGAAACCGAATAGTTGCAAAACCTATAAGACCTCAAAAAGTGCCTGTTGATAGAACTGTCTGTTGCTGCATTTCTGGTGGAGATGACTGCGCCGGGATACCAAGCTGGGAATAGATATTCCTAGCTAGTCTCCTGATGATTTTGTTCGTGGTCTAAGGTGCGGCACGATATGATTCAGGCACATATTCACTTCATCGCGTCATTCTCCCGAGACAAGACCACAAACACCATTGTCTCAAGTCACCAACTACCAGGACTAATCCGGAATCAAGTCACAAATTCCTTTCTACCCAACCAGTGAAACAATGAATACGAAAAGAATATAAATGCTTGACTTCGTGCTTCAATCTAGTCCCCTTAAGGCTATCATGTTTCACAACGAAGAGTGCTACTAGTTTAGTGAAATCAAAGCACTCCATTTAGCAATTATCGAGTGAGTCAAACCTGCATTGCATGTCCCTTTACGTTGTGACCATAATTCTGGTTTCATTGATTTTTTTTCAAGTGACAGGATTCTGCTCCCTCATATCTCCTCAAACTCTCACTCCGCAAAGATGGTGTCACATGTGACCGAGCCTACTTTTTAACAGCAGTGGCATGGAATTTGCTGGCTCTTCAGTTCTAGGTGTCATGCATATACGCACAATAAAATCCTACTGGATGAAAGAGTCCAAACGAGGTTATGTGACTGCGTGAAGGAAAGCACTTTATTGTGAATAAATCTGAGCAAAGTGCCGGTAGACTAACTGAGCGATAGATCGAGTATCTTAGTTAGGACCGGTCTTGCTTGTGTTCCTCCTCGCCCGCGGAAGATGGCCTCTAGATAAGCACGCACTTCAAGGGCAGTTTATTGGATTAAATGGACCTCATGTAACGTATCAAGCCAAACATATTCAATCTTCAATCACAATGGCTGTCAAGGCCTTTCAGCTGATACTCTGAACTCATGTGTTAACAAGTTTTGACAATGAGAGTCGCGGACTTTACTTTTGCAGTTCATTAAGTAGCTCTTCCACTTTAGCGTGCTTAGAATTTAACGCGAGACTGTGAAATATTAGTGAGAACCTCGCACAAAGAGTTCAATCAGATTATGATAGAAACCGCGTCAGAAAGAACAGTTTGTTTCACTTTGCGCAAAGAATGTGAAGTGTGAACTGGTCCATTATATTTGTGGACTGAAACTTCATGTAAAAATGTACGCTACCCATGACTCTCCCCCGTAAAGGATATACCCTGCCTCAGCGGATGGACAGCCTTACGAGTTCGTTCGGTGGAGTATGAACAATAGAATCCCTCACTGTGGTGTGAATCGGCAGATAAAAGCGAGACTCTCTCAAGTCCCGATACAGTCTCCATAGCTTCAATTTTAGGGATCCAAAAATGCTTGGGTACGTGTAAAGGGGTCATTAGGATCTTCACCGTTGAAAATGCCATGCCTGAAAAGATTGGCCGTCTTACAGGCTCTTTGGCTCTATTATAAGCATCGTCTTTTCTGCATTTTGCTGCGTTTTAATTAACTGCAATGCTAGTTCTCCGCACGGCACTTGGTTTCTGTTTGTGACTTGTTTTCATTCACGCTTCATCGTGATTATGCACAGTCATGTTATTCGAATTCGTCCTTCGTTCAGATGGTCTTGAAAATCAACACTTTCACCTCATGTATGGACATACTGTCAGTGAGAATAACTAGCTTTCCAGTCTTACAAGTAAAATGAAACAAAGACCGAGCCATGGCTGCACACTGCATTTCGGAGTGTTTGTACACAAGTGCCATTACTTCAGGTCGGTTATAATGTTAGTGTTCATGTACAGGGGACACTGAGACCCTCCTCGTTGAAGACTCCATGCCTGAAGAAGGGGAGCAGTCTTACGAGTTCGGTTCTAACGTGAACATGACTTACCTTATTTTTCCTGCGCTTTATCAAATGCAGTGGTAGCGCTCCGCACGGCAAATGGTTTTTGTATTTGATTCGTTTTCATTCACGCGATGTCGTGATTATGCACAGTCATGTTATTTGAATTCGTCTCTCGTTGTAATATCCTTGTAAGTCAACGGGCTCACTTCATGTATGGAATACCATTAGTGTGGTCGGCTAGGATTCAAGTATCACGAGTGAATCGGACGAAGACCGAGTCATGACTGCACACTGCATTGTTCAATGCTGACCGCTAGGGGAAAACTAGGCTCTATTTGAGTCTCGATAGAGTACTCATACCATTATTTTTGGTCAGCTAAAATATTTGAGCCGTGTAATGGGCATTGAGATTCTCCACCGTTAAAGATGCCCGAAAAGATGAGCAGTCTAACGGCTTCATCGGTTCTAATGTCCTCCTCATTGCGCTTGATTTTTTTTTCTTTTCTTTTCCTGATATGTTTCCATTCACGCTTTATCGTGATTATGCGGAATCATGTAATTTGAATTCGTCCCTCGTTGAGATGGCCTCGAAGTCAACACACTCATCTTGTGTATGGACATACCATCAATGAGGTCAACTAGCATTCCTGTCTTACGAGCATTCGGGACAAAGACCGAGTCATGACCGTACACTGCATTGTGATGCTAATCCGATAGATGGAAACAGGACTATGTTGACTCGCGATAAGGTCAGATTCTATTTTCAGCTCGGTTATAATGTTTCAGTCTGTGTAAAGGCACATTACGATCCTCCACCGTTAAAATGCCGTGACTGAGAAGGTAGACAGTCTTACGGGTTCTTCGATTCTAATGTCGGCACGAACTTTTTGTGTTTGCACTACGCCAATTTGTTGTGGTAGTGCATTAGATATATTCTGCCCCAATTGTGGTGGCTGTTTCGAGATTCTCTATTTGAGTATTCATTTAGTTCCCAATACTCATTGAGAAATATGAACACAAATATTCACATCAAGTTGAGAACCTTCCCCGTTGAAGATGGCCGTGCAAGAAAACGCACACGCTTTATGGTGATACCATTAACGGGTTTAGCTTGCTTTCCAGTCTTACGAGTTCATTGGATCAACCTGATTATGACTTTATCCTTTATTATGAGTGACTCGAGCGCTTTCTGGCGATTCTTGATGCATTACTTCTGCAGCTCTTCAATCCTGCATGGTCTTCAACATCTCTAGAGTTTAATGGAAGATAGCGTGACATAGTGGCAACGCTGACGAACAAATGAACTCAATCAGGTTGTAGGAGTAACTGTGTGAAGAATAACAGTTTGTCATGCTTAACTCTAAGAAGGAAGGCGATGCAACGGACTGAATAGGAGAATTTGTATGTCGAGAATCCCACATGGATATGACGTTTATTATGACCCTCCCTGTTGAATATGCTGTCTCTGAGAAGGTAAGCTGTCCTACGGGCTCTTCAAATCAAGTGGAAATAGCATATCCCCCTTCCTGCATTACATGAGTGCAGTGATAGTGCTTCTGATAGCACTGAGTATTTTTTTAAACTTTGTTCACGCCTTCGTGACTTTTTCTTTTTCTTTTTCTTTTTCTTTTTCTTTTTCTTTTCTTTTGTCTTTTCACATGCTCAATATGCACATAGTACAATGCGTGGGTTGTATTACTTTGCATTCCTCGCTTATTGAAGATGGCCCTGAAAGTCAACACAATCGCTTGATGGAGATGCCATCAGCCAGTTCGACCAGTTTTGCAGTCTTAGGAGTTCGCTAGAATCAAAGACAAATATAACACTTCCATTCAGCATCAAGTACGCAGCCCAAATGGCTTAAGTGGTTGTCTATATAATCGTTCCAAGGAGGTTTCCTTCAGTAAGTTCATTTATCATAGCTGCTCAGTGTTTCCAGTTTTAGAGACTTTCTGAGCATGCCCAGATAAGACTTTGTTCCGTGGTATGAACGTTACCTAGCATACTATTTTATACTTGAGGGTGTGCCGTTTCGGGTATGTTCTTACTTTGTTGAAATCTTGCACGATCTACCCTGGACCTTCCTCATGTAGTAAGAATAAAACCAAAGAAGTATGCACTGTTTATAAAAAATATTGTAATTGTGAGAGGTTTTAAGTAGGGATAACTAGTCAACTCAACAATGCCTGATATCTTTACGTAGGTCATGTGGTAAAACTCGTACCCTTTCAAGAAGACAGCATGATCTCATGCAAGGTTCAAGGCATGGATAAGCCGTTCTGGCTCCAATCATAGAAATAGGAGGCAGCCTGGCTACCATGCGATTTCTTCGTGTCAATTGCATGATTTATGCTGCCTGCACTGCTCATAAGGGCAGCGTTACGCTCACTTTGGAAAAAAGCATATTCTAACCCCATTGGGAGTGCATATGCACGCCCTGTCAGTTATACCCTTATTAGGCAAGCCGAGTCCCCGCGCAGCTCCCTGCATGCATAATGCCGAATAGCACCACATTCGGAGCTCTGTACATGCCTAATGCGGAATGGCATCACATTGGTAGCACGGTTAATGCCCAATAAAGGAATCGCACCGCGCATTCCCTCCCAATGCGCTAATCATTTATAATTATTATAAAATTTTGTTTCCTTTATTGTTTCTCTCGGGTTTTATTTTATCTTTTGGTAATATTGAAGACTAGTACACTATTACTTCAGGTAACACATTACTCTTCATCGGGCATGTATAGTACAGATCTCAGTAGATCGAGATCCGACTAACCCTGAGATATTCCTGCATCAAGTGGTATAAAGGAAACCTGTAGGTAAGGTTCAGTATTAGAAAATGGTCTTCAAGAGAATGCTTTCAATAGTTGCGCAGTTTGCCGTTCTG
>JAJMCH010000016.1:0-72408 GCA_030585105.1 Wickerhamiella shivajii | reverse complement strand
GGGTTACTTGTTGTAACATCAACATCATCTGCTCGGTAGACAAGGTGGTCACGGAAGCAAGAGACATTTTACGATGCTCTAACTCTAGCTACGGGTTCACTATATACTCTGTCACTTCTAATACCTTCCTTCTAAGTACATGCATCTCAGTCTTGTACTTACCATATTGCGTAAGTACAAGGACAGCGTGTTGACGCTTTTAAAAATACTCCAGTATATGAAATATTAGTGTATCTACAAAATATAATGAATAAATAGGCATCGTAGTACTTTTATATAGATACTCTAATCTTACATATGCGGAGCTTCGATATTCCTAATCCAGTAATATACAACATCGGAGTAGTGAATACCCGCATGGCGGAATATGCAAGAGTGACCTCTGTGAAAGCGTAACATTGTAGTTTGCAATAGCTGCAAGCTCAGTATGATCTGATACAAACTAAAGTCCCTAATACCCCGTGCAATAGGTTTAACTCTAGCAAGTGATCTACAACCAGAAGGAGACAAGCCCAAAAAAAAAAAGACTCGATCAACGTGATAATACTGTATCTTTTTCATCCCACATCTAGCCAGCCGACGCTCCAGTGTGCTCTATTAGGCTCTCACGGCCTTCGCAGCTTCAGCTATTTATACTTACTGTGGAAAACCATCATAGTCTAATAGGCAGTAGTCTCCTACAGGCAGCACTATATCAGTGTCTATAAAGGGCAGTTCAAAGGGTATATGTGCACATAATTGGCATTTTAGCGATAATCGTTATCAGTTCTTCTACATATAGCTAAATAGGGCAGCTATAAGTTTAGGATAGGCTATCCAGGGCCTGTACATGCGCCTGTCTAAAACGCCAGTCCTTTTTTTGGCAATTATCGCTTTACCGATCCACACTTGGCAAAAAAATCTCAAAACTTGTGCATAGTCTGCGCAGCCTGCTATGTACCACATGCTGTTTCCGGTTGTGTATGGAGGCATCTGCGTATGGTCTTGAAACTCAGCCCAGGCCATAGCGTTGTTAATTGATATCCTCTTTCAATGTAACTTTCATCCTATTGTATCCTTGACACTATGTAGCTAGCAATATCTACTCAACTCACTGAATTGAAGGTAAAAGCAAGAATAATATCCATACTCCTGTTCTGCCAAAGCGGAAAAAGGGTTGGGACACGCACTATCGTGTGGGTTATAATCCTTCTGGAAGAACTTGATACTAATGGAACTGAACTCTAAGAGATGACCACTGCGGTAATCATGCAGGTCAAGAGACCCTTAGTGAGTTATCCCCATCATGAGGGTATGACAACTAATGAGTTGATGTTCAGTGATTTGTCTGTTATAGTGTGATTAAAACCGATACTTGTCAGGGTGTGTAAAGACTTGCCTTGTCTGGCGATGAGACGCCAAATTTCACTGCTAGGCGTGGGAGATGAGTATTCTAGTACTCGGAATAGGAATGCGTCGGATGACTTGATTTCACTAGCCATGCTCCACGAACTCGTGTATATCGAAATTCACCAAGGCAGACACACAAGCGAGCACTTGCAAACTTCTTATGTAGCACAGCTGAGCAGTTTCCAGGGGGAATATTTGTTAACGAACCCTTATGCTAGGCTTGGTGACGTATGCATGCACTATGCGGCGTGACGCAGATCCTGGCGATTCCTCCTTTACTAGCAAGACCACACGCCAGCTATAGCAATTTTTTCTACATAGCGTAGCTTATTCTTGTAGACGATTGGCTTTTTTGGGTCCAATCAGGTGTTCAGCTCTCGCTTGAATTGATCCCACGCTTTCTCGCAAGTCGCTCAGTGAGACACCACAGCGGGTACTGACACGCCCACATCTCAATCGCTAGCGTACGGTTTACTCGACCTTGGCCCAGCAAGGTGTGCGTGCAGCACATCTGATTAATGTCCCATAATGATACACTAAAGTGCAATTCAAGAAGCGAACAGTACGCTGGGCCTGTATTGGTTTATTTACGGGAATTGGTCTCGCTAGCGTAGTCACAGGGCGTGGTTTGTTTCTTACATTATCGCTTAGTAATCGATAGCTATATATTTCCCAGCCTGAAATTTTTTTGTAGTCCCTTCTCTTTTGTGCTATCACGACTGCTTCATGACGAGTGCTGCAGCATGACGGCATTGGAGTGAAGGGCTGTGGGTCGTGATGACAATACCAACTTTCCTTTCATCTTATTCGACTCTGATGATAGTTAAGGCTGCCAGCCTTGCTGGGCATGGCTTACTTGCCAGTACTTTAAGTGTCTGAACCTATTGAATTTTTATTTAAAATGTAAGTACGCGGTGATGAAATATCCTTTACATTCGCAGTTTCCTCGGTAGCGTACAACGAACCCAATTCGTACGCCGGTGACCGCCCAATTCTTCCATGGATGTCTGAGCTAACTTAGAAATACTCTGTCAGTGGCTGCTTATATAATAGAGGCTTAATGTCCCAATTTCATTAAATAACAACTTTTACAGCTGATGCTTCGTAGAACTTTGCCCAGACTAGCAAACCTCAAGGTGAGGCCCTCGCCGTTCCCTCTGGCCAAGGAGGACCAAGAAGAGTTCGAGCGGCTCCAGAAGGAGGCAATGGCTGCCACCACGGAGCACCCGGACGTTCGCAAAATTTACCCCGAATTCGAGGGCGACACAAACCCCGTCACTGGCGAGGTCGGGGGCCCCAAACAGGACCCCCTCCGTCACGGAGACTATTCCTTCAATGGCCGGGTCACCGATTTCTAGATATTTACAATTAGCATATAACCTCTGACTAACTTGCTGCCATGCCGACCGCCGTTAAGGATAACAAACAGTGGAAAGACACAGCGGAGCCCCGGCAAAAGAGCCAGCACTCCATGTACCTACGCCCTGGGGCTCGGTTCGTCGGCAAGCAAATCACCGATAGCAAAACCCACGACGTAGAAATCGAAATCAAGTATGCCGACCTCGCCAAAGCGACCGTCTCGGGGTACCTCAAGATATCCAAGCTCACCGACAACATACCGAATCTAGTGACGTACTTTGATGGGGAGATTATCAGCCCAAGGTACAGCTTTCTCACCAAACACAAGGAATGGGGTTCCTCGTGCGAGAGCGACCTGCAGCACTGGCAGCGGTTTGTAGCTTTCAAGATTCTCGAGTCGGAGAATTCGGCCGATCTCATGGATCCAGACTATGTCCACAAGGACTATCTCGACAAACCCTGTTTGTTCATGCGATGGAAGGAGCGGTTTCTTGTGCCTAACCATGAGATAACCGAGCTTTACGGGGCCTCGTTCTCTGGTTTTTACTATATCTGCCTCAACCAGACCAGTGGCAACATCAGGGGCTTCTACTACCAGAGCGGCCAGAGCCATCGCGAGATGTTCCAATCCATTGAACTTGAATATGCACCATCCACCGTATTCCCGCAGTTCGAGTTCCGATAGTATTTATTATATTTAATTGAATCGCTAATCTACCCTACTATTATCAAGCGTTGCGTGACTTTTGCGTCGATGTAGGTACGGCAATCTGCTTGTGATGGCATGCATAGCCTGGCTAGCGAGCTAAGCGTCGCCAGCGCTGCCCTGGCCGGCCTGCACCTCGCCCTGGCCAAGAATATATTAAAGTGAGCCTGGCATTGAAATAGACCGCTCCTGGGCTCAGAGGAGGACTGACCGGCTCCTTCTAGTTGCATCCAGAGCCCTGTGAGGCCCTTATGCAGCGCTGATCCTCTGCGCGGCAGCTGCCAGCTCCCATAAGGGCACCATCACCCTAGCCCCTAGCAAGCTGTTGTTATTTTTAGGGTTCCTTGAGCTATCGGTGCCGATTGCAGGGATTCATGACGACAAGGCTGGCTCTCTATGCGAGCATGAGAATTAGCACTAGCAGGTGAGTTATCCCAGCACATTAGAATATCAATACAACTAGAAATACCTGCAATATCAGGGCATAACTTGATTTCATCTCATAGAATTACCCAGACAACTGATCTAACTTTGGGGTAGCTCGCCTGCATCTCGACGTTTGTATTGGTTGCACGTTGGTTGGTTCAAGCTGCTATGAGTAAATTAAGCAGCAAATGCTCGTAGGTCACAGGCTGCAGGGGTGGCCACCATCCGGATATGAAGGCGCTATAGGAAATGCCGATAGGTAGTGTCTGCTGCGTAGCCGTGACAATTCTACAGACTATACAAACTATTTCGGGTTCCTAGCATACTTTGATGCACTTGGCACCGTGCAGTAACCGTGCTGAGTTATGTGTCTGCATCTGCAAGTGTGACTTCAAGTTGAGACACATCATGAGACAAACGACTGCCCCTTAGTTCATCGTTTGTTGCTTGCTAATAGATGCAACGGCTTCTTGTCACTATGCAGCTCTTCAAAGCGAGAATCGAGGCGAGCCCGCAGTCCTGGTTGTACCTCCTGTGAGATATCACAGTTTGAAGACTCTACAACCCCAAAGCGTAGTATCTGGGTCAATGCTGGCACTTGGCAGAACACTATTGAGCGTTCGCCTATGCATGTCTAGCATGGATTGTCGCACCCGCGACGCAGTTCAAGGCCCTTAAAACCAGGGGAGATGATGCCCTGTGCGGCAAATCTGCAGAGTTTTGTGCTGATCCCACTATGGTCAAAGCAGGTTATAGTTCTTCCGAAAGCATACAGTGCTTTTCGCAGTTTTTGCATATCCTCTCCAAAATACAGGACGCATAACAAAGAAATTTCACGTCCGTATGCGTCCGTATGCAATCGGCACCATAAAGGGAAGTGGGCTGTGCGCATGCATGAGAATGCTGCAAAATCCACGCAGACACCAATATAAGAAGCCCATTGCTCGATGCTGACGTCCAGGCTAGGCCGAATAAATTAGGATCAATTGCCGGTTGTGTGATTTCGTTGTGCGATATCAGCTGCGAGAATGTCATTGTAGAACTGGACCACATAGCAGGCAATTGACCTTAATTTCTTCCGCCTATCTCGAGGTGAGCAGGTGTTTGCTTTTTAGGTATCACCTTGCTTTCTGGGCGTTTCAGTTTTGTTGAAGTTGCCTTCCATATTCCAGAACTAGTGTAGATGAATCCGTTCCCCGCTCTTGAAGGGTCGGCAATATGCATTGGCCTTTTCGAGGCCTAACATGCAGCAAGTGCTTCTTCTGCAGAAGCTATTTCGCGAGCCTGAGGTTCTCTTCAGGCTCATGTACAATATGTATGAGGACAAGTTTGAAACAGTCGTAATCAAGCAGCATAGGAGAGCAAATTGACGGGGTTACTGTGATCTTGACATGTTTAAATTCGCTAGCTCCCCGATGCGGTTTGGGCCTACATACAAGGGCATAGGTGCAGATATGTGCCGGCTAATTAATGGACATAGGACTGAGAATGAAGAATGGAAATGAATATGAATTTGCCTTAACTGCAATTATCTAGTAACCATCGATATAGACTGCTTATACGCTGGAGCCGAAAGAAACTGCGCTCGAGTTCTGGGGTTGCTCCTAAGCAGACGTATGCAGAGCATGGGTTGCCATAAGTGCATTGCCAAGTTGGGCACTTTTACATATGCGTTGAGGATCTATTCTATGACACAATTTTGAAAATTTAGTGTTGAGATCTTCACAATCTAATTTCAATTCAGTAGCATCAAGTGTAGGAGCTTCTTTAGTGCTCACGCACGCTAAAGCACCCGTTGTATGGGGCCGGTGGGGTGGCGTGCATTGACGCGTCTCTGGCGCATGCGTGTCTGAGATGTTGCTCCACATGCACTGCGTTTGCAGATGGAATTGTTCAAGTTATTATGGGTCATACAGGAATTATAATAGAATAATAGCATAAATCATTTCATATTGGCGTTGTGAAAGCTTGTGGAGATTAACAACCTAGATTTCGCTCAGAATTGTTCAAGCTTAGAAGAGGAGCAAATTTTGCAGAGGCTAGAGTCCACTGCGGCACGAGTCTGACGACTCGCTCATCGAGCTGCTACTCCGAATAGGTGTGAGAGTTGGTGTAAAGCTGGAACGTCCGCTGTGGAGGGCTGCTCGGGGGCGTGGGCGAATTTGTGAGGCACGCAAAAGAGGAGGAACTAAGAGGCCAGCACTAGCTGGCTGAGTGAATGAAGGGGGTATATAGCTGTAAGCTTGAGGTGACTGGGCTTTCTCGTGCTTGCTTCTCCTGAACCACTTCATCTGCTACCGAATAGTAGTGCAGAAGCTTTATAACATATACTCCATGCACCCCGTGTCTGCACATCATGCCAGGTGGCGTCATATCTCCACGAAAGCCTCTGAGCCCCATTGGTTTTGATTGTAATCTTGAAGGTAGAGAACGAGGAATAAATTCAAGTGGTGCATTCGCCCTCGAGCTCTGCTCCTGTCCGAATTTGGTCATATATTAAACGTCATGTACCTGCATATCTAAGAATATACATCCTGGCTGGTGCTGTTTCCAAAATTGGTCACAATGGAGGGTGTTTGTTTCACATTTGCAAGTTCGAAATTGCCTAATTACGATAATTAACTATGTGTAAAACATCAAGGGCCACGAATATGCGAGCGAACACGACAAGGCTGATTCACGATGACTCGCTATCGTGCAATTCCTCCCTTCGACGCTTGCGATTGTACTCCAGCCGAAACGGCAGATCGAGATGAAGCACCTGCGTTTTCATTGCCTTGAGATCGATATCTAGTGTCCTAGGAAGAGCCAGGACGAATTTACTTGTTTGAGCCCTCTTTGGCATTCTCAATTTCTTTTCTGGTTCCTTTGAGCAGCTCCAAATGACCTACTTTGGCGGCCAGAGTCTTTTCGGTAGCTGCGTTGTGCTGGGAGGTGTGTTTTTTGGCAAAGTTGATTGATCTTTTAGCTTTTAAAGATTTCGGTGCCACCGTACGCTGGCCTTTTTTGGTAACTCCTTTATTTCTTTGTGGCTTTTGCTTGGACTTGACTTTTTTCAGTCCACCTTGAGGCATCAAGTACAAATTTTCGGCTAATCACGGGATCACCGCGGCCCAGAAGCAAGGGGCTACTCCTGTGGCGGGCAGATGGTCAATTATGGCAGGCCTGGTTCGTAGACGCGGTGGGCGAACCAACATAATCAGTCGATTGGCACAGATAAAAATAAGCTTTGCCGTTTCCTAATTATTTCGTGATAAATTGATGAATGCATCTATCGCGAACTCAACCCAGTACATGCATATGCCCGTTCTTCTATGCACACCCCCTTTGCGAGGAGAGCGCAAGGGGCGCCTTGCCGGTAAATTGGGCAGATTATCCTGCTACAAGATAGCAGACCAACCGCCAAGTGGCACATATATTTATGCCGCACCCTATAAACGGTCTTTTCCGCTTGGGCTATATGCAAGCAATTTCTCTTGGCGTACATAATCAGGGAGCTACCCGATTACCAATGTTGCATCAGTCGACTCAATTGGTAAGCCGATGCGCGCCGCCGTATAAAACACGACGGTGAGACTTAAGACGGAATGACGACGATGGTCACGGCGCCTTCGCTGGAAGTATGTCCTTATGATTTCCATGAGGGACCTAATAGTAACCCTGTAAGCGTTTTGGAATATACCGAGCTCATTGCCAAACTGGCCGCGCTGCCCTGTTTGGCATGCTGGTGGTCGGCGAAATATCTCGTCCAGGACACTAAGCCCGGGCTGGGAAAGGCGGTTTTCCAGAACCTTTCTGGTTATGTAACCAAGTCGCTGAATGTGAACCAGATTCGCGTGCTGGTGCCGCTTCAGCCCGTTCGCAAGACTCTGCGGGGCTATGAACGCAAGGCCAAGAAGATGGGGCTCAATGACTTTAACCGTTTGTTTGGCGGCGAGAACTACAGTGCGAGGTGGATCCACCAGACGCCCGGTAGGACCAGTGCAGACCCCGTAATTATTTATATGCACGGTGGTGGATACGCACTCAAGCTCGGGCCTCCCCAGATTCAGTACATCATGTGGTTCGCCAAGAAGTTTGCCGACAAGCGGGTGTCCGTTTTGCTGCTGGACTACACCGTCTCCAAAGTCGGCCGCTACCCCATGCAACTGCGCGAGGCGTGCGCCTTGTACAAAGAACTGGCCGAGTCGTGCGAGAACATCTGGCTCATGGGCGACTCGTGCGGAGGGCACCTCGCGATCTCGGTGATCTCCCACATGAACGAGCCGGTGCCGAGCGTGCCGATCCTTGAGTGCGTCCAGCCCACTGGACTGATTCTCCTCAGTCCCTGGGTGTGCATCGACACGAAGCACGGCGAGTCGTTCCAGACCAAAGCCCATATAGACATCATCAACAAAACTCGGCTCGACCAGATGCAGGAGATGTTCTGTGATGAGTGCTACCTCGACGACCCCAATGTCAACTTTATACTGCGCGACAACACAGAATTTTGGAAGAAAGTTCTGCCTGCCCAAACGGTGGTAGTATGGGGTGAAGACGAGTCGCTCAGGGATTCCATCGTGGAGTGGACCAAGAATGCCGCCCTGGAGCGCGTCTTTGAGGAGCCACGCGGTGTTCACGACTCCATGCTGGTTGGCACTGACGGCGAAAGCACAAAGTTTTTGGTGGAGGTCGTCAGCTCCTGGCTTAAATGATTGATAGTGGCCTTGCTAGACGGTATTGTGGAGATGCAAACGCTTAGAGGTTTCTGGAGTCTGGCTCATAACTAATTTATTGGTTACGACATGATGCAATAGCTCATGAACCTGATGCCCGGTAGATTTATATTGCCATTGTAGCTAACTTAATGATAACGAGGTACGTAGATAATAAGTGCTGGCACTGATTCATTGACGACTGCAAAGCGAACACTAAGCCAGGGCGAGCTTATACTTGATAAAGCCAGAGTACGACCCACAGATCTTGTCGTACAGGGCCCTGGCGCGGTAATTGTTCTCACGGGTCGTCCAGTACATTGAGCTCGCTCCTTTCTCGCGAGCCCTGTCTGTAGTTGCTCTGATCAGCTCCGCTCCCACGCCACTGCGTCGGCTCGTTGGGTCCACAAACAGGTCATTGAGGTACAGGGTGTCGGCCTCGCTCCAGGTGGTGCGGTGCGTGAGGTACTGAGCGATACCGACTAGCTTGCGGTCGTCAGTTTCAGCAACCAGGCACCAAACTGGCTCGTTGGAATCCAAAAACCGACTGAAGGTGATCTCAGACGTACCCTCGGGCACCGCAGACTCGTAGAACCTCAGGTACGCTTGCCACAACGGCAGCCACTGCTGGTAGTCCTCTTTTCTGATATCTCTGATGTTCATGGAGCAATCTCGGCGCGTATATTTAGCCGCCCTGAGTAACACACCACCCAGCCCAGCTGCTCGAGCTCGTGACTGCGATCCTACGTGAACTGGAGCACATGCTCGAGGCGGCTGTCAAGCCAAGTCAGGCGTTTGGGATTTCGTGAGTGCATGCGGCATCTATCGATAACGGATTTGTCATGTCTAAATCGAACCTATGCTAATCTCTACGCTCCTCGGGCCAAGTCTAGTGCGATAAACCGCGGTGAGCAATCGAGCCACCAAATACGAATCCACAGCCGGTCGCTCATATCGGGCGGGAGTCCAGACCTCCCAACCACGTCCCGTTGGGAGTATACCTGCAGGCCATGCAGGCGTGCCGAGCCTAGCCAAGACTAGACTATTATCTCAGCAGATGACAGCTGAGCGAACAGGCCGATCCGCCTCACCCCGGCGGCGCCCCTTATCGCTCGCTTAGTCACTGAACCCCATCCACCAGTGACGCCGCCTTAGTCAACAGGTATCATGAAGTTTGCGAGCCTGGCCACCCTAGCTGGCTCTGCGGTAGCGTCGCTCTCGGTATACGTGCACAACGCCGATGCAGCGTCCCCCGCCAGTGGATTCGGCCTCGTCCACGAGCATGTTCCCGCGCTGGCGGCCCACTTCATTGGCTCCGACGACGAGTTCGCTGAGGGCCCCGTTCTCGAGGCCGCTCGCTACATCCCCGGCACATTTATGGACTCCCGCAATAGTGCGGTGGTTGTGCTCAAGAACTTTGACGCAGCGGCCGCCGAGGACCTGCTGGGGTCCCCCCTCGATACGATGGGAAACAAGCCCAGCACTGAGGACGTTGTGGGCCTGCGGGCCGAGGCCGCACGGCAGGCAATCCGCGACCTCGACCAGAGGCCGTACGCGATCTACCTTGTCGAGGTGGGTGATGACCAAAGCGGCATCATTGAGGACATTTTAGTAGTGCAGTCCAAAGTCATGATCATTGGCGTGCCCAGCGGCGAGCAGGTGCCGGCCCTGTCGTACTACTCTGCTCCCAAGCGTTCGCTGGAGCCCGAGAAGAGCCCCCTTGCGGCCGCCTCGCTGTTCGAATCCGAGTCCCAATGCGTCAAGACTACCCACAACTGCTCGAGCCACGGCACCTGCATCAAGGGTGGTTCAGGCTGGGCCTGCGCATGCACACCAACAAAGCACCATGGTTACACATCATACTGGGGTGGATCGGCATGTGAAAAGCGCGATGTGAGCTGGCAGTTCAACCTCCTGCTCTGGACCACCATTGGCATTCTGGTCGCCGCTGGGGGCTCCGTGGGGCTCCTATTTTCTATCGACAAGGAGGAATTGCCAGGAATTCTTAATGTTCAGTAGCAATGTTGACGTAATTATAATAACCGACCCTTACAGTAGATGCACTGCGTGCGCTATGCAGTCATGTGGCCCCAATGCAGCTCCCCTCGCTTGTTAGAGTTATTCCGGTGTGGCCTGATTATCAGTTCAGACCATCGAGCTCAATGCATGCGAGCATCTGGTTGTATATACAAATACTCGCAATAGTATTATGTTAAACCTTTGTTCTTAGAGGGACCCTGAGCTCAGTTCTCGTGAGTGTACGAAGCGGCATTCAGGCCATGCATGACAGAATTTGCGAGTCTGCATCTCCCAGAATGCTCCCTACGGCAACGCCAAGAGAAAACGAGCGCACCAAATTAACAACTACAACAACCACTCCCCGATCTTTGCTATAATCGTTAAACACTCCCCGTTGAATGCCAATTGTCCCATCACAATTAAGGTCACGTGTTGTCGGTGATGAATAACTCCCGAACCCGCGCCGGGGCAGGCGGTGGCACCGCTCCGATCAGTTGGGGACAACCATCTAAAGAAAATAACTTTTTCAAGGAATAATAGAAAAAAGAAACTTGTACTCAGAGGGCCGACTGCCGCACCTGGTGTACACAAACATCGACCCTGCTAAACATAGACTCATGCTCGTTTGATGACAAACTGCCCAAGACGCACCGCCCTGTGAGCAGCTGTCACCTAGCGCGCGCGTACGACACAGCTGCATGTGCATGATGCGCGATCGGTAAGGCGTCGTACCACTAACACATATAATAACAATTGGTACCCACATTTTAGGAAAGATCCAACTTTAGTACAGCATCAAATGGTCCTAGCAAGTGTTAGCCCCTCTACCCAAGCGCCTCTACCTGCTCCCAGGGCGGCCTTTGGATATTCTTTTATTGATGTTGAGGATGTCTCAGCTATACAGAGTGCGTCTATATTCCAGCAGGAAATGCTTTCAAATGCTTTGAATTCAGCGAATAGTAGACCTCTTCCCATGCATTCTCCGCAATCAGACAATCCCAAGAGGGGACGAACGATGGTTCGAAGGGGCCGATGCTCCACTAGGACACCCCGAAACTCCTCCAGTTTCTAGATCATGCCGCTGGTTCGGCTACACACCACATCAAATGCTTTATTAGTTCTTCTGAGTTGTCCTAAAGTATATTTATCCTCTATAGATTTAGCATAGACTGAAATTAAACGTTCGTCCCAAAGGCCACTGCCGTGACTCAGACACGTATCTCCCCCGACAACCTTGTCATTCCAATGAGTTAGAATCGCAAAGTATTCCGTAGGTCCATCAACAAGCTCAGATATTATATACTCAGCCCCGTGTGGAACACAGCGCAGGGCCCCAGTTCTTGGCACATGAACCGACCTTTAAACCACCTCACCACCTGACACGGATTAAAGGCGTTTATCTATATATTACACACATGATTATTTGTCTTGTGCAAAAATCCTACCAGCACCGCCTCCATCGACGAGAGTTCTTGGATGTTCTCAAAGCCTCTTGAAGTTTCCAGGAGATACGGTTCAGATCTAGGGAAAAATTTGCCCGTAGGCCGAACGTTAATCCCACCTCTGATTTGAGTTATTGATGCGGAGCTGAATTTGTTCCGTCTAGAATGTTGCGCTTTGCCTAGCGCTTGCGCTAGACCGCTACTTAGTGCACAGCATTATGCAGGTTCATGTAGCCGCATGCATATATAGAAAATTAAAAAAAGCTCTACAAACAAGGAACAGTACAAAATCGACGACCTTTCATTATTAGGTACTAGTATATCGTAACACAAAATTTTATAGCGTATTGAAACCATAAACTTGGTCGAGTTAACCTCAAGAGAAGACCGGGGTGCATGGGCACGTGCATAGAGCTAACGTTCGTGCATATACAAAGCCTCTAAGCGCATGGGAGATATATAATAGAGTATGGTACGAATTGGAAATCTCCATTTGAGGGAATTGTAGAGGTCGACAAACGCCGAACACATAGTGGCGCCATCAATATCAGATAGAAAGACCAATGAATAATATTCCTTGTGAAACACAAAGCGAACCTGATACGCACGGGTATTGTTACATCGACCTATCTAGAGAAGACTCAGAGAGAAGGGAGGTCAATGCCTTTGGACGAACGTTAATAAATAGTGCCTATGGGTCCTCTAGAACAACACCGTTACCCCCAAGGCCAAAGTGCCGGACATACGACACCCGTGGACGAAGCTTCCAAGTTGAGAAACTGAGGTCTTACTATGCGATCCGCAAAAGAAGAGCTTACTCTTTCTAGCCCCTTCTCATTCAATATTTATTCCCAGCGACAATTCAGCATAGCTCACGGTCGCCACCAGCGCTCTCTTCATGACATTAAGCAATACGGTTCTTTAACATTCGCACACCTATAGAACTGAAATGATGATAATACAATTTATTACGACGCCTTCTCGATTTGACACATGATCTTCTTCTTGCACTCCTCGCTCTTGCGCCGCATGACTTCTCGTTTGGCTTTTTCAACCGCAGGGGCCTCCCCTCCAACCATCTCCTGGCGACAGAACTGGTTGCAAGCGTTGAAAACTCTAGCCTGCTCAGCAACATCGTAAAGTCTGTCGATGACACATTTGTTTCCGCGGGCAAAGCCATAAATAGTATAGTGAAGGCCCAATTCATCGCAGAATTTGATCACCCTGGGTTGAACACTGCGGAAGTTGTGACGCGGCATTCGAGGGAACAAATGATGAATGACTTGGAACTGGAGACCCCCGTGGACGTAGTCGAACCACGCAGGGCATGCGACGTCCATAGTGGTACGGACTTGGCGCTGGGCAAACGACTCGTTAACTCCGAAATCGCTGGTGCTCTGGGCAAAGTGGCTCAGAGTGATCTGGACGTGAACGGGCATCGTTACAATGTGGCTCACCATAATATAGAGCCATCGCTGCCCAGCAGAGTGGAGTTGCTTGGTGCATAGAATATAAAAGTACCAGTAAGCAAACACTGCAAGCCCGACTATCTCGAAATAACGCAGGAAAGCTGCCTTCCCTTTGCGGGGACCCTCTCCAAGAATCAAATACTGCCAAGAGAGTCGGTAAAGGTTGAAACGTCCAAAGCATAGAATCGGATAGTAGAGAAAGTGCTGGGCGCGAAGCATTACCTTCGCTACTGCGTCATAAGTCAGAACCTTCTCATAGAATGTAGAGTAGATAGAGCCAAAGAGTCTCGAGCTCACAGCAAAGAATGGCAAGTGCTGGATATCGGGGTCGTGGATTGGGTCATTGGTGACGATGTGGTGCACATTGTGGTTATTCTTCCACCACCCCAGGCTCAGCCCCCCGAGGAAATCTGCAATGAGGACGCCAAATATATTGTCAATGTAATAGCTGTGTGTGATTGCCAAGTGCCCGGCGTCGTGGGCAATGAAGGTTAACTGGTGCCATGCCAGGCCGATCGTCACGGCAGATAGGAACAGGTAAAAGTATGAATCTCTGTACATCCAGAAGTAGGCACTAAGGGCAAACAATGCGGAAATCCTGGAAAACTCCCGAACGTAGCCCCAGTAGTTGCAGTTGAACCACCCATCGGCCATCAGCTCGTCATACAACGCTCTGAACTTTTCCTGGATACAGGTCTGAGTGGCTGCGTCGAGGGTGGGGTACTTTTCGAGGTCAAACTCGAGCTCGCGGGCAATGTTGGCATCGATGACTTTGGCTTGCATATCCTCCAGGTCTGGATTCTGCTTTTTCGATGAATAGTCGCCCGAGGAGTACTCCTCTTTGCTCTTGATCTCCTCTTCTGAGCGAAAAACCCCTCCCTGGATGGGAGGAGTGAAGCCCTTCCAGGGTGTTTCGACTGTACCAATAGTAAAGACTTTTGCTAGCTTGAGAGCTTCGTCGGAGTGGTACATGTCCATCTCATCTGAAGCATCTCGTCCGATCATGTGCTGAATGGCTTTTTTCCCGCCAGGGTGCCTGTCGATCCAGGAGTTCAGCTTCAATGCCCTCCCATGGTAGATGACAATCAGTTCACCGTTGTGGATTCTCGCCTCAACCTGAGCTCGAGAGAGTTCCCTCATTTGAACACAGCTATCGTGAGGTTTACAAATGTCACCCCTTAATTACATAATGGCTATGCCGGAGTGGCGTGTGTAACTAGCTACTTGTACCAAAATGTCGACCTGCTAATCTACTCTAGCAAGGTTGCCAACGACGCACGCCTCGTTAGGATCCGCAGTTAATTAGCCCGCTCCATTAGCTAAGTAGTCATTACCAGCTCCAGCTAAGTAGTCATTACTGCTCTTGCTAAGTAAGCAACCAAATGGCGTTTTTCCAGTCCACCAGCTCAGAGCCGGTGGTTTACGACTACGAGGGTGACACTGGGGGCTTTTTAGACGAGGATAATGATGCGTTTAATGATGAGACTTTTGGTGACGTCTCAGTAGGCAAGGATTTCGACTTTGCCGGTAACACTGCTCGTGTGGCCGGCACGTTGGACGAAGAGCAGGCAGTGCACGAGCGAACTCAGCACGGTCAGCAATCCCAGCGGCTCCAGCCTCTGGCGGAATTGTGGGCTCAGCCCCAGACCGCCCAGCAGCCGTATCCACCGATGGTTCCTGGCATGCATGGACATCCAGGAATGCCACCTCCAGGGCAGGGCAGGCCCCTGACGGTCCAGGAGCTCGAGCAACAGATGATCCAGAACATGCACATCGGCTCAGTGCCCCCTAGCCAGCCTGCTCCCCAGGGCATGCCGTATCCTCAAGGCATGCCTCAGAATCCCTGGTTCCTCCCGCAGGGCATGCCGATGCCCCCTCAGGGCATGCCTCCCCAGGGAATTCCTCCTCAGGGTATGCCCGGCCAGTTTGGGCAGCCAATGCCGGTGCCTGGCCAGGAGCCCCAGGTCGAGCAGCCCATAGAGGTGTCAGAGGCTGGCCACGGCGACAAGCCCCAGGCCCGCAAGGTGGCCCCGCTCTCGCAGACAATGCAGAGCCAGCTCGCCCAGACCAACGCCGTGAAGGAGAAGCAGCAAGCCCGCGACAAGGCCCGGGCAGAGCAGGCCCGTTTCAACGGCCTGATGGGCGAGTGGGACAAGTCCTTCATCCTCAAAATCCAGCTGCAGAACCTCATCTCCCAGGACCCGTATAATGAAGATTTTTATTACCAAGTGCACACCGCCATCCGGGCTCGCGAGAACCCCCGTGAGCCGCTCGGCCATTTTGCCAAGACGTACGCAATCATCAACCGTCGCAACAATCGTAATCGTAATGGCCCTCGCGATCCCCTCGTGCAGCTCCAGCAGCAGGTTCAGGAGGCCGCCGAGCGCGTCGCTGAGCGAGCTAAGAACCGGGCAAACAAAGAGAAAGAGAACCCGACCTCCAAAACCGCACTGGGGCAGGGCAAGAGCAGCAGCGCCGCCCACCCCCGTACGGCCCTGTCGCTGCCAGAGACCAACCTCGAGCGCCGCAAGGACGTGAACGCCCTCTACGACACCGAGTACATTCTGCGGGCCTGCGAGGAGTGCTACGATGCCATCCTGGAGCTCGAGGCGCACGACCGCGCCCGCCCTCCGCCTGATCATCCTGGCGCCGCAGAATGGGCGACCCAGGTCCCAGTCCTACAGGACAAACTGTGGGACGCACTCGAAGTGCAGAGCCCGCTCGACGCAAAGAGCAACCAGCCGTTCCTCATGATGATTGCCCATCCAAAAGGCAAGAAACTCATACCGCGGGCGTTCCCGCACCTCGAGATGACCCGACGCTTGACGATCCTGACGCGCATCTTCCACCAGATCGGAGACGTGGACGTTATTCGCAATGGCGTATATCCTGAAACAGACACAGACCTGCCTGCGCGGTCCCGCAAGGCCATTGACCTGTTTTTGAACACGGCGCTCCCTCCGCTCGTACACTTTATCGGCGAGCTCGAGCTCAATGTCGTCATTGGTCTCGCTGAGATGCTTCTGCGGTCGTCCTGCGGCATTGCCACCGTGGCCCGCACCCGCGTTGGCCAGGCCCTCCTGACTGTGCTCATCTCCCGTGCCGAGCTGATCAACCAGGAGAACACCAACCAGGCCGAGATGCAGCACTGGCGCTCGACGTTCGACCAGATCTTCTTGCAGCTCAAGCCGCACCTTGCGCAGCTGTTTCCCCCGCGCCATGTCGAGAACTCGTACGTGTGGCACTTCCTGGCGTCCCTTGCGCTCGCCGCCACGCTCGAGCACCAACGTCTGCTGGTGGACGCCGTCCGCGATCGGATCTTTGGCACCATGGCCGAGGCCAAGTCCCTGCCGCTGGACGTTGGCGCCGCAAAGATCGCCAATCTGAATTTATTCCTCAATGTCATGGGCCTCAACGCTACTTTCGACGACATTACCGAGTTGAGCGCGTAATACCAAAAGCTTATAGAGCGACATAGTGTACAATCCAAGCCTACTTCTAGCTACTTAATCTCCAATCGACCTGCGAGCGGTTCCGTTCCCTTCTGTGTGACCCTCTTGTACCCCATCGACTACAGCTGGGCCAGTTACTAATCGAGCCAGACTCATGCCACCTAAGGAGGACTGGGAAAAGTACAAAGCGCCAGCCGCAAACGAAGACGAGGAGCAAGCGGAGATCGTTCCCCTCAGCGAGGGTGACATTGAGGTGCTCAAAACCTATGGAGCCGCCCCGTACCAGTCTCAATTAAAGCAAATAGAGAAAGACATTGGCGATCTCCAGAAACAAATAAACGAGAAGGTTGGAATTAAAGAGAGTGACACTGGCTTGGCACCCCCCCATCAGTGGGACCTGGTAGCCGATAAACAGACCATCAGTCAGGAGCAGCCGCTGCAAGTTGCCCGGTGCACAAAGATCATTCAGGACCCCGAGGACCCCGACACAGCGAAATATGTGATCAACGTCAAGCAAATCGCCAAGTTCGTGGTGTCTCTGGGGGACCGGGTGTCCCCCACCGATATAGAGGAGGGGATGCGAGTGGGCGTTGATCGCAACAAGTACCGCATCATGCTCCCGCTGCCGCCCCGAATCGACCCCAGCGTCACCATGATGACGGTCGAGGAGAAGCCCGACGTCACGTACTCTGACGTCGGTGGCAGCAAGGACCAGATCGAAAAGCTCAGAGAGGTGGTGGAGCTGCCGCTGCTATCGCCCGAGAGATTCGCGAACCTCGGTATCGACCCCCCCAAGGGCATTTTGCTATACGGTCCGCCCGGAACCGGAAAAACCCTGTGTGCTCGCGCAGTCGCGAACCGCACGGATGCCACATTCATCCGAGTCATTGGCTCAGAGCTGGTGCAGAAATACGTCGGCGAGGGCGCCCGCATGGTCCGAGAGCTCTTTGAGATGGCCCGCACCAAGAAAGCGTGCATCATTTTCTTCGACGAGGTCGACGCCATCGGTGGTGCCCGCTACGATGACGGCGCCGGAGGTGATAACGAGGTCCAGAGAACAATGCTCGAGCTCATCACCCAGCTTGACGGTTTCGACCCAAGAGGCAACATCAAAGTAATGTTTGCAACTAATAGACCGAATACCCTCGACCCTGCGCTGCTGCGTCCTGGCCGTATCGACCGCAAAGTTGAATTCTCTCTCCCAGATGTCGATGGCAGGGCCAACATCTTCCGCATCCATTCCAAATCCATGAGCGTTGAGCGCGGGATTCGGTGGGAGCTCATCTCGCGACTTTGCCCCAACTCGACCGGTGCTGAGCTCCGGTCTGTGTGCACTGAGGCTGGCATGTTCGCGATCAGAGCCCGTCGCAAGGTCGCCACGGAGAAGGACTTCCTGGCCGCAGTCGAGAAGGTCATCAAGGGAAATCTCAAATTCAGCTCCACCAGTCAATATATGCAGTATAATTAGGCTATTTATTGCGCTCATAGCACCGGTGGGTATGTACATATGGCATGCGTCCCGCGTGTACCAGTTGATGCCATGCCACAAAGTCCGATATAAATTAGTTTACCACCAAGAAAGCAGGCCCATGCCGTCCACTTGGCAGCTGCCGATAATCTGGAAGCCAGAGTTTTCGTACTTGCTTTGCTCCACTCTGAAGCGGACCTTCTCATTAATGTCAAGATACAGCTCGTAGTCGTCCTGCTTCCACACCCATGCTTGCTCCTTTACAATGAACTGGCAGCCCTCAAACAGCATCGACTTTGGTATGAAGATATCGTCAAAGAACTCCATTCGAACTTTGATGCCCTCAGGCTTGCAGGAGGATATCCACCCAACCAGCACTTCCCCATCAAATGGAGCGAATATCACTAATCTGAACTCTGTTTTGATGTATATTGCCCCATCTCCGCTTTTTAGCAGCCCATCAGACGCACTTTTGACATCATATAAACTGATCCCGAGGCCAACGTCGGGGATAATTCTGTTTGAGTATTTCCTATTGATCTCTTGACTCAACGCCTTTCCATGTGGCAGGTGAAACGTATTCGGTGCCAGTCGAATAGTGTCCTGAATCGTGGCGAGAGTGAACATAAACTCAAAAAATTGTCACGTGCGAAAAACTCAAATCATGCTGCGACTCAGAAGTATTCGCGAGCAGGCCAAACCTGTAGGAAAATTAGAGAATAATGCAAGGTAGCTTAATGATGTATTTTAGGTATTTATTCAATCCAGAGATGATTAGCTAACTGTGAACAATTGCGGAGCCGACTGCATAATTTAAGCTTCAACAGCCACAACATTAAATACTATCGCTAGATAGCTTCCCCTATCACGATGTTGCAGGGTTCAGAGATACCCAGCGACATCTGGCGGATCGTGATCGAGTATATACCCCCGAATCCGGTGACATACGTCCGCTGTGCTTCTATATCTAGATCTGCGTACGCAGTGTTCCGAGACCCGGAGAATTGGAAGACTATATCGAATGGGTGCTCTGTAGAAAAGTATTGCGACAAGGCCCTGGCATTATCGCCGAGGAGGCAGGAGAACTTGCGACGGTTGTGGCTCGAGATGGACAATGCTCTCCATAAAAGGAAATACAAGAGGAGCGAAGGGCTTGCAGACTGTGGGTCACTTTTACACCCGTTTGGGCCGCTCGAGGTACTGGTGGTTCCGCTGATTCTCCATCTTAATTCAGTAAGGAACGTTTACCAGTCGCGGAAACGGTGGACAAAGATTGCTTATCTTTTGAAATGGTGTGAACGGAGGATCATAAAGTGTCTGCTAGCATGGGATGGCCGTTTATTTGAGCTCTGTCCGCATGATGTGCAGGCAGATCGAGAGCTGGCTGAGATATCCATTGGTTCGGACTTCCTTGCTAGACCGGTATTTTATCGGGGCTTCTTGAGCGACCGAGCTTTCCTCCTCAAGATGATCCGCAAGTGCCCCGTTGCGTACGAGTTTGCTCCCTCGAGGCTCCGGAAGGACCGAGAACTTGCAAAGATCGCCATTGATGCGAACCCAGTCTACCTGTGCTTTCACCAGAACAACTTGAAGGATCGCGAGCTTGTTGCTCTTGCGTGCACAGCGGAGCCCAAATTACTGGTTGAGGCATCTCAAGAGCTACGTGAGAATGAGCTTTTCCTCAAGGAGCTGCTACTACTGAATGGCAGGATACTCTTTTTTATCCCAGCGCACTTACAAATGAGGCTAAGCTTTGTGCTGAGAGCTCTTTCGACGACGCCCCAGATCTTCCGTAGACTTTCGCCCGTGGTCAGACATAACCCCAACGTTTACTCCTTGGCAATTGCAGGAGACCCGAATAATATCCAGTTCTGCAAGGATCTTGTCTGTCGCAAGGACATAATGCTTCCTTTGGTGGAAAAAGCGGGCTATACACTGAAGTTTGCGACTGCTTCTTTGAGAGATGACGAGGAAATGGCACTCGCGGCTGTCAAGTCCTACCCGAAAGCGCTGGCCTACGTATCTAATCGGCTCAGAGGCGACAAACGTATCGCTTTGACAGCTGTTCAGGGTCATGCGAAAGCCTACCAATACATTGGGCCACAGCTCCGATCAGACCGGCAGCTGGCCAAGGCTGCGATCAAAAGCGGTGTATATGCGTTGGAGTATTTTTATTTCAACCCCGTGTACGACTTTCCCGAGCTGATCAAGTATGCCCGCTCGCTTGATGCAAAAAAGACCGAGAAAGTACTACGAAATCTGACGACCTCCAAGAGTTTTCTGGCGGTGTAAATCTCCGGTGAGTACATACTCATACGCGGATTGCCACTCTATATAATGACTCGCCGGCTCACACTAGAAATGCATATCTATTACATCAATATTTAATTCCTCGCCTAATCGGCATCACTATAATGGCTTGCCGACTCACACTAGAATGCAAATCTATTACATCAATATTTAATTTCAGGATTATTCAAAGTCCTCGCCCTCATCGGCCTCGCTGTCGTAGTCGTCACCGTCGACCTGCTTGGTCTCGAGCTCCGAGCGCTCCATGAGCTTCTTGAGCTCGTCGTCGTCGGTGACTGTGACGGCCTTGGGCTCCATCTTGACTACTAGATTGCCGCCGGCTTTGGTGATCGAGTCGCGGATGCGGTCGATGGCGTCGTTGAGGACCTTGATTGCACCCTGCTTGTCGAGACTCAGGGACTGCAAAATAAACAATGGAGAGGCAACGAACTTGATGGTGATGGGAATTTTATCGGTGGCCGCCTGCTGGCCTTCCTTGAGGGCCGCTTTGACGGCGTCAATGCCCTCGTAGGCAAAGCATGTAACCTCGATATTAGCCCGGATCTCGGTGGGATCGGGAGTGAGCTTGCGGGAGATCTGAGCGACCAGGTCGTCGAAAATAGTCTTGTCTCCGGTGTCGATACCCTCGAATACCTGCTCGGGGTTTGTGATGACGAGCTTGAACCCGTCATAAGCGTGCCCGTATTTGCGGGCCAGGGGCCAGGCGTAGGTCTGATAGAGCTGCTCGAGGGGCACCTGGTGCTTCTCTGCCACATGTCTGAGGATGGAGTGTACGCTCTTGCTCTTGTTGTATTTTTCCTCGCACTTGAGGGCATCCTCGCGGGACACCCGGCGTTTCGACAAATCGATGTAGCCCTTGTCCTTGTCCACACGGAGTACTACCGCAATCTCGTTGCGGCCCACCTTGATGAGCTTTTGAATCGAGCGGATTCTCCGTCTTGAGAGCTCGGATAGCAAAATCATGCCTTCAATTTCATCGTACTCGAGGAGCTTGACGTAGGCACCCATGTCGGCGATTTCCTTGACGTTTACCATTACGACGTCATCGATTTCGGGGTACTTTTGCTCATAAAAGCGGCAAGTTGTGGTATTAACTTCGCTCATTGAAAATTTCAGATGACAAATTCGCAGCCAGGAAAGTGGTAGTTGTCACTGCTGGGGGCCGGCACAAATAAAGTTAAATATTACGTAGGTCTAGTTCTGAGTATTTGTAGAGCCGCCTCGAGTTCCCGCTCGGCGGTTTCAAAGTCCTCGTAGTTGAGGGCGCTGATGGCGAACTTGGCGTGCCGCTGGGCGTTGGAGGTGAGCTCCGCCTCGGCAATAACTGAGCTCACGTCGACGGGCTCGGAGTGCGACTTCCTGGTTTTGGGCTGGCTCCTCGGGCCCCGCTGGCCCGGTTCAGGGGTGGCGTCGTTCTGGGCCCGGAACTCGTCGACCTGCGGGATCTTGGGCGCAGACTCGTAGTCAAATGGCACAGACGGCTGGGCCTCGGGGGCCAGGGGAAGGCCCAGGGAGTTTGGCTCCTTTGAGGGAGTGCGGGGGAGGTCGACTCCAGGGATCTCGCCCGGCACCCGCGGGAGGTCGTTGGGCGTCTCATCCGGCACTCCTGGGAGCTCTAGGTCTTTGTCCAAGTCCTTGTCGCTGGGGGTTTTATCTGAATCGAGCTCTGCTGGAGTTTCTCCTGACGGCTCGGGCTGGTCGCCCTCGAGCTCTCGTTCGAGGGCAAGAGTGTCCTCGTGAGACTCAAACAGCTCGTTGGGGTCCTGTCCTTCCTTGACGGCCTTGAGGATGCGGGTGGCCTGATACTTGCAAAACTTGACCTTTGCGGCTGGCTCCTCGGGGAGATCGCCCCAGATGGACTCGAGCTCGAAGAAGATGCCGGCGGCAACGAGGGTGGCCCCGGTGTTTTGCGAGACTTTGCCCTGGTCGATCTCGCGCTGGGCCCGGTCGAGCACTGACTGGGCGAATGCCTCGACGTACTCGCGGCCGGATTTGGGGTCCTCGAGGATCTTCTTTGCGTCGTCGGACTGTAATTGCGGCGACTCGCGGGATTCTTCTAGTTTCGTCATTAATTTGCCGGCGAATTCGGCGGCGTCCGGATCAGTTTTGTGCAGCTGGGTGGCCAGGACCCGCTCGACTGCCTGCATGCGGCAGAAGTACGCCAGGATTGGCCTGGACTTGTCGAGCTCTTGAGCTCGTGCCAGCAGCGGCCGCACGAACCGTACGCTGGTGGGAACTTCCATGGTACTGTGGTGGCTGACGACAGGGAAGTGTGGCGGGGTTGGCAGAGGAGAGGCAGGTATGGCACGATAGGCAGGTATGGCACAATATGTAGGGTATACCAGCTAGCTAGGATTGATGCAAGCGAGTGTAAGACCCAGGACGGGCACGCGGCCCGATTCGTGGTTGCACGGGTCAGCTATGATCTGGGCATCACGACCTTTTTGGACTCGTTTTGGGGCAGGCTCGGCTTTGCGAGCGGGCTCGGGGCGGCGGGGTCGAAGCGGGCGTCGGGAATCACGGGCGAGTTCGTGGAGATGGCCGAGTCGTACTGGGCTCCGCTGATGATCACGCCCGGGGTCGCGATGCTCGAGTCTGGTTCGGGGCCCGGCGGGGGCGAGTCGGGGATCTCCATTGCATCGGCCGCCCGCACCGGCTCGAGCCCAATGTCGTAGTCCGAGTCGAGGGTGGTCTCTCTGCGGACCTCAGACTTTTGCCTCGACGCCGGCCGCGGCGTGGGGGTTGCCGGGGCCGGCGTGTCCTTTGGCTGCTCCCGCCGCTGCCGCTTGGGCCGCCGCAGATTGTTCAGGTCGATGACCTCGCGCTCGGCTCGCACCGAGCGGATCTCGTTGTTGTAGGTCTTGTCGCTGAGGCAGTTGCCGAGGGCGTCGCCAAACAGCCGCAGCGACCGCTTGAGGGCGTCGGTGACCGCCTCCTTTCCCAGCTTCTCCATCTCGACCGCGATGTTGGGCACGGTGGCGGTCCTGCTCACGCCGTAGCCGACGTCCTCGCGGAAGGAGCCGTCGGCGAGGGTCACGCGGACGAGGGCCGAGCAGCACAGCGGCTTCTGGTGCTCAATGCGGCGCTCTCTGATCTCGAAGGACCAGCCGTCGAACCCGAAGATCTCGTTGGCGAACTGGATGGCGCGGTGGCCGTCGATGTACTGGACCTGGCCGCCGCCCTGGGGCCGGTAGCTGATGTACTCGGGCCCGAGCTTCTGGCTCAGCTCGTGGCAGATGCGCTGGCGCTCGGCGGCGGAGAACCCGCGGCGCTCAACCATAGTAATATAAATAACGCGTAAGCTAACGCGTATGTAATTAAGGTGCAGCTAGCGCTAGATACGGGAGAGATTAGGGTACAGCAAAAAGGCACGATTAGCACGAGCACGAGTCCTGGGCCGGCGGCTGCACCGTCACGTCGACGGTCTCGGCCTCGTGGGTCGCCGGGGGTGCGACGTCCTGGCCCGCGAGCTCGGTGGCGATTTTCTTAAATAACAGTTTTACATTGTGCCCGGCGAGCGCCGACGTCTCCATGAACAGCGCCCCGGCGGCTTTGGCCCGCTCCTCGCCCTCCTGGGTCGTGACCACCCGCTCGTCCGCCAGATCGTACTTGTTGCCCACGAGCACGATCATCGCCTGGCCCTGGCGCTCGGCCTGGACGTCGTCGATCCACCGCTGGGCGTCGTCGAAGCTCTTGCGGTTCGTGATGTCGTACACCACCACCGCAACGTTCGAGTCGCGAATGTACGACGGCACCAGCGTGCGAAACCGCTCCTGCCCGGCAGTGTCCCACATCTGCAGCCGAATCGTGCGGTCGGGCAGGTACATGGTCTTGGACTGGAAATCAATCCCGATGGTTGCTCGATACTGGGTGTCGAACGAGTCGTACATGAACCGCGACAGCAGCGACGTCTTTCCTACGCTCTGCTCGCCCAGAAACACCAGCTTGTACTTTTCAATAGCGGCTCGGCTCATCAGGCTCAGGGGAAGAAGGGTCTGGCCGGTGCTGGAGCTTACTTGTCCCAGGCCTGCCCAGGGCTAGGGTTGTGAGGGCTAGCCTACTGGAGCGACCGCCCGTTCTTCCAGGGGTCCAGCTGCTTGAGCTCCTTCTCGTACTGCCGACAGGTCGCCCAGAACTCCTTCGAGTGGTCCCCGTGCGTGTTGTGCGCCAGCTCGTGGCACAGCACCTCCATGATCTCCCGGTAGTTGCAGAACCCGTCGTAGGCGTCGGTGCGGATTCGCAGCCGAATCACCGCCCCGGCGTTCTCGTTCAGGCCCAGCCGCCGCTCGCTCGCCCCGGTGTTCGTCGCGGGGTCCAGCTCCGTGAGCAGGCCCACCTTGAGCCGGTGCTTCGCCATCAGACGCTGCACCGCCTTGTCGTCGCGAATCCGCTCGAGGAACCGCTGCGCCCCGGCCCGGTCGCCGTAGTTGAGTGCCTCGACCCGCGAAAACGTGTACTCTACCTGCCCAGCCCGCTGCGACGCTGGCCTGCGGGCCCGCTGGGCAAGGGTCGCATAGGCGTGGTCCCGTCGCTGGGCCTCGCGAGCGCTCGCGGCCTCGGCTGCGTGCATCTGCTCAATCTGGGCTTTTGGGGGGGCCGCCAGCACCATCAGCTGCGTCCCCGGCTTGTACGCCAGCGCGGTCGCGCCCGCGCTCTCCGGGGTTATCGTGGTGCCGCCGCCCAGAACCTTGAAACTGTCGAGCGAGAACGCCTCAGCAACCCGCTCGCACAGCTCCCGCTGCGTCGCCGCGTCTATTTCTCTACTCTGCCCTCTGTACTTGACAAGCATGACCGGGCTCAGCACCCACCCAAAGTTATACTCCACTGCTGATTAATAGAATATGCTAGATACTGCAATTATGCATATGCAGGTACATGGAGGCCTCAGACAACCCGTAAATATTTAATTACTCCGGAGCAGAACCGCGACAGAGCCTGCATCCTCGCAACCTCGTCCTTCTCGGCCGCATGCCACCGAGCAAGTGCCGCTTTGGTGTCCGAATCGCCCTCCACAAACGCATCGGCGTGGATCGTCAGAATCATCTTCATCCACGCCTGCACAAGCTCAAAGTTCCGCCGCTTTTGCAGCTGGTCGACCATTGCGTCAATGAACAGCACCAGCTCGTTCCTGGGCTCGAGCATCATCGTCCGCAGCTCAATGTCGGTCGCAGCTGGACCGAGGGCCGCGAGGTAGTCGGCAAACTCGTCGCCCCCAGCCGCGAGGTAGTTTGAGAACGCCATGTTGTTGCCGTTCGCCGCCACCGGGGCCGTGAAGTGCTCGACCGCAGCCTCCTGCTGGTCCTCCTGCGACTTGGGAAGACCCAAAAAGAACGGCAGCTTCTCGGGAGCCTTGGGCTTCTCCTTGGGCTTGTTGCGCTCTTTAATCTCGTCAATGTGTACGAGCATATTGAACTTGTGTCGCGGCTGCACGCTCAGCGTCTCGAGCTCGGACGCGACCTTTTGAGGAGGGTCCCAGTTCTCGTAGTCAACCTCAACGTCGTCAGGGCGCGGCTGGTCCTCGAGGGCTCCGTCAAGCAGGCCGGCACTGCCCTCTCCTGCGACATTCGGCATGGAAATAGCCTGAATCTCGTCCAGGCGTATGTTGCGAGTGGACACATTATAGAACTGCGATTTCATAGTCCATAGTGAAACGCCTACTCCCATAATGTGAGAGGTCGCGAGCCACTCGTTGTCAGGGCTCACCCGCAGGCACGTCACCGCATTTGCGACTTTGACGCCGTCAATGCAACCCCCGGTCGGGATGTCCCACGTGCGAATAGTATTATCGAGCGAGCCAGATATGATCCATCTCCCGTCAGGAGTGAAGTCGAGGTCCGTAATACGGTTGGCGTGGCCAGCAAACTCACGAACTTTTTTGTGGGTGACCGTATCGACAACCACAATCGACATTGTGTCGAGCACGAGCGCCAGCAATCCAGACCCGGGGTGGTACCGCATCTTGGAGACCGCTGAGCCCATCTTGAGCTCTTTCACCAGCTTCAGGCTCTTAAAGTCCCATAGCTTGAGCCTGCCGTCGAGCGACGTGGTGAAAATGGTGGTGTTTGTCGGGTCGCTGCAGATCCCCGTGATTGCGGATTCATGTGCTTTGGGCAATCGTTTACGGATCAGGCCGCTCTGCATATTAAAGCCAGACACTCCTCCATTCGCAGAACCGACAAAGCCAAAGTTTCCGCAGTTTGAGATACTGACGCACTTTGCCAAAGACCCGTCAATCGTGGGCAGTTGGAAAGCACCCACAATCCCCCTCTTACCACTCCAGGTTCGAGCAAAGCTCTCACCCTTGTGTGCCGTGAGGATGTTGTCCCACTGCTTTTGCTTTGTTGACTCGTACGCGAGGTCGATAATTGGCGGGAACTTGTCCTGAGGAGTTGCCCTGGATATTTGCGATTTCTGCTTGAGCTTGCCCGTCTGACGTTGACTGAACTGGTGGCTCTGCGCATCCTTGCGCAAGCTGAACGCCCACAGACTTTGGTCGAGCGACCCGCTCAGCAAAAAGTGCGACTCTGGATCAGTGAATGCGATGGTCGAAGGAGGGCGAGAGTGCCCACCGCGATGACGCAAAATGCGAGGAGGAGGAGTAATTGCCGCAGATTGCGTCACAGCGGGATCGAACACCAGCTCGTAGAGCACGTTATCGGTACCACTGCTCACCACAATCGGCTGGCTTGCCAGGAACTCGATCTTGGTGACTGAGCCCTTGTGCAAGCCACGAACACTGTGAACACGCCGCTGCAGGTTCATGTCGTAGAAAAATAGGTCTCCATTAGCGCTGCCGACTCCAAACATGTTAGCTGAGTCGGTGCGAAAGCTGAGGGTGGTTACGGGTTCGCCGATCTGGAACGTCATCAGGCTGGTGGCAGTGCGAATATTATAGATGTGGACGTCACCATTTTTTGCTACTGCAGCCACAATGTCGAGGGCGACGGGGCACGACTCCACAAAGGCGATGCCTGACGGCACTTCGTCGAACGAGTGGATCAGGCGGCCGGTTTTGACATTAAAGAGCACAAGCGATGACTCGGTAGCAACAATCAGTTTATTAAGGTAGGTGGGAGGGTGCGTCATGCTCGCTATGGGTCCCAGCAGCTGCGAAACCGTGAGTTGAGTGTAGCTCTCGATGGAGTTGGCCTTGGGATCCCACTTGTACACCAGCACTCGCGAATCAGTGCAGGCACAGAGGAACTCACCAAGGGATGTGATCTTTCTCACCGACTCGCCGGTGTTTAGCTCGAGATCAACCGAGTTTACTAGGGCAGCTCTCTTGTACACCCCAAGAGAAGTTTTCGTGGCCGCAACCACGTAGTGAAAGTGTGAATAAATACATTGAATATCAGAGTCGGTCTGGGGCTGCGAAACGAATAATAAATTGAGGTTTGAGGCATCAAAGATCTGGAATGACCTCCCAACCACTGTAGTTATGACGAACGACTGCCCCAAAGTGGTCACGCTGAATGGGATTTTATTTGACACAAGGCCAATAGTGCGAAACGGGCTAAAAACTTTCGAGCCCTGAGCCGCCGTATCGGGCTTTTGGATCTTCAGCCGTTTGGACATAAAAAAATTTGAGTAAGCAGCCGCATATATTTCATTTATCCAAGGAGCTGCATCCGTGGATCAAAAGGTTCTGCTATTAAATTGTTAGGTATTTAATATATTAGCGTTCATTCATGTACCGTGCGTACGAGACTGCGGGCTTCGAGTGAATCAGGCGAGTACATTTGGTGTCAGAATGCATTATGGATTCTCACGAATTTAGTACTCTGTAAACGCTCACGATCTAACGTACACGTATTTAATCACGATTTCAACACTCACATATCAAATCGCACGTATTGAATACGCCGTTGAACCAGAGCACACTACCCTAGCACGTTGCAGTCAAGTACCGACAAAATTTTCACTAGTGACTGACAGCCCACTGAATCTCTATAACTCTGCACTTTGCACAATCAAGCTCGGTCCATAACCTCGAGACGTCAGATTTAATTCTACTTACTAACATGACGGTGCCCCGTCGAGATCTGGCTGCCTTTCTGGGCAAAAAGAACTTCAAGGGTATCTACACCAAGAATCCGTTGGCCGCGACGCCGGCGTACGCCAAGTTCGACCGCACCAAAATTTTCACCTCGTCGTACCCCATCAGAGCGTCGCACAGAGTGGGTGCGAGGCTCACCAACTGGGAGCAGGTGTTCTCCGAACGCAACGTGCGCAGGACCCGGCAGCCGTTTGACAATAACCAGTTCGTCAAGTGCAACGAGCTCATCGGCAGCGACCTTCGGGCGTACATCCTCAAGGCCCACGAAAACGGCGAGAGCTCACAGCAGATCAGTTTCAACCTGGGAATCTCGGTTCCCCGAGTCGAAGCGGTGATCAAGCTCGCGGGCATCCACCAAAAGATGGCCCAAAACGTAAGTATGATGATGCTTTCTGATTAGTCTTTATGATCGGATAGAAATGTGTCCAACCGCCTAGAACCCTGAGTACTAACCTAGAACGAAATCACACCCGAGATGAAGAAGATGGGCAACCACATGCGGTCGCTGTTCTCGGAGATCCGCACCGACTCCAAGGGCGTGCCGCTGCGTCGGGTCGAGGACCTGACGGAAATCCCCGTCCCTCGCGAGGTCCAGCAGCAGCGATTCCTCAGCATTGCCGAGTCAGAGCCGTTTGGGCCTGTCGACGCCGCCAACACGCTCGACATCGAGCCCGCTGCGACGACGCTGCGGCGGTTGACTGAGATCGCCGACCACAGCGTCGAGCACCAGCAAAAGTCGCGCACCAACAAGGCTGCGTCGTTCTACGCCCCGCAACTCGAGGGCGAGAAGGCGCGCTACCGGTTCACCGACGCCAAGGTCGGCAAAGTGGGTTTCCGCTACGGAGCCAGCCGCGACGACCGCAAGCACGCTCGCCGGGTCACGTTCCTGCCCAATGGCAACAGGACGTACCCCCTCCCCGAGAGCGGCTAGTTATGTATATAGCAATTTAATTATGGTTAACTCTAGATCTGAAACGGCGCTAGGTTAGGTTACGCTCCCGGTGACTAAGCGTGAGACTTTAGTAAACACGGTTCGTCCAACTCACCATGCCGATTGGAATTGCGAATTTGCCCAACCAGCAGTACCGGCTGATGGCGCGCCGCGGCGCGACGTTCACGCTCATGGTCGTGGGCGAGAGCGGGCTCGGCAAGAGCACCTTCATCAACACGCTCTTCGCCACGTCATTACGCGCCCATTCGGACGACTCGACGCGTCACAGCCAGCCGGTGCGCAAGACGGTCGAGATCAACATCACCCGGGCCGAGCTGGAGGAGAAGGGCTTCACGCTGCACCTCAACATCATCGATACCCCGGGCTTTGGCGACAACATCAACAACTCACAGGCCTGGCAGCCAATTGTCGACTTTGTCGACGACCAGCACGAGAACCACATGCTGCAGGACCAGCAGCCGGACCGCGCCGCCCGCCGCGACATGCGGGTCCACTGCTGCCTCTACTTCATCCGCCCCACGGGGCAGACCCTCAAGCCGCTCGACATCGATGCAATCCGCGCCCTCAGCACCCGCGTCAACGTGATTCCCGTCATTGCCAAGGCCGACACTCTCGACTCGGAGGAGATGCAGCTGTTCAAGGACAAGATGCGCGAGACGCTCGTCGCCCAGGGCATCTCGGTGTACAAGCCCATCGACCTCAACACCGGCGCGCCCCTCAGCGAGCAGGCGCCATACAGCGTCATTGGCAGCGAGAAGGAGGTCCAGAACGAGAAGGGCGAGATGGTCAGGGGCCGCCAGTACCTGTGGGGCGTGGCCGAGGTCGAGAACGACGCCCATTGCGACTTCAAGCGCCTCCGCAACCTCATCCTCCGCACCCACATGCTGGACCTTATAAACTCGACCCAGGAGCTGCACTACGAGGCATACCGTAGCCAGACGCTGGCCACCCGCCAGCCAGGAGAGAGCCGGGCCCGCAAGCAGGTCAATCCACAGTACAAGGAGGAGGAGCAGGCGCTCCGCAAGGCGTTCGCCGACCAAGTCAACCGCGAGGTCGCCCGGTTCTCAAAGTGGGAGGCCAACCTCATCGCCGAGCGCGACAAGCTCATCAAGGATTTGGAAGAGGGCCACGCGGCCAATACCAAATTACAGGAAGAGATTCTTGCTCTCAGCAAGAAAAACTGACGTATTTAAACTTTAATTACTACATATTCGCAAAGCTGTCACCCAGCGCGCAGCCAGAAATAGTAATACAATTTTATAAAGCACTCAATTGGCATGCTAGCGTGGACTCGTACGCCTGGGATAATTCAGCTCGTTTTTCATCCAGCAATTGTTATGTCCCGCAACTCGCAGGTCCCGCAATTATCCAGCGCCACAAAGCAGCCTGCATGCGCCACTACGGTTTTATTTTTTCTCCCACCGTGCTCAAAACTCGTACGAATTTGTGGCCAGGACATACTAAAGCCTATCTTACATAACAAAGCTCTCATGATCCGCCGAGGACTGCGGGCATACTCGTCAACCACCCATTTCGGGTACAAGACCGTGCCATACGAATCAAAAGAACAGCTCGTCAAGGGTGTATTCAGCCAGGTTGCCGCCAATTACGACTACATGAACGATGCCATGTCCGGAGGCATCCATCGACTCTGGAAGGACCACTTTATCAGCCGACTGGACCCAGGAAGACGGCCTGGCGGCCAGCCGTTGAGCTTCCTCGACATTGCTGGCGGCACTGGTGACATTGCCTTGCGCATTCTGGACCACGCTTCGAAGAATCACGGCGACTACGAGAGCCAGATGATTATCAGCGACATCAACCCCGAAATGCTGAGCGAAGGCGTCAAGCGTTTCGAGACCACCAAGTACAACTCCCAGAGTGCCCAGGGAAAGCGTGTGAACTTCCTCGTCCAGAACGCCGAGACCCTCGAGGACATCCCTGACAACTCGCAGGACCTCTACACCGTGTCGTTCGGCATTCGTAATTTCACCAACATCCCCAAGGCCCTCGAGACCGCCTACCGCGTTCTCAAGCCCGGAGGAGTGTTTGCATGCCTCGAGTTCTCCAAGGTCAACAACCCAGTGCTCGCCCAGGTCTACTCCACCTACTCGTTCAATGTGATTCCCCTGATGGGTCAAATCCTTGTGGGCGACTACGATTCGTACCAGTACTTAGTCGAGAGCATCGACAGATTCCCTGACCAGGAGACGTTCGCCGACATGATCAGGGACGCTGGCTTCGTCACTAACGGTGCTGGCTACGAAAACTTGACATTCGGAGTGGCTGCCATCCACACTGGTATTAAGCCCAAAGAGTCAGAGCCCCAGATCAAGCTCGAGGAGGTCGTCGAAGAGGTTGTGGAGGAGTTGGACACCGACGTCAAGCAGGCAAAGTCTGGCCAGTAAAATGTAGTAAATAGGCTGTCTAGTAACATCTAGCAACGTTCTCACGAGGTCCACTCACCCTGAGCGGTTCGGCCGCGGAATTGACGTCTAACCCCAGCTGTTTCTCGCTGGGCACCTCGCATGGGAGTGCGACATGCAAGTCGCTCAGTGCCACAACTACTCTGCATTTACCCCTAAATCTATCAACTATATGCTCTTGTAATACCGACCTCTCCAATCGTGCTGGGATACTGCATACTTCGCGTGCCCCTACAGTTTTACTAATGACTGGAGTGGATCGTCGGTACCTTGTGGCCAACGAGGCCATGGCCCTCATGTCGCTAATGCGAAAGAGCTCCAAATACGTTCAGTCTGGTATAGCAACAATCCTTGGTGCCGAGGACGAGCCGCTGGCCCAGCAGATGGGCCTCCGCAACCAAGCATCTGTCAAGTCGCCGGACACTCTACTGCAGGGATTCGCTCCATTGTCGCGTGCATACACTGAAAACATCGAACTTGATGCAGACGTTATTCTCAAACCGTTTCTCCGCGTCATTCAGAGCCCAGTGACGTCAGGGGCGCTCACCCTAAGGGCCCTTGTTGCGGTAGAGAAGCTCCTGACGCACGTGCTGGATACTGACAGCCCTAATATCTCGCAAGCACTGTATGATGTGGCAGTTGCCGTCACCAGGTGCCGGTTCGAAGCTCGGGACCATGCAGAGAACGACAATGTACTTCACCAAATAATGAGCGTCGAGACTGCACTAGTGTGTGGTAAATTGGGCTACTTGATGTGCGACGATGGCATTTCAGAGGTAGTTGAGACCTGCTTGAGCATGGCGTGTCACATGCGTAGAGGTGAGTTGCTCCTCCGCAGTGCCCGCCTAACTTTGACAAAACTGGTGATCACTGTATTTGGACGAGCAGACGCACTTGAGTTCAGGCCGGCTGAGCCGTCTGCGATCGACTCCACGCCACTGAAGCTCCCCGCCGACCTCAAGCAGGCCACAGAGCTCGAAAGCGCTCCTGTGTCGCGCTCGCAGACACCAATCAGTACTAATGTCGGGCACACGCAACACAAAGCCGCATCAATGGAGCCAGATAGCCCAGTTGCAGCCGACCTGAGCCCATACACCGCCCAGGCGCTCAGGGATGTCTTCAAGGCGATGGTGTCTATCCTGGAGCCTCAACCCACACCTCCTCAGTACTCTGACAAAATCAAGTCAATGGTAATACAACTACTCTGCCACGTTTTTGAAACCACCGGGCCTACATTGGCCCAAGACCCATGGTTCGTGGATTTTATCGGCACCCATCTGTTCAAGTACATTACCCAGTTTGTGCGCTCTAATGTCCCGTCATTGGTTGCAGATAGCCTGCGCCTATTTGCACTCATTCACGAAACTGATCGCAAGCACTACAAGTTGCAGGTCGAGCTCATACTCACGTATCTCCTGAGCTCCCTAACTCCTCTCACAGACCTTCCACGGGACGCCAACATCGATAAGATGTTCTACGATGGGGTCCCTAGCTGTCCCAAGTGCGTTAACCAAAATGCTGCGAAAGCCGGCGAGGGAAAGAGCCCAGAAATACGCGAAATCATGATCGAAGCTATATCTAGATTGGTCCATTCCAGAGGTTTCTTCAGTTACCTGTTTATTAACTATGACTGTGATATCCAGCAAACGGATTTGTGTGAGGATCTCATCGGCTTCCTCTGCCGTAATGCATACCCAGACAGTGCGACATGGTCAACTGCTAGTGTCCCTCCAATGTGCTTGGAGAACGTCCTGTGCCTCTTGCAGTCGCTCTACCTTTCTCCAACCTCTGACACGGACTCTAACACCGACCCCCTCAAGTCATTGCTGGAAGCGAAGTCCCGCAAGGGCCTGGAAGTTCAGGTTGCTGATCTATTTAATAAAAACCCAAAGAAGGGTATTTCTCTTGCCATTGAGAAAAAAGTGATCCCAGAGAATACGCCAAAGTCCATTGCGCACTATCTCCAAACCAGTCAGCGTCTTGATAAAGCTGCTCTAGGTCGCTACCTTGCGAAAGAAAAGGCTACAATCCTTGATCCATTTGTTGAACAGTTCAACTTTAGCAACATGAGGATTGATGAGGCATTACGTGAATTTTTGTGTACGTTCCGTCTTCCAGGCGAGAGCGCCGAAATCGAGCCCATCTTTGAAAAGTTCAGCGGCCAATATCTCAAGGGTGAGGGAAACTCAGATATTATTGCCGATAAGGATGCAGCATTCATTTTGTGCTATTCAATCATTATGCTAAATACTGATCAGCATAGTCCTCAGGTGAAACGCCGCATGCAATTTGAAAACTTCCAACGCAACCTCGGCAGGTCGAATGGAAACAAGGAGTTTCCTGAAGAGTTTCTTCAAGAGATTTTCAAGGCGATCAAGACACGTGAAATTGTTCTACCCGATGAACATGATAATGAGGAGGGCTTTGAGTTTGCATGGCGTAATATGCAATTGTTGTTGAGCCACACATCGCCTGTTGTAGAAACAAACGACTCCAGCGTGAACTTGCACATCTTCAAAGCAGTTTGGCGCCCGGTGGTCTCAACTTTAGCATTCATCTTTGCAACAGCTACAGACGACCTCGTCTTCTCTCGTGTCATTAATGGTCTTCAGCAAACTGCAGCACTCGCAACGAGATTTAATGTTGTTGAGGCCCAGGACCATATTCTGGAGTGCCTTGGAAAGATCTCTGCCCTCACAAGCGGTGACCTGAGTAAACCGCAGCAGAATATTGAGATTCGCATTACCTCTGAAGAAGATAAGAACAAGACTTACTCAGTCATTGTTAGTGATCTCAGCGTAGCGTTTGGCGGTGACCTCAAGTCACAAATGGCTCTCATAACTTTGTTCCGCATAGTCAAGTCTGCTACTTCGCTTGGATCCGTTGGTTGGTCTGTACTTACCCGTGCGTTAACCAACTTGTACCTCTATGATCTGGTCAAACTTGACCACGTACCTCGCGTTTTGCCGTGTTATACATTTGAGCGTTCTCAGTCCGGCAAGAATGTCGGAATATTCTCGGTTCTAAGCTCTTACTTGACATCCAGTGCCGACACGCCTCCAGAACCCAGTGATGAGGATGTTGATGCTGCCTTGGGTGCTCAAGAATGCATCGCGTCGTGCAAACTCCAGCAGGTGTTTGAAGTCTACAAGACCATTGCTGACGAGTCCACTGTTAAAGCTATCGAGTCCACTGTCCCCGAAACAAAAGATAAAAAGTTTTATGCTGCTGACGGGTTCCTTTTGGAGCTGTTGGTGCTTAGCAGTGTAAAATCTGACCTCAAGCCTGATATTCTGAGCTTCGTCAAGGAGCTCAAGCCCTCAGATCCTCAATTCGAGGGCCTAAAAACGCGCATATTACTTCGTCTGGGAGCAGATATCTACGAGGAACTCAGCCCAGAAGCTGCTCCTTACATCCTTGATACCCTCCTGTCTCAGGATAAGCCGCAGACCTGGACTTATCTATCGAAACTGGACCTGCCGAAGCTACACAAGAAGCTGAGGGCGAAGGTTGTTAGCTTTATCGAGCGGAGTAAAATTGAGCCGGAATCCTTTGACCCGGCATTGAAGGTCATCACGACTAACATCAAGGAAGGCGGGCCGTGCGACAAGTTTTATGAGCTCGAGACACTCATCAGCAACCGTGAACAATTTCTGGCGTATCTTCGCGCGTCAATCCAGCCGTGTGTGGTCTCCGACCATGCCGTACGTGAGCTCGCCTTGGACAGACTCCAAAGATTTGTCCAGTCTTCGGATCTAAGCAAATTCCATGTCAAGTGGCAGGAACTCTTTACCGAGGGATTGATTCCTCTCTTGGAGACACTGTTGAAGCCTGATATCTACAAACGGGATATCAAGCGCATGGACTTGACCAGACAGCGGTCTGCCTCGATCGTGAGCAAAACATTTTTGTCCTATGCGATGCAGGACGACCAGAATATGGAGGAGGTGTGGATTCAGGTGCTCCACGTTATGGATCGCCTACTGGGGTCCAAAAAACAACATGCACTCCAGGAAGGTATCAACGAGATGCTAAAGAACGTGATTTTGGTTCTGCAGATGTCTTCGAAGGGCTCCGAGGAATTCTGGGAGGAAACAGAGAAGGCTCTCAAGGATTGGATGCCCGAGCTCGCAGAGCTTGCAAGAACTCCTAGCGGTGAAAAACCCAAAGACGATAGTCTTCTAATCGAGAAGAGCGACGCAAATGGCGAGGTCGCAAAGGTTCCCGAGAACGGGAGCGAGTCTGCGATTGACAAAGAAGCGGCATGAATCCATGTACCAAGTGACAATTGCATATTACCCTAATAAATTGTTGTACACTCAGGTATCGCTCTGCGCGACATGACTGTTCAGAGTTCTAACATATTTTCAAGTGCTCTGCAATTCTATCTATGTACATCTAAATTTGTTATCACAGTTCCTGGAGCTCGGCCTAGACTTTGAAGCCATATCCAGCCATGCACTCCTTATAGTCCGAGATGATGGACTTGCACTTGTCGGACTCGGTTCCGTTAAACAGGAGGCACTCGTCACGCTTGGCCTTTTGGTCCTTACAGACACAGCAAGGTTTGGGATGTGATTCGCAGGCGACTTTGGCTTCCATTGAAAGTGAGGTGATTTGGGACGCTATTTATAATTCCGATTGCGCCATATGTGCGTGAGAATTGGCGCTTCCTGAGTCATGTTAGTGGGAGCAGTGAGTAATACACACCACGGTGAGTCAGCATGGTGATAAATGAATTTTCAGACGAACTTTTCTGAGGAATGGGTAAAGTCAAAAAGCACACCAAAAAATCTGGGAATCCCACCAGATCAAATACTCCAGATGTGTTCAAGGACGACAAGGCAGCGAATCTGTTGAGTTTTAAGAAAAAAGAGTACGCCAAAGTGACGAAAAACAACAAGTCCAGAAACCGGCTGATCGACAAGGGCAAGATCCAGCGAACGAAGAAGCCCCGCGAGTACACTGAGAAGGAATTGGGGATCCCCAAGCTAAACAAAGCGTTAGATCCAGTCGGGGCGACCGTCAAGGGCAAGAAGGGCAAGAAGTTTGTGTCTGACGACTCGATCCAGCTTATTTTGTCAGAGGTCAACGAGAAGAACAACGCTCGCAACGCCTCCAAGCTGGAGAAGGCACGGCAGCTGGAGGAGATCCGCGAGCTCAAACGCAAGGAGATCGAGGAGAGAGAAAAGGCCCAGCAGGAGAAGCTCGAGTCGAAAAAAGTGCAGCTCAAGAAGGGCAAACCCAAGCCCAAGGCCGAGCCCAAGGCCGAGCCGGAAAAGCCCCGCAAAAAACGGGTTACATTTGCTTAGGTAGCTTGGCTACTTGCTCTATTTATAAATATTACACCGGGAGAGTGAAGCTCTGGCCCTGGACAACTTTTGTGTAGTAGACGTAGAAGAAGTCGGAGTATAATGCAGTTTGGATGATGCCGCCAAGGACAGCGATGTAATCTGGGCTGGACCTGAACAGCCAGCGATAGAGCCAGTTCAAAAAGTACAAGGCTCTGTAGGCCCCCAGGGCGAAGATGTAGTGCGAGGTCATGCTCTCGGCCTTGCCGGTGCGCTGGACCATGAAGAGCTGGGGCAAAATCGCCACAGACTCGAGCCAAATACTAAAAGACCACAGCACCTCCCGCACAGAGTAGTTATGGGTGAAGATGAGCGCCAGAATGCCCGACCCAATGTAGAGGTAGCGAGTCTTGAACGTGTCCAGTTGGGGGTTCGAGGTCGAACGGTACACTTTTTGCATCATGTACAGAATGTAGCCCTGCGAGCCCAAATAACCGAGCTTGAACACCAAATTATACAGCGACGAGAAGGGGTTTATGAACAGATCGAGGTAGCGACAGCAATAAACCGCCATGTAGATTAGTTGGGTTTTGAGAGACAGGCCTGCCACCGAGTGGCTCGACCAGATTTTGGCTAGCAGCAAGTAAATACTCGCTACATGCACAAGGTCGCCGGCGACTCTGAACAAATTGAACATGGACAAGTTTAGCTTACACGTACTCTTTTGAGGTGCATGGGTGTGGCGGAGAGTGGCGCAGGGTGCTCTCACGAGTGGCCCATTCGGTCGGAGATGAGCCGCTCCCGCTCGACCAGCTTGTCGTGCTCCCTCTGCAGCCGCCGCTTTTCCCGGAGGACCCACGCTCGGTACTCGGCGACGATGTCGGAGTCGTCATCGCTGATGTGCCGTGCATGGCTGGTTGGTTCAGCCCACTCAAACACAATGCGTTTCCTCGCCGCCTTGTCGTCGGGCCTCGTGGTGTCTCGCTTGCGTTTAGCAATGAATTTGGGCTTAATTGGCTCGGACTCGCTACTACTACTGTCTTGACTGCTGCTACTCATTAATTGAATGACAAATCATATTTTTCAGCGATGTCTCAACCCCAGCAGCTTCAGGCCGAATATAATGCGTTCAAAACACAGCTCCAGCGCCTGTCCTCGAAGATCGGCGAGCTAGAGACCGAATCGCAGGAGCACAAGCTCGTGCTCGATACTCTGAAGCCCGTAGATCAGAATCGACGCTGTTTGCGTCTTATTGGCGGCGTGTTGGTGGACAAAACCGTCAAAGATGTCGTCCCGGCTCTCGAGCAGACCCAGGAGGGCCTCAACAAGGCAATCAAGACCCTGACTGAAGATTTCAAGACTACCGAGTCCAAGCTGGACGAGTGGAAGAAGAAGCACAATGTTAAGGTTGTCAGTCAGTAGTCTTTAATGCGGAGCACTCTTATCTATCAATGCCGTCCTGCGGTGCACATCGTCGTATTTGGTACGGCCGCCCGGTACACTACTAGTATAATTATGTACGACCATACCTCATACTACTCAACGGAATGACCTGCCAAGATGACATTAACCTAGTTTTCTCCTCGCAGATCTTAATATCGGAGTTCTACTCCATGCCCATGTGTCTTCGTGGAGACGCTAATGCTGCATGTGAATCCGCTAAAAAGTGGGTATTCCCATAGTTGCATGGTTGGTCACACTGGAGGTGGCCAAGCTAGCGAATGGCCGTGCTCACTATGCAACTCTCGCCAAGATCTGTACCGGCTCTCACGTGGATGCCATGCGTCGATTCGTTGCAGACAGCTTGATCTTGGGAGAAAACCCAACCTCATGTAAGTTTGCTACGTACGAGGGCAGCGCGGCATGCCTTGAAACCGCGGGATTTATGCACGGTATCGGCACGCTTCCCAAATAGGAAGTAGGCCAACATGTAGAAGTAGACGAAAAGCTAGGAGGGCTCTACAATTTCAAAGGTAGCTACAACACACATTCACCAAATGATGTGCTCATTCATAAAGTAGGCTAGTGCTTTCAAGTCCGTCTGCACCAGAGTAATGTATGCTAAAAAAACACTCAGATGCAGCAAATGTGAAGGCGACCTCGCTTGATTTGGAGCGATCCCGTTAATTGCATGCTCACGGGCTTGCTTTCCAATTCTTGTTGCGGAAAAACAGACCACCGGAAAACCGACTCAGGTACGTAAATTCTAAAATATCTGATCTGAGTCACCGCTCACAAAGATCGGTAATTAGAGGTGCCGCATGTCCGGTAGCATCTTTAAACTTGTTGAAAGGATTCGTATAAAACATTAGATGATGATACTAATTCTATTCCGGTTCCACCTAACGGCCGCTCAAAATGCCGTAGATCATCGCATGGCCATCTGCTAGCAACTACGCACTGATTATCTCAAAATCTAATAGGACGCAGGTACAAATAACTTAGTCCGATATTTCCGAATTTTGACCGCTCTGCGAAGTTAGCATTGTGGGGGCACATACTGCATCTGTCAAATTCTGCTGCACTCTGTCGGCAATTAGACATCGGAAACTTTTCGGACGGGTTGGGGAGAGCCAGAACGAACTCAATTCCGGAAATCAAAAATACAGAAACAATCCATGCCCTGTGGTTAGTGCTAGAAAATTTTCTTTGGGGTCTGCAGGGCTTTGAATGCCTCGTCCATAGCGGTTACGATATTTGCTACATCGGCCTGTATGCACATGCAGAGTATTACGCAGTGCATTGCAGCCGTCCCCGACGATTATCACATGACAAAGACCTGTATAAAAGTCTGTAATTAAGCTATCAACACAAGTATGGTTATGTCTTCATCGCACTTCCCCCGCAACTCGAAAACAATTGGAACATTGGCGTGCGCTACTGCTTTAGCAAGTGCCTGCATTCCTTGGTGGTCTAGATTCCTCGGGCTCTCTTCCAAGGCCTCGTCGGAATGGCCCAACAGTCTTATTCTTGTTCTCTGCTACCTCATGCCTTATTCGCTGCTGTATATTGTGGGTCAGGAATTCTGCGACCAAAAAGCGACGAACTCAATGTACCGCGTGTGGGCTCTTATCCTCGGTGGAGTCAACACTACTGCATCTGCAATTGCTCTCGATGCCATTGGTGTGTCTGGTGCCTATCATAACATCATTTCTCGTATCCTCTTGGGTTTCGAACTTGCGTCGATAACTTTGACGTTCAACATTCATAACTTCGATAACTACTGGTGCCTGTACAGTACTGATTGTGCTCACTTGTTTTATGTGCAGCGTTGCATCGCATTGTTCCCTCACCTTGTGGTATGCGGAGTCTGCTTAGCGAAGTATACCGATAAGTTCTGGCCCATGCACCTGGGCACAGTTCTCACGGCCCTGAGCTTGAGCGTAGTGACCACAAAAACTGTTCTCACGTACTACGCTCCTAGTGATGAAGAAGTCTACCAAAAGGATGAGCAGAAAATCTATGAAGAGCTCCGTAAGGGTGTTCGCCCCGCCATTCACGCATAGAGAGTTGCATTCAATGTCTATTTAATAATTATTACCCTCGTATAATAATGCCCTGTTAATCAAAACCGGTACGCTCCATTTTTAAGCTGCAGTTATAGTGCATAAACAAAAATAAAGAACTACGTAATAATTCCAAAAAGATCATTAATAACTGTTTCAATTAGCTTATTTAACCGACACATGCCATGACTAACAAAATATTCTGCGCGCTTATGTTTGTACCCACACCGATGATTCACACATGCATGCAGTATTGCAAAGGTATGGGGGACCACTACGTGGATACCTTTATAGCGACGTGTAGCTTCTCAGCTCAGTACTTAGATTCAATATTTTGTGACATGTAGTATAGCCTGTTTTGGATCTACGTCCGCCCTCCTTGGAGAAAAAGTCCTTGGAGAAAAAGCTCCCAACCCGTCCACTTTGAAGCAATAATATCTTTCAAGATAAAACCAGTTTTAGAGAAAGCCGTTGAGGTCTTTTGGGGCACAGCGGTATAACTTTATGAAATTTTAACCACTATATGAATGTACGTGGCAGCTGGAGGCTACTTCTGCTTTTTCGAAATCTTCTTTTTGGGTTCTTCGGGTTTCTCATCCACAGGCTTCTGAGCTTGGGGCTTCGCAACCTGGGGCTTCACTGCCTCATGCTGTGGAGAGCTCAGGTAAATGGCAATGAATAGGATGAACCCGCCAACTACGGAGACGGCACTTGACAAGTAAACCCAACTATTGGTAATGGTCCAAGAACGAGCCCATTCACCGTTCGCAGTGTGGCGAATGGTGACGGTCTTGTGGTCAGAGACGAAAGACTTTCCTGGACGGAAGTAGTCCAGGGCAAACGTGAACATACCATACTGATCAGGAATCTTGAATTTAGTGCAGTATTGGCCGGGCTTGCTGGGAGTCTTCGTGAGATTAAGGCGGTAGTACGGGTCGAGCATTCTGAACTCGAGTTGTAGGTCGCCTGCGATGTAAGGCTTCCACTCCTCGCCATCGTACTCCTGGACGGTCACGCAATAGCCGAGCTCCTCGTTGACTTTGTAGACATGATGCTGAGTCTCAGTCTCGTCGAAGTGCACAACATCGACAGCTCTGAGCACTCCCTTTTCCTGGAATGTCCACTTGAGCAGCTCGTCAGTGAGAAGCTCAGGGGATCCAACCCAGGAGAAGCGAGCATTGTGGCGGGTTTGCAAAGCAGCTGCAGTCAAAATGTCGGAGCCCAACGCGAAGTTCTCTGAGCGTGCGTCTCCAACCTGCTCCAGCAGATTTACAGCATACGCACTGGAGGGGGCTCGGAGAATGGGAATCAGCAGTGGGTCACTGCCCTGGACGCGGGCAGCAGCGGTATTATTGACTTTAACGTCGCCATAGCTCACGATCTGAGGAGCTTCATCCTTCGGCTTGCTGCCGAAATAGTCGACCACAGTCACGCCCTTGGAGCCAATGATGAGTCCGAATTGTGCAGCAGCCTCGCGGATGCTCAGAGGGCTGGATTCAGGAGTTGTCAAGACCGCGATGTTTCCGCCGTCTTCTAGGAACCCCAGCAGAGATCGAGTGCTCAGAGACTTGCCCAGCCCTTTTGTTCTACCGGGAATTAGCACCAGATTGTCCCACGCACGCTTGCCGTGCTCGTACAACTCGGTACCGTCGCGGACGGACTTCAAAGTAACAGCGTGGCCTCGAGCTGTCAAGGGATCGACCACAGACGACTCATCCAGGCTCGCACCCTCAGAGTCCCGCACAACCAGTGTACGCTCGCCGAGTGGCTTCGCCAGAGCTGCCCCTAGCAGTGCCAGCACTGACAATTTCATTCCAGTTAGTAAGATGGGGGAGGGCTGATGAGGACGCTTTGAGGTGATCTCGGGTAGAATCTGTAATTAACTTGAAAATATGAATGTATTGCGGTAATTTTTCGACATTGGTCGGCCGGTTAGCTGACGAGGTGGCTAGGCTGATGAGGACCAGGTCTCGGTAGAACCTACAATTGAGAAATGAATACGAGTGCAGCTCCACATTCGTGTGCACAGCAAACCAAGAGCATTACTTAGAGACTATATTACATGCGTTCCACAGGAGTCAGTCCCAGCAGGACCATGCCGTTGTACAGCACCTGGCGAGCGGCCGCGTACAGGGCCATGCGGGCAATTGCGAGCTCACGCTCCTGGCCAGACACCCACAACACGTCGTAGCACGACGAGACAATGTGCGTCAACTTGAACAGGTAGGTGATGACGGTGCTGGGCTCCAGGTTCCGCAGACTCATCAGCAAAGTGTCGGGGTAGGCTGCCAATGCACGCGCAAGCATACCTGCAATGGGCTCGGTGACCAGCGAGAAGTCGGCATTTTCAAGCTCCTCGCGAGTGAACCCGGAGTTGCGCTCCATCGAGCATAGACGGGCGTGGGCGTACTGGAGATAGGGGCCCGTGTCACCCTCGAACGAGAGCATGCGTTTCCAGTTGAATTCGTAATTATTGATACGCTTGGACTGCATATCCTGAATCATGATTGCGGCCATTCCCACCAAGTCAGCGACCTTGTCTGGATCCTCAACCTGGGCATATTTGGTTTCGTTCTTCTTCATAACTTCATGCATGGCATTCTTGGTTTCGTTCAAGATGTCGTCAAGAAAGACCACCGTACCCTTGCGAGTCGACATGCCTTGAACCATGCCAAAGTTGACGTGCTGCATGTCCTTGGAAAACTTGTATCCCATCAGCTCGAGGATCTTGAAGAACTGAGCAACATGGAGATCCTGCTGGCTAGCAATGACATAGATCATCTTGTCGAATTTGTACTTGTTGTAACGGTTCACAGCCTCCGCCAGGTCACGAGTCAGGTAGAGTGATGTGCCATCGGACTTCTGCACTAGCACCTTGCCCAGTCTCTTCTGGTACGGTTTTAGGTCTACCAGCCAAGCACCTTTATCTTCAGTGATCAGATCCTTCTCTTTGAGCTCCTTGAGCATCTCCTGAGCCATGCTTTCGCTGGCCTGAGATTCGCCAGAGTACACATCAAACTCAATGTTGAGACGAGCGTATGTTTCTTTGTACTTGCTGATACTGAGATCACGCAGACGACGCCAGATGCTCAAAGCCTCCTCATCTCCAGCTTCCATTCTTTGGAAATAAGCACGAGCTTCATCATCAGTGGGGCTGGTGCCAGTTTCTGCGAGCTCCTCCTCCTTTTTCTTATTCGTCTTGACATAAACCTCAAACAAGTGATTGATGGGGTCCTCCTGCAGCTTCTTTTCCGAGCCAAACAGCTTGAGCCCGACTGCCAAGAGACCAAACTGCTTTCCCCAGTCTCCAAGGTAGTTCATGCGGATAACCTCAAAGCCGTGATTAGCATGGAGTTTGCTGATATAGCCGCCGAGGATCGTGGAGCGGAGGTGGCCAGCGTGGAAAGGCTTGGCGATGTTTGGTGAAGAGAACTCAACGATGACTTTCTTGCCTTTGCCAACCTCACTGTTGCCGTATTTGGTGCCCTGCTTGAGAATGTTGCGTACAACAACCTCGTAAAGCACCTGAGGATTGTAGGTAAACTGCAGGAAGTTGCCGTCTGCCTTGACGTTCTCCAAGTACTTTGATTTCGGGAACTCTGCAGCCCATTTAGTGGCAAGCTCAGCTGGAGGAGTACCCTTAATACGCAATCTGGGGACAGGAATTAGCAGATCGCCTTTATCAGGAGTGCTCGTGAACTCAAGGGCTGGATAAATCGTCGCACGGTCTACACCAGAGATCTTTGATAGCTCCTCGCTGATATAGGAACGGAAAATATCGACAGGATTTTTGACAGGGTTAGAGTTTGGAAACGCATCAAAGGAACTGATGCCTACTTTAGCTAACTGAGCAGATAGGCGTGTGATATCCGACATTCTGCGTATCAAGTGCATGAAATTTTATTTTATAGGACTTACTAATGTGGCGACGCCACTGCGTTATGCACAACGCCACACAAGTGCAGCCCGATTAAAATCTATAAATATTATATCAATGGCTTCCAGGAAATGTTATCACTTGGTCCATCGAGAAGGCTTCCGCTGCTTTGAGACAATTTGCTCTGTTGGCTCGTTTGACTCACTGTGCTGGAAGGCCGAGTGGGAGGTTGAGGCCGTGGTGGTTGACTTGGCAGAGCAGGAGCGGGTACAGGCTTTCTATCAGGGGCCGTCGATAGGGAGGTTATGCTCATTGTACGAACTGAGTCTGCATCCACAAAGCTGTCCATTTTCTTGCCGTCCTTGGAGAAGGGGTTGATCTTCTGAGGGTTGAGGACCTGACCCGGCCTTGGCGGCATAATTGGGACTTTTGAGGGTTGACCATCTTGCCACCACTTTTTGGCGTCAGTGCTGGGAGGCGGGAGCCCTGTGGCGGATGTCTGCTTGTTCAAAGCTTGGACATCAAACTCTTCGCCATGAACCAGGTAGTTGGCATCCCCAAGCTGGTCACGTCGCTTAGCGTACAATTCATTATACAGAATCTCCCTTTTAGCCTCGTTGAGGAGTTTCACTTCAGCATCGTATACTGCGTAAACTGGTCGGTGATCGCTAAATCGAATTGAATTTGCAACGTTATAGCACAATTGCGTGATATGGGAGCCACGGCATAGGATTCGATCAGTGTAACTGGGGGTACGCATTTTCTCGCTCGTGTCGTAACGATCAGTGCCAGGATCATACTTGTACGTAGGCATAAACGTGATGTCTCCTTCCTTGAAATAGGGGAACGTCACGCCTTCTTCCATCTGTCGGTTTAGCTGGTCAAAATTCAAGAGCTTATGAATCATGTCACTGTTCTCTGGACTCTCTTCATACTTTTTAAGCATTGAGCGCACCGTATCGTTAGGGAGCTCGATACGGAAGTTGAAGTCTCCGAGCCATATAATAAGGTCATGCTGCGTCATTAATCTCATTCCATGAGAGAATCGCAGCCCATTGTACAGTACGGTATAATGATGGTGCCGCTCCTCGGCATTATTTTCCCCGGCAGCTAAATGGGAATTTACAAAACAAATCGAGGTAGAGCCATACTTGAAGGAGAGACCGACACCTCCTTTGTTGCCAGTGATTCCACCAAATGCAGTTTTCTTGGTTGCGTGATCAACCTCGTTGATGTGGTCCATCTCAGACTCTTTTACGAAAACCATGACGGTGGTGCCAACAAGTTGGCCCATGCTAAGCAAATCATATTTTTTGCGGCGATTCAGACACTTTCCGATACCTTCGCTCCATCCTTGCTTCCTGGTTGGGTCTGTATTGAGGATTTGTCCAGGAGTCAGTTCTACGAGCTCCTGGAGACCGATGAGATACAAATCTGGGAATTGTTCCATCTCTGGTGGAAACAACCATGGAGTCAGGTCAACATCAGGAGTCTTCCCGTTGACATTGAAGGTACCAGCGTAGATTTGAATCTCATGAGGGGAGCTGAATTCTCGGGTACGCCACTTGAGTTGCTCAGTTACCCAGTCGTTAATTGGGTCGTAAATACTCACTTCGACTTGGCCAGCTCCTCGGCCAAGGATGAACTCAATGTAAGTCTGTCGAGACTTGTCAATGAAATTATTGACGTAAAGTCTGCTAATGCTCTTGGTCGCGTCACTCAAGGCGCCGGCAAAGTTCATTTTTCCGGACCGTGTATAACTGCTCTTGAGAGCATTGGTTCCGGTATATATCATACTGAGCTGATCGCCATTATCAGCCCAGAGGGAGGCATGCACTGTCCAGAGATCATCTGAGTCTGTAATTGGGTAATGGTAGCACGCCAAAAAGTACTCGAGTGCATCGCGACTCACCAATTGCTGTACCAGGTTGGTACGGTCGAGACAATCCATACAATTAGTGCGGAAAACGCCAGTCTGGTCGTCCGTTTGACCGGTTTGCGGGTTGTAGCTATAAAATGCAAATTCTTCCATAGACTCTTGGATCTTGTCGATAACGCGACGGGCTTCTGCATAGCCCCTAGATCCCGCTACGGCTCTGTGAAAATCAAAATGAGTATAACGCACGCTCTCGCCTAGGGAGTTCTCAGCCTCCTTCAGGTGCTTACGATAGCGTAGACTCAACTCGGCTTCACCTGATTTTGTCGATAGTAAGTCGATGCAGTGCACTGCACCAAATCGTTCCACGAGTTGGCTAAAGTGCCTCTGGAATGCTCTCTGAGATGCTTCCTCGGACCGAGTGAATTGCAGCTTTGCACCCAGCAAGTTCGCGTCCTGCTCCCAAAATGTTGGCACCGAACCTCGGAGCTGGACGTAGCTAAAGTACTGGCCATTCTGGAGCCAAAGGACCGTTTCGGTCTCAACAAAGTTCGCCACATTGCCTTTGTCGTCTATTCCGCGGGCATTATAGCGAGTTCCAGCCCTTCGCCAACTCTGGCGAGAGATCACGCTGAGGCGACCATGAGTGTCTGGGAGGATCATGCAGGGCTTTGTCTCAACAAAACCATGGATCGCACACGTGAGGAAGCCCTCCTCGTCCACCAAATGGCGCTCGGCGACCGGGAGTCTTACTCTGAACTTCATGAGCTCACCAATCATGTAGGTGTTCCACATGAAAGACTCATCAAAAGGAGCGGAGTTGAGGTTGGAGCTGTTCTGGACCACTGCAGTGAGATCGAAATCTGTAGAATAGTAAAAATAGCCGCTAATGAGCAGTTTATGGATGCCAGCACACACGTGCTCCTCTTGATTCTTGCCACGCTGAGGGGCAAGTTGCTCAGGATCCAGACTCTGGGGATCCAAGTAGTTCGAGTAGGGCCTCGTCAAACAATAAAACTCGACTCCATAAATTCGCCACACGATTCTCCCCGGCATGGGCTCTGCAGCCTCGGCACGGCTGGTAATGGTACACAAAAACACGTCGTTTCCCATGTTTATTAGACCGAGCACGCCAAAACACTCGGCACGCTGCTCGTGGAGCCCCCTGAGCTCCAATTCCGGAGTGTGAGCGAGCTCGACGAGACAGCTGCGCTTTTTCTCCTTCTCTTTTTCCTTGTCCTTTTCCTTTTCGTCAGTTTTCATCATTCGGATCACCAGGGCGCGTTTGGACCCGGCAACAACCAGCGAACGCGGACGTTGCTGGATGTAGACCTTCATGATAGAAAGGAAAGCCCGATTAAGTAAGTGTGTGTTTAATGAGGCATGACCCCTTGTGGTGGCTACTTAATAGCAGTGTATGAATATTAGCTAGCTAAAGAGTCTAATCAGACACCGGTATCTGGGTTTCTTCGAATACCAGTTCGTCCGAGGGGACGCTGTGCACCGCATATGGTTCCCAGGGGCGTACGCAGGAAGTTAATTTGGCCAGCTAGGTCATGTGTATGCAAGTGGCGTGGATTACTCCGAGCAGGCTAAACCGATACGGGTGGATCTTGTGTATAGGATGATGCAAGTCCGACCGTGCAGTGCATCCCTCGTCCGTAGACAAAAATGGGACTACTTCAAACAGCGAGATGTGGCGAGACATTAAATCGCAATCTAGGTTTAAACTTTGCGAGCTGCTCCTCTATGAAAATGCTATCTGCTAGAGTTCGCTTAAAGCTAAGTGCTGGCAATACATTAGCTCTCACGCATACTAAACCTTATCTCCAGGTATATATTCCGCTCCCGGTGCCGTAGAGCGTATGGTCACTGTGGCATATGACGTCTGGGTTATCATTCAACAGTACATAGAGCCGAACCCAGTAACATATGCCGCTTTGAGCCACATATCTCATTCATCGAGAATGTGTTTTCGCCGTAGAGACCTCTGGCGGGCATTTACGCCAGTCGAGACTTTGCATCCTAATTTAGCAGAGGCATTCTTCGATCGAATTCATGAGTATACGTCTGTGGGGCAGAGGTGGATTCGGTTTCTGTGGATCTTCTGGAGGGAGCACTGCCAGAGTCGCACTACTGACTGGATGAAACTCGCAGAACTCCGCACCACCCTCAAAAGCTCGTGGGTATGGGAACAATTACAAGTACCCGAGGCCCAGAAAGCGGATCTGCTGTTGCCATTCATTTTCATCTGGGCCGGTACCGCCTCCGACTTGCCTGGCTGTGCACAGCAGATGTTCTTGGACCGCTCGTTTGTAGTGGCTGCGGTGGCTATCAGAGGGTGGTTTCTATCCTACGCTCCCACCTTCGCTGACGATCCAGAAGTCGTTGCAGCAGCAGTAAAAAGTGATGGTAGCGCACTGAGATACGCAACGAAGCGATTGCGAGCAGAGCGGAGCATCGCTCTACAGGCAGTCAAGTCCCAGTCTGCAGCAGTAAAATATATGGAGAAGGAGCTCACTAAAGATTTGGAGATCATGATGGCAGCGGTAAATGCTGATGGGCACCACTTACGGCTGGCGCATAAAAAGCTCCTCGACAATCCCGACTTGATACTCGCGGCAGTACGAAATAACGGTATGACTCTACGCTATGCCCCAGACTATGCAAAAAACCAATACAATGTCGTCATGACAGCGGTTCAGAGCGACGGTAGAGCAGTACAATTTGCGTCTCCCGAGCTCAAAACGGATCACCAGATTCTTTTAGCAGCTACCAGAAATAACGGAGAGGCCATTGTGTACATTGACGGCGAGTCGAGAAAAGATCCTGAAATACTGGAGACCGCGTTGCACAATTTGCAGCTGTTCCCCGACCGAGACTACTCGGAGGAAATTGCCTGTTGCGACTTTCAACAGGAGCTGGTGGCTCTACTCAATGATCTTTGCTACGCGTAGCACCTCAAGTGCTGGGCGGGAGCTCAAGCCGTCGAGAAGGTTGTGGGGTTCAGGGACCTCAGTGAGAGCTGCTACGCCAGTCCAATTAGGACTAGGTGATGGTCTCATCCAGTCGAAATCATCAATTGCATCAATCTTTGGCCAGCCCTCTACGGAGCCAAACTCCAGGCCACTAGAATCCTCGATAACTGGTCGAGCACAACCCGCATAGAATCTGCATGAGGTGCTTTGGCGAATGCGAAGCTGGTGGCAGCGGACAAAGAAAACGCTACCAGCAGCATTGGAGATGTATATAGGCCCTTTCACATCAGGGAGAAGCACGATACAGTTGCTAAGGTCACTCATGTTGGCAGACGCCACAGTTGCATCGTACACTACGCAATTTTTTAGATTGTGAGCGCCTTCGGCACCACATTGGATGTGGCGTCTGGTGGAGAAAGGCGAGCCCGAGGTCAAGTCATCGTTAGTAGCCGATTCGCTTTGTGGCTCTGGGTCCTCGCTCAAACTAAAGCGAAATTTGCGCTGCTGGGTTCGCCGCAGTCCCTCACTGAAATTCCCAAGCTTTGCTTCGTACATTTGTAGATCATGCTTATTGAGTTTATCCTTGTGGTTTAGGCACTCTTGCTGGAGATCGCTGACTTGTTGAAGAAGCTCTCTCGGTGGCACCTTACCATTCTGAGACTGGAGTTGCTCAAACTTTCGGTTAAAGTGTTCATAAAACTCCATGATGAAGCCCAGCGCACGTGACTACTTCACATAGAGGTTTGCCTTAGAAGCCAGCAATGTCCTCCTGCTCACCAGTTTATATAGCCAAACTCCATTGAAGCTATTTTAATTACGAATAATGCTGAAAGTCGTCGCTATGGTGCGTGCTTCCGTGACGCATCCTTGGCATTCTTGATGAACGCTGCCACCTTTGCTTCGTCTTTTTTACCATCTGTCTCGGTTCCAGAGCTCACGTCGACACAGAACACACCTTCCTGGCTGGCAGCACTCGCCACATTCTCTGGAGTGAGACCGCCACCCAAAATGTAGACGCCATGCGACTCAGGAATTCCCTTGAGCTGGTTCCAGTCCACAAGCTTTCCATCACCGCCTGTCTCTCCATCTATGAGAACAGCCCAGTGGTTATTGGCGCTCCACTGGTCGAAATTCGGTGCACTCGGGGTGAATCGCTTGATCACTGGCACTGGAATGAACTCACAAAACTCCAGGGGCTCTTTTCCATGTAACTGGACAAAGTCCAGGCCGATCTGCTGCTGCAGCGTAATTATGTCTTCGAGAGGCTGGTCTTTGAACACGCCGACCAGCTTCGGGCCCGACGAGCATATGTATTTTATTACGTTTGATCGTTTCTCCAATAAAGATTTGCCGTCAATCTGGCAGGGTGTCGTATTGTGCCTCGATCTCTGGTGCACTACTTCTGCGATCGCTCTTGCGGTTTCCACCTGGACAGTGCGGGCCCTTCCAGGAACAAGAATAACTCCAATCAAATCAGCCCCGTAATCCAGAGCTAGCTTGGCGTCGGTCGGCGTACGGACTCCACATATTTTCACCAGCATGATGTTGCCACCGACGCCACCGACGTCTGATCTGAGGCTAATATAGTGCAGCACGTCCAAGGTTCGAGTATCGTGAAATAGTCAAAAATGGCGTCAGCTCGGTATCCTTACGAGCTCAACAGCGCAATTGTTAATCTCGAGCTCTACTCGTACATATTTACTCTCTGGATGTTGATTAGTCACTATGAATTTCCAGCTGGCAACGGCTACTTTTCGAAGAAAAGACCTGCCATACCGAAGTTCAGAGGCCTTAAAAGACCTCCTGTCTAATAATCTAAATGTTCTTCAAGACATAAAAAATTCGAGCCCTCCTGGCGTAATTGAGTTCGTCACAGCGCTGATTTCTGTGTTCGACTCGAGTCGCTACCCTCCGCACAAACGGGTTGTTGCTGATCGTTGGGTGCCAAAAATCGTTGCTTCTGACGACTTTTTCCCTAATGTCTTCCACGAGATTTCGCTCAACGACTCGAAAGCCGCGTCTAAACTCCTTCATTTGGTTTACGAGAGCCTCTTTAGCGTGATCCCGTCCAACTCCAAGCTGGTTACAGAGTTTATGTCGAAGGTTGTTTCTCCAACACAATTTTTCAAAGATTTCGACTGTGTAGCACTGGGAAGACTAGTAGCTATTCAATTCCTGGATGTCAAGATAAACACGGGCGACAGCAGCACTTATTTATTCGACCCTGCATCTGTGTCCACTGTCCACAAGATAGTACGTGAACTTGCAAACCCAGAGCTTCTTCTCGTGTGGGGACTGATACTCTTCAGACTGGCTCATGCAGATCCGCCCGCGAAGACACTTAATGCATTACATGTGGACAACTCAGAGGACCTTATCCTACTCTCGCGAGATCTGCTCAGTCAAGCGATCGACAACGATGCTTTGAAGGCTATTGTCAAAGTCTATATCGACTCTGATCCTGGTATTCACTTTGCCCAAACAATCAGCGATGTCCTTCAGGAGCTCCTGAGTGTCGTGCAGATGTCGAATACTTTAGCAGACGCAATCGCATTAGTTTTGGGTGACCATCCCTTGCTTGCTCAGACATTTTGGAATGAACGTACGCTCCATGTTCTGACACTCACAAAAATGAAATTGCCAGCATCCCTCAAAACATACCTGAGCCTTTGTCGCTCTGTTCCTGATCCGTATCCATGGCTGGAAACACTGACATCTTTTGTGGAATTTGTCAATCCTGAGGATCTTCTCCAAGGTCCTGAAGACTCCGTGGAGATGGCAAATGACACAACGGTCTTCCCTGCTCGTGCATCGGATAATAGAGGTGGGGTCACTTTACCAAAGGGATCTACGGGTACGCTGGTTAACAGCAACACTGCATATGGCTCGCTGGTGATGTGGAATATTGAATATAATGGTTGGGCAATGATCGGACGAGTTATAGAGAATGCCATCCTTTCCCAAGTGTGGGATTCCACTGCAATCTCGAGTTTTTATCTGATCATTGCCACTCTCAAGGTCCTCCCCAAAAATAAGCTGGACTCCTATCTTGCGATGCTGAGTGCCGCACTCGAAAGAGGCGATTTTTTGCAGATGATCTCCTTGCATCTCGAGTCGCTTCTAGGATTTGATTACGCGAATGTCGACACAGTGGGCCTAATGCTGAAGTTTTACACAGCTCTTGCTAAGCTATGGCCAGAGAAGGTTTGGGAAATCCTCAAAGTCTCCAATCTACTGGAGTCTCATGGCCGTGGAGGTTATATCTTCGATGTTGTGGGCGCTGTTGAGGTTTTCAGGAAGGACTACAGCTTTAGTCTTGTAATCATCGATATGGTGAAAGTGATCGCTAGGAATCCGAAAGATGATAGAGTAATGTGTCAATTAACAGGATTCTTGTTGGACGTGTTTGAGAGTTTTGTTTACTGGACTTATGCCAACATCGATCAGCGCAAGCAAATCCTTGAGGGTATCATGACTGTGTTCACGTTAATTATCAAGAATTCTAAAGGAGAAAGTCGAAACCTAGTGCTGAATGAACTTTTGAATGAAAACAAACAGCGTACTGTAAAGCCATTGTTTACAATTTTAGACACTGAGGATGAAAAGGCAATTGGCAGCACTCTAGACTTTTGCACGTTGTTGGTGAACTCGCGTTCTGAGAACCGCCGATCCTATTCTCAACTAGAGAAGGACGTTTATGCCAACAGCCCCAAGCTGGTGACTCTTTATGGATCTAGTCCTAACCTCCAGATCTCTGTAATTCGTCTTTTCGAGGCTTTAGTTGGCGCAAAAGGTCAGACTCAACCTTCACTCTTAGCCTATCTTGGAATTCAGAAATCGGAGGAGCTATTGAAAAATCTCAATGGTACCATGGATAATGATCTGGTTTCAGACGAGACTGTGATTAGTGTTTGCAGTTTCTTCACTGCTGTCAAAGCATCGAAACAGCAGGGCTTGTTGGTTCTATTGATGAATGGCAATGATGGATGCCCAAGCCTGTTTTACAAGTTTCAAAAGAAAGTTACCAAGCACCTGGATTTGCTCAGCTCTGAAGTGGCAGGCGCCATCCTGAACGCAGTGGCTGAAAGCCCGCAGTTTGCCCCAAAGATGATTCCGGTTCTGCAGAATCTAGTGGTGGAAGGCTATGATATAGCTTTCGACTCTTCTATTGCAACTGCGTATTATATCTACAGTGTGGCCAAAGCGATCGATATTCTAGCGAACTTCTACATGGAGGCTCACGATAGTCCAGAGATGACAAAGTTTATGGAGTTTTTGGAAGCAGACGGGCGTTTGCAGAAATTCTCAAAAAAGTTCTTGAATATTGTGGGTCACAATTACGATCTACATGGGCAACTACGCGTGATCATCAATGAAGATCCTCACTGCATAAAAGTGGCAAATCCCTTTTCGAGTAGTGAATATCCAAAATACTCTGAGGAGAGTTTCGTATATGCTTGTGCAGACCCGTCAAGCGAGCCATTTATCAAACCAGCGAATGTCAATCTGTCGTTTGTACATTCTCAAATAACCTTGATCAACGCTTGGACAAAGTTGTGCACAGCCATAACTGATAAGGCTAATGCTGATCATTTAGAGAATATTGCGCTTCTGAGTCTGCAAGCTAATACTAATCAAGAGCTGGCAACAACACTCTATGAGGGGATTATCGAGAATCGAATTGGGCTTTGTTTTTACATTCTCCACCAACTGAAACAACGCAAGAAGCTCAAGAACGTGGAGCCCATTCTCCTCGTCTCCTTAACGTTGATTGACTCTAAATTTATTGGAATGAAAGCATGTGCGGTTGATGGTTCTAAACCTCAATTCTATAAACTTCTGCTGAAAATTCTCAACGTCTGCTTCGAGTCGCCAGAGCAGTTTTCTGATCAAGTCATTCGCCATGTACTCGAAGTGGTGGTAGTGGAGCAGATTCCAGGTATTGTTGCGGTATCACGTACGAACCCTACGAGTGCTGCTGAGGATCTCACTCAAATTATTATTTTGCTTAAACAATCACTGGATGCTAAGCCTTCTGCTGAGACTTTGAAAGGCGTTTACGCACTACTAACCGATAGTAGGCTCTTGGAAACGGTTGCAAAGCTGTACGCGAGCAAGCTTGACCACGAGATGCAGAGTCTCGCGTTAGCAGAGCTTTCTATGTTGTTCATACTTGAATGGTTGCCAGTTGGTCAGATGTGCTGGTATTTCGTATCCAGTGGGCTCATGCATGTCATTATAGATGCTCCTCTGAGTGGCTATATCCAAAAGGGTGGTGTGGTTGCTACAGTCTCCAGACGTATCCACGCGGTTTGGACGAAGGGCTTGCTGATGATGATTTTGACAATCCTTGATAAATTGGGACCACAGGCAGTCACCGCTGGCCAGCTGTTCGTTGAACATTTTAGACCACAAATAACCACCTGCTTTGAGCAGTGGACCAAAAAGACCGGAAAAATCAACCTTGCATTAGTTGAAGAGACCTCACTCATTACGGCAGTGTTGATACTACTGGAAGCTAATATGTGTGGGGAACTCAAAGGCTTCTCGCAAGAAGAGCTGCTTCAGGCTCTTGATCATTTGAGCAGCCACCGAAAATACTTATCTGCTCGTATGAGTGAGGGTGAGCCTACTTCTGAAGAAGACTTAGATAGGATGATTATTGAGATGGCTGACTTGCGGCAGCTCGTTGGGAAACGCTCAAAATTTGTATGAATGTAATTTATTAATTTCAAAACTCTGGCATGGTCACCACGTAGCATACTAATATTTTATAAATTTTATGAATGTCATACCATTAATATGAATAATAAAATAACTATAAGTGAGCCCTTAGGTCAATCCCTGTAGTGGTGGTTTCTATGGCACCCTAGTCTAATAAACTTGTTAGAATGAGTATTCTAGTTATAATTGCTAACAAGTTACCCGATCGGTAGCTTGTTGGACTCATGCACTGATGCACAGAATTTAGCGTTTTAGTGACCAGGGTTCCACGAGAAGGAAGCATGGTCCACTTTCCTATGTCGATGGGTTATAGGCACGCATGGAAGTCCACGTATATCAATCTATGTACAATATTAACAGGTAGTGCCAGCAGTTCTATATACTCCACAACACTTTCAGAATAAATAACTACGCCTGGTTCGCGATTGCTTCCTTGAGATGCTCATACATTAGTTCCACTTGCGAGAGGACCTTGGACACCACCCAATCATTGTGTTTTCTGAGTAGTGGCATAACAGAGTCCAGCGATTCGTCCGGCGATTCGTTCTGTCTGACCAAGCATGAGGCAAGTTCACGACGGAAGTCAAAAGGGAAAAAGATGAGAGGCTTGTCGTCGAGTACTTTTTCGATCCAAGGTTTGAGGGGTAGGTCCATCGCATAACGAGCGCGCATAGCTAGTCGAAGGCTGGCATCATGATGATTTCGACGACTGTATGCTCCATCCTGACGTATATAATCCACGCATTGGAGGGCCATGTCTGGGGAGTTCAGATAGCGAAAAAATAAGTAGCCAATACGGGTCAACTGGACCGAATCATGCACACTCAAAGAGTACTGCGTTAAGTAAGAGTTCAGGTACTGTTCCTTCAGAAGCTCCATCATATCTTTTTTCTGAGTTTCCGTACGCATCACCTCAAACTGCCGTTCCAAAGTTGCTAGGTCTGGTCCTGCACATTCATAAGACATATTAGCACGCATCATGCGCTCCCTTAGAAGGGCAAGATTTTTACTGTCACCAATGCGAGCAAGGTGCTCATAGACAAACACGTATGACTTATGAGACGGACATATCCCCTGCCTGCGCATCGAATCAAGTATGTGGATGCAACGGCTGGGATCGCTTTCTAGCGCTTTCACGATGGCTTTCCTAAAAGGAGAATGGCGAGTGCGAATATGTGGAATAGGTCTAGTGAACTCTCCCCCTTTCAAATGTTGGATCAGTAGATTTTGTGCCGAGTGTTTGGTGACTTTGTTGTGCGTATCCCATATGGCTTTGCCTTGATCCGGAAAACTGTGTGCCAACCAGTCTACCAGGATTGTCATTGACGCAACACTCAAGGGCCAGCCCTTGGTTTGGCATAGTTTAAACCATGAGATAGGCTCAATATCCGGATACATTTCTGGCAAAAATGTCAATACTGTGTTTGTGAAAGCCGTATCGAAATCGATCTCAAGCATCTTCATGTGGTCGTAAACTCTATCGATGGCTGAAAAATCTCCTATCTTGGCAAAATGAGTGACCACCCATCGGTATGGAAGCTCGATCTTTACAAGTGATTCTTTATCCTCTATTACACCCGCGTGGATTACTCTTCCGAGCTCCAGAGCCTGCTCAAATTCCTCATTCATATACAACTCGTAAAGCTCAAGCTGCTTATGAGGAAGCGTTCGATCAAGGTTATGCATCTTAGACCACTTTCGCAGAGCGGTAAATCGGTCCGAATCTTTCAGTATTTTGAGGCCAATTAGAGCAGTAGACAAAATTGCTGCCAGCTCTTGGGTTGAGAATTTGGAGCATTTAATACATGCCCATGCAACGTCCTCGATGTGCTGGGGGTTTTCGCTAACACGAAACGAAGCAGTCAAGAAATGTAAAACCGCAATATGGTCTACAGTGTCAAGAGACTGGAGTAAGAATGCCCTGGCAGTAGTGAAATCATATTCCATCACATAATGCTTTACCATGAGAGCTTTTGCCTCAGGGCTGGTCTGTAAAGCTGCTGATCTCTGGAAGAGGAGTTCAGCATCTCTTCTCTTTGATTTGATTTTGGAGAAGACACATTTTTTCAGGTTTTCTAGCGAGTAATAATTCTGCGTGTCGCCTGGGCTGCCATCTGGGGCTGTGCCAGACAGCAGAGGTATATTTGGCGCCAGCGCAAGCCCCAAGTCAGAACCTATCTTCGAATAGTGCCGTAGGCTTCGCCATGGGGTTAGTCTCGCCATTCTTGAGAAAGTGGCGCTTCCTCTCATTGTGGCGTGAGCTTACGCTTTTTGGCCACAGAACTGGTGATGTAAAACTGAGGCGAGCGCAGCAACTGCCAGTATTCGTAATAGCCTCAGTACTGTGGAGTTCTGGTGCTCTCATGATCTGAATATAATCAAGACGGATTCTAAACATGTGTAATTAAATCGAAGAAAAAACCCCTAGGTGAAATATATCTGTGCGATGGATAATTGAAATCCTGTACGCTAACGTTTATACGAGTCGGCATCACCCTTATTGGTCTAACAGTATGTTTTATATGTCGACTGGCTCAATGTGTACCTCGAAGGGGTTCTTCGCGAATCTACTGAGATCAGTTACTAATGAGATTATAATACATCAAACGTAATTCATATATAAATAGGCAGCAGAGTGACCTCAATAACACAACTTGTCAAATGGGCAGTCCACCTGGTTAGAGACAATTTTGAAATGGGCAATTCGTAGTCGAGTCTTGAGTCGCTCTGCATGGCTTCTGCAGGTACTGGGGCTTAAGCTAGATTTTTGTGGCGACTTCAGGACGAGTGGTGGCGAAGGGGCAAGAACATTGTTAACCTTAGGGAGCTGAAGGGCATCAGGACCTTGAGCTGGCTCGGAGGCCAGAGTAAGTGTTGGAAGAGTCTTTGATGGCACGCATACTGTTTCACTGCGACTCATCATCCTGACCTGTGGGCAGGTGGTATATTTATATGCAATTCAGCACATGCATGCCGGGCCAGGACGCGTCTCGAGGGATGATCTGGAATGTAGGATAATTGGTATAATGGCGACCCATCACCCCGTATAGCAGGGAATTCGACAACGAATTCCATACTCGAGAGCGAAGTGCTATAGGCAAGAGCTTCCCACCCTATCCTGCATTCAACTACTAGGCCAGGTTGCTCTAGGCTTTGAGAATTTTTAGTCGCTCTGCTCGGTCTACACACTTCTATAAGGATATAATCGATAGTGATTCTTGTAGTGTCTCCAACTTAGTACGAAAAGTGCGTGCATGTATAGACGCGTTGGAGGCGCGTCTAACGCATGCTAATGCAGGGTGTTCCCTAAACGATCATTGACGATCCGCAAGGAGTGGGCAGCCAATCTAACGCAGCGTCTCAGCATCCAGTCAAATAGTCTCGTGTGAATGCGAGTCGTTGCCAATGCAAGGATTAGACACGTACGGTGTATATCTCGAGGATTCCTCCGTTCCTGATCAAGCAACCCAGTATTTGCCTCCTGAGCCGCATTCTGCGTCATGGGGCGCGTGCGACAGGGGCCCAGGCGCTCCCAGTGAAGCATGAATGGGCGCGCAGCAAAAGCTCACAGTGAGAAAATTATAGCGACGAACACTTTACCAAATTCTGGAAAGTCCCGGTCCCAATGATATGTCTACGGGTCAATTCTACACATCTCAAGCTTGTCGACGAGCTTTTTCTGTCAAACTAGCCTCAACAATTTCCTGCGTTAGTCATCGTGTGGAGTGCCTTTATTATATAATACTATGCTGTAGAGGTCTGCTTAGTTGGTCAGCAGTTTCTCCACTATTCAGTTGTAAGATCGAGCCACTGCCAACGCTGTTGTAATAGGACCAGAAGGCTCCTGGAAAAACTGAAAGTCATCTATAGAGAACTAACATTATTACACAATGGCTAACCCGCATGTTCAAGCCGTCTTAAGCATCGGAAATGTCCTGGAAAGCGCTCGAGAGATCACAATGGAAGCGGCTTCGTCGGCGTCAAGATTCATTGATGGCATGAGTGCAGATGCTGATATCTCACGTCTACTCAACTCCACGTCAAACCGAGACAAGGCCCAAGGACTCAAGCTGGCTCTCGGCGAAGTCGCTCGAGGTCAGGATGCTCGTCAGTGGTTCGCTGATGTGGTAAAAAATATCAGCTCGACCGATCCTGGCGTACGTCGAATGGTTTACCAGTACGTTGTACTTCATGCTGCCCACGATCCAGACTTGGCTCTGATGGCGATCAACGGGATTCAGAAAGGATTCCAGGACAAAGTCCCCCTGGTGAGAGTGCTCGCTCTGAAAACAATATCCGCAATGGCAGTCCCCAGTATTGCACCCATTGTTGCGATGAACGTGCGCAGCTTAGCTGCCGACCTTTCTCCACTTGTGCGTTCTACTTGCTGTAGGGCGATTGTGAAGTGTGCAGAACTAGATTCAAGTCTGAAACCGGATCTACTCACTATTCTGGAGCCGTTGCTTTCGGATAGAAGCCCTGAAGTTGTCGGCTCGGCAGTAGCCGCTCTGGCACGTGCATTCCCTGGGCGTATTGAAATGCTGCACAAACCGTTTAGGAAGATCTGTGAGGGCATGGCAGAGTTCAATCCCTTTGATCAGGAGACCGCATTGATGTTACTCCTGAGGTACGCTCGTCATTACATGGGCGAGGAGTATCCTGATGTGGATCTCTTACTAAAAAGTGCACAGCCATTGCTTCACAGCACTAACGCGTCTGTGGTTATAGCTGTTTCGGCTCTCTTCCTCTATCTCAGGCCAGCAAGCTTAGAGGTCGTTGCCCCTGCGGTTTGTCGCTTGAATCAAACTGAGCTCGTGTTGCAGAATGTACTCGCACTTGTGTATGCTGATCCGAAACCGTTTGGAAAATATCTATACCGCTTCTCCCTTACTATCCAAGACAGCATTCCTGCGCAGATACTTAAGCTGGAGATTATATCCCAACTTACTACCGGCACCAATCTAGGCAAGGTCCTTAATCAACTCAAATTTTACGCCCATACGGTAGCTAATGAGGTTATTCACGCCGTCTTTGAGACTATCGCAGTTTGTGCCACCAGAGCTAAGGCTGTTCCCAAAATCAATCGCTGGCTTATTGACTTGGTGTCTACCGGCAACCCATCTCCAGAGTGTGTCACCCAGGCGCTCGTGGCACTTCGGTTTCTCATGCAGCAGGATCCTAATCAGACCCATGCTTCTACATTGAGAAGGCTGGTTGGCCTACTCGACAATAAAAATCTGCCTACAGACGCAAGAGCCACAATTTTATGGCTTATGGGAGAGTACTCTGGGCAGCACCCTTTGTTGGCTTGCGAGGTATTGCGAGTTTCGGTTGCCAACTTGACCACCTACGAAAGCCCTGCAAGACTCCAGATCGTACAGCTGGCAGCAAAGCTTTACTCTCATTACCTTAATGACTCCAGCAACCAGGATGAGAGGGTCCCTCAGTTTTTCCAACATGCTATACACCTTGGCCGTTATGATCCAGATTACGACTGTCGGGACCGGTGTCGAATGTTCAGCGCACTACTCTCAGAGCAGCAACATGACCTCGCGACTTTACTTCTACAAGCACAAAAGCCTCCTCCAACAATTGTCAAAGATACAAGCACTGACTACTTATTGGGGTCTGCCGCCTTATCTGTTGGGCATCCCCTTACTTATTATGTTTCATTAGAGGCCTGGGGCCGTCGTGATCCTGATCTTCGTAACAGCATGCCCAAGGAGCCGTCACCTCAGCTTGCACCAGCGTCCATCTCTAGCAAGCAGGCCACTGACAACGCGTCCCATTCTTCACGACCCCTCACATATACAAAGAAAGCACCACCGCTGAGTTTAGAAGAGTTTTTGAAGGACGAAAGCGAGGATGAGAGCTCTGATGAGAGTGATTCTACCTCAGAGTCCTCTGAGGAAGAGTCTGACAGCCAGTCCCAAGAAGAATCGGACTAGGCGTATTTTATTTGCGATCACATGGATTTTTAGCTTTAGCCTCTTAGTATTCTGTTAACTTCCATTTATCACAGCTGTTTATCCTTCTTGCTACTGAGTGTCTACATAAGGTACATCTATGGCGGCTTGGTATACGCAAAGTCGAAGTCTGTAGTCGTTGATCTTATCAGTTGAAGTTTCATCCTTATACTTTAAAGATACATATATGTACATCTACCACGTGGCCAAACCAATCTAGGCGCAGCTAAAGGTAGATTGCTATTTTGGGGTAGCATCCCCACAGAGAGATCGAGTTCCTAGGCTCGAGGGTGCATGAAAGCACTAGAACTTTAGAGAACTCAATATTTTTCTTAATCTCGTCGTTCTCCTCGAAAGAATGCTATCCAGATATCTCTAGAATTTATCTTGGGTTTTGAGTAAAAACTATTCCTTCATTCGGCGGCCTCCTATTCGCTCGTGTGGCGTGATTTGCATGCATGACGGAGAGTCATATGCAGCCGTCCTAGAGTCGGCCAACCGGTGAAGAGTTATATAAATAGTGACGTTGTAGCAATGCCTACTGTGATATGACGAAGACCATACCCCTTAGTGAAGTCCAAAAGCATAACGACTGTAAGGATTGTTGGGTCGCAATTGCTGGCCAGGTTTACGATCTGACCAACTTTGCAGGTCGCCATCCTGGAGGCCCAAATATCATTCACAAGCAATGTGGTACAGATGCCACCAGTAAATTCTTAAAGTTTCACCCCACTGATGTGATCAAAAAGTTGTTGACTCCTAAACAGCATATGGGTGCATTGGATAAGAAAGATTACAAGCCAATTGGCGAAACTGCGGAGCAAAAGCAGATCAAGGAGAACCGCAAACGACTTCCCTCTTTGGGCCAGGTGTTCAACCTTTTCGATTTCGAGAGCTTGGCTAAAAGCTGCATGACCAAGACCGCATGGTACTACTACTCAAGTGGTGCTGACGATGAATTCAGCATGCGTGAGAATCACAATGCATTCCAGAGAATCTGGTTTAGACCTCGTATTCTTGTTGATGTCTCTGAGATTGACATCAGTACCACTTTCTTGGGCTCTCCATCCAAATCGCCTTTCTACATCTCAGCTACGGCGTTAGCTCGCCTTGGCCACCCTGACGGCGAGACAGTAATGACACGGGCTGCTCACCAGACAGGTATCATCCAAATGTTGAGTACTTTATCCTCTTGTACCACCGAAGAAGTTGCGGCAGTCTTGGCCCCCGGTCAGCCCCTCTGGCAGCAAATTTATGTCAATAGTGATCGGAATGCCACTGAGAATTTCATTAAGAAGACCGATAAGCTCGGCGTTACTGGATACTTCATCACTGTAGACGCTCCCCAGCTTGGTCGCCGTGAAAAGGATATGAGAACCAAGTTTGACGACGATCTGGCGGCTGTTCAAGAGAAAGGTGGCCATAAGGAGTCGCAGGGCGCATCTGAGGCTCTGTCAACATATATCGACCCCAGTCTGAGCTGGAAGGACATTCCTGAATTGCGTAAATGTACCGACAAGCCCATGCTTCTTAAAGGTGTTCAAAGATGGGAGGACGCTGTAAAAGCTTACGAATCTGGTCTCGATGGTATTGTTATCTCTAATCACGGTGGTCGTCAGCTTGACTTCTCGCGATCCAGCGTGGAAGTTCTTGCCGAAGTGGTCCCGCAATTGAAGAGTCGAGGTTACGACAGTAAGAAATTTGAGGTATTTGTCGATGGAGGCATTCGTCGCGGTAGTGACGTCGTCAAATGCTTGTGTTTGGGTGCCACAGGAGTCGGGTTAGGCCGTCCTTTCTTGTATGCTATGTCTACTTATGGTGTAGATGGTGTGAGTCACGCTGTCGAACTATTGAATGATGAAATTGTTTCAACTATGCGCTTGATCGGTGCCCGTAATCTGAAAGAGCTTGGTCCAGACCTCATTGATAGTCGTTCGCTGTCGGCACACTATGGAGGAACTGATTACTCTTTTGCACAGGTGTATGAGAAGCCTGCCACCTCTCACCTTTTACCAGTTGAGACTAAAGCCTAGTATGTATATTAATACTTAATGCAGGACAATAAAAAGGGGTGCGCATACCAAAAGTAGGCCGAGATACGAGAGTTTATTCTCCATGTTCTGTGGAACCTGAGAAACTGTTGCTTGGCTTTCAAGCGCTACCGAGGAAACTGCCAGCTCTGAGGGAGATTCCTGTGTGGGTACGTCATAGAAGATCGTTGTTGTTTCATGGCAAATCTCTGTAACTATCACTGCTGAGCACACTGTGAAATAGAGGAAGATCATACTAGATCTTGCGTGACTTCATGAGGATATATATCTGTGGTACATTAATTCAATCTAATGCTGAACGATAAATAAAAATAAATACTAGCACTTCAATACCTTAATTTAGGTTTCCTTTTAGAACGACGAATACCGTCGGTTAATTTGCTGCCCAGGTCCTCATCAGGCTCCACAAACTCTAACTTGCGTCGACGCAACCTTGTTCTGCGTCGTGACATTGGAGTCTTTAGGTGGGTTGGAGACTGCACCTGTGAGTTAAAAGAGAGCTTTGGTGGATTTCCAGAAAAAAGAGGGGACTGCTTCAACATATCGCGAGCTTTTCGCGCACTTTCCTTGACGCTGTTACTATCTCCGGGCACTAGCACGGGTTTTGCGTTTCCATTGAACAGGGGTGAGTTCATAAACATTCTGCGAGCGCTGGTTGCAATTGCCCGTGAGCTCTCTACTGGGGTAGTCGTTATACTCTTCTTGGGGGTCTCAACTACCTCCTCAGTGGACTCTGTCATTGGGGCAAACGTAAACGAGATGTCCCAGTCATTCTGAACTTCAGAAACTGGCTCCAAGTCAGCATCCTCTTGGCTTTTGGATTCATTACTCCGCTGCTCCTCAGCACTGTGCAATGGCGTGGTGGGTTCAGGACTCGCAGTTGGATCAGTATGCGCATCTGACGGAAAAGAGTCGTCCAATCGAATCTGCAAGTCATCATCGTCAATAGCGAAGGCGATTTCTGGCTGGGTAAATGGCGTCTTTGCATTCTCACTTGTTGGTACACTCTCAGTGTGTACTTGAGGGGTGTCGGCAACAGCACGATCAGTTTCTGCATTCTCTGCATGTGGAGTAGTCTTTGTCGCCTCATCGTCTGGAGTTATTTGGTAAACAACCTCTTCCTCATAATTGGGTTGAGGCTCCGTGGGACCGCCATCGGCTCCTGTTGGGTGGACAGAGTCGTCCAAGAATTCCATTTTGTGGCTAACCTGATCATCATCATGATGGATGTGTTGACTATCGTGTTCATTGTCATTGGTTTCCTCAAAATCGGAGAGATTTATAGGCTCAATTGGCGTCTGTCCGTTTAACTGAATCTGTTCCTCGATAAAAATGTTTGGCTCATCCTCTTCTCGGAAGTTTGGAGGGGAGGCTTCCTTGCTCTGTAGCGAATCAATCGAATCAGCCTTAACTCTCGCATTCTCGCCTAGAGTATCATGCGGTTCATTGAAGTCCTCATTAATGGCGCCATTCATTTCCATAAATCTCCCAGATGTAAATGAATGGTCAGCATACTGTGTATTTTGCTCAATGCTTCCATTGAGATCGCCAATGTAGTCCATGATGCTCGACTCAGGCAGCATTGCCTCATGAGCCTCTGTACCATTGACGATGTCTTTGTGTATTTCATCAGCATCTACTGGCTCATCTGCTTCACCTTCCGACTGGCTTTCGACAATTTCGTCAATCATTTGCATCTCGTCGTCGAGCTGGTCGTCGGAAGCAACCTCAATTTCTTCATCAAACTCTTGGTAGGCCTCCTCGTCGATGTTGTCCTCCTCATCAATCTCTTCTTCGTCGATCTCCTCGTATTCCGCTTCCTCATCGATGTCCTCCTCATCTATTTCATCGTCCACATCGATTAGTGACCTATCGGAATCAACATCCATGTTCTCGGTTGCCTCCAATTCCTCAATTCCATCCGAGTCCGACAAATCGATGACGTCTTGAGCTACTGCAGTGGTGGGAGGTTGCTGTGTCTCGGGAGATTCGACATGTAATTTTGCGTCTTCAGGGACCGGTTCAGCTCCTGCCGGCATCGTTGTCTCAGGAATATCTGCCACTGGGAGTTCTATTTCGCCCAAAAGCTCCTCGCGAGCTCGCCGAGCATGCCTCTCGGACTTTTCAAAATCTTTGTCGAGCCACTTGGTATCCCATTGAGCAATATGCTGGTCCCAAAGAGCCAACCGATTCGACAAAACTTTGGGTAAATCCGTCATATAAGAGAGTAGGGCGTCTCTTAACGACATAGATATCTCTTTTTCAATAGTCTCCTTTCTGTAGGCCAAGTTGAAGGACTCGATCTTCCAATTGATACACATTACGCCTTGCAAATAGAGAGACTTCAGATACTCCTGTTGCCGCTCGGTCTTGGCTATTTGCTCCCTCATCCTATCATGGAAAGGCTCGAGCCATTCAGGAACCGAAACAGGCGCCGGTTGATGATTTTCCTGTATTTCCTGGAGCTCCTCAGTTGATCGAGTATTTTTGAATTTCGAGATGAGAATGCGTGCTCGCTTACGAGCACTCGCTATGATTGGATCTAGAAGTGAGTCAGAGTCCATATTCAGTGTTCAAGATTCAGCTCCTTGACTTATTTATATTCTGTTATATAAGCAGCATGACAGTGGTTAACCCCGAAATATCCTGACCCTTAAGGTAGAGCGTCATTAGAATTGTGCAAAATATAGAACGGGAGTTTCTTGCTAAGATGGAATTGAGCAATCTCGGGGGGCGAGAGCCTGTGAGTTCGCGGTCGCCCGACGATAAATGTAGTGTCTATACCATGCAGTTGATGAAGCTTGAGTTATTTAAGTGTCGGTTGCCTAGCATCGAGGCAGTAGCGCTCGAGGTACCCTACCGCGTAAGCCTTTCATGATCCTGCAGGACCGAGGTCACAACGAAACTCGCAAGGAAAATCCGCAACGGAAAATGGTCCATCACTCGGAAAAAGCCTAAATTTGCCTGCTTAGTGGCCCCGCAACCAGTGAGATTAAGAGGCTTGATTAATGTGAGCTGTGAAGGCTCAGAACTCGCCGTCTTCAAAAGGCTCGTCCTCGTCGAAGTCATCCTCCTTTTCGAATTCGTAAACAATTGCTCCACCAGATGCTCCGCCGTCGCCAATTTCCTGCGCAGCGAGGAACGGCAGGTCGACTTTCTCTCTATCCTGCTTCTGCTTCTCTGTGATTCCCAGGTTGAAAGTTGTCAGGCCCTCTAAAAGTGCCTCGCTCTGTTCTTCACGCTGCTTCTGGGAAGGAAGATACTCGGTGGTGTGTGTGATAGTGTCGACTCTATACCGGCCGAAGGTAGCATTCCCAGACTTTCTCCGGACGGTCAAATCAACCAGCAGCTCACGGCTCGGGAAAACCTCAAATCTCGCTAGATCATCCTCCACCAGTAGCTGTGCGACGTCTTCGTCAATGACGCACTTGACAATGCAAGTGGCCATGTACGACAGTAGTGCGGCTCCCCGAGGATAGTATGAAATCTCGGGCTCCAGGTCTTCGTGGTAGATCCCCAGAACGCTCACCCCAGGACGAAGAATGGTCTGCAGCACATTACCGATATCTGGAATGCGGCCCAAATGATCAATAAGGATCACTCGATGATCTGTGGCGGGAAACGAATTTACGTACTCAATAATTTTGTCAGGAGCGACTGACTTTTCTGTGTTGTCTGCCCGCTCGGTAGAGATCTTTACAAGTTGATAAGTCTCGGGAACATTTTTCACAAACTCTGACACGAGCGAGTTACTTGGTCGAGAAAGCGAATCACATATGAGTACGAACGGGGTGTAGTCTTTGAACCGTATTATGCGATCCAGCAGGTGCGCAATCTGTTCCTGCGCGAGCATAACCTTGAATATTTGTCATTCTCCCAGTTAGTAATAATCTTAGGATAGAAGGATAGAGTAGTCGTGATCGACACGCAGCTGGGTTTGGGTCTGTTTCAGACGCACGCATGTTTCCGAACTTGGCTAGCGAGATGTTGAGGTGGGATTCGGCGGAGAAGGATTTTGCTGAGTGCAGACTCACAGCGTGCTCCCCATATAGGGAGATTGTGTCGGTTTTTCTCTATTTCTGTGATAATTTCGCTCTCTGGTCTCCAGCTACCCATTGCTTCACTACAAGCTACCACATTGAGATTAGCCGACAGGGATGGCACGAAAATCAAACTAGGCACCAGCGGGTCGGTGCTCACCAGACAAAGCATTCCAGGGGATGAATTTAGCGGTGTGGGCAGTCGGAGTCTAGTTGACTTCAGTTGGGGTTTGTTTTTGTCAAAACGGCTGCCCACAACTTTAAGCGCTCTGACCCACACAATCGACCTGCGCGTGACCAATATGCAGTAGATGGTGGGAGTTTCGAGGTTAGGCCATTGGAGGGCCACACCCGGTCGAAATTTTCGCCAACACTTCTCAACTTGTGCAGAAAAGGTGATTTCACCTTGAGAATCCTCGGATTCGCCCGCACACTGCTGGTGAGCATAATTTGCAGGTGGTGATGTGCTGCACTATCCCTGCATGTGCATGGCGGTGTCCAGCACCAACTAGGATATAACTTGTTCCTCAACGGCATCCCGCAGCCTCTCACAGCATCTCATTATGAGCCAGGACCAGTTCAGGCAAATCTTAGACACCATAGAGCCCTGCCAGTACTCGAACACGGATCTGGTTGTTAATCTGTTGCGTGACCTCACAAAACTACGGGACATACTCGAGAGCGAGTGCAGAGAGCCGGCTCTCTTGTTCAAGCTTGATCTTGCCCTGATGAGCCTCGAGCTCGTAGACTCGCAGAACTCTCAGCTTGAGGTCCTGCTAACCCAGTATCGCCGACTCAAAGCATAGATTCCGTGAGTTGGCTATTTATTTACAATATCGACGTGGAGCAGCTCTTCAGTCGTCGTAGTCTTTTATAAAGTTCGTAGAAATTGATCCAAACTTATGCTCGTAAACATTTAGGCTAGTAAGGTGCACACTCGCTAGCTTGTTTTGTCGTCATTCACTTATCATTATCTGGCTATAATAAATTATCATGATGTCAAGACCACTGCTTGAGACCATCTATAAAATCCATGAAAACAAGGACCATACCTGCAGCGAGTGGAAATATAAATAAATAACAGATGAAAGCATCAGTCCTCATCCTCCTCGATAATCGAGTCAAACATCATCGATGCCCGTCTCGACACCTGTTTAGACGAGGCGTAGCCATCGTCGTCCTCGTAAATGCGGATCTTCTCTTCTAGAGACAGGTCCGATTCCGTGGGGGCGAATTGCGAGTACAGCTCGCGGTAGTCCACTTGGAGGTCGTCGTCGCTGTACTCCCACACACTGTCCCATTCGCCCGACGAGCGGGGAGTAGTTGACGCTGACGAGTCTTTAATTAGGCCGGGGGACCTCAGAGGGTCGGATTTCAAAAACACCCCACCGATCGCCAGCCCAGCCACCCGCGAAAACATGCTAAACACCGCTGATGGAGCCCCAATGACGCCTACAAACACGGTGTGGACAAATTGCAGCGACGCCCGGGTGACTCGCACAGGAGTGAGCAGCAATGCCAGCAGGATTTTAAAGTAAAAGTAGCAGAAAATTAAGACCCAACGGAAGAGGTTCACGCGCGAATTGCCTTGACGCCTCTTTCTGACTTGCTGAGGGGAAATTGCTGGATTCAGGTACACTAGCATTTTGCCTGCCGAACCGTTCTTGAAATTGCGCAGGTTATTTCTTCAATATCACTTTGGGTCGGTCGAGACTGTGCGGTACTTTTAAAGGCTCCAGCTCCTGCGGATGATGCAAGGTTTTTTCCACTCGCATCGCATATAATGAGCCCTAACCCAAGCGATCACGCGTGACGCTGAGAACAGGTGTGTGGCCACGGGGTGATTGGTCTGGGGTACTTATTTTCGCTATTTTTATGTTATACTCGCAGAATCGGTTTCAGGCACACCGCTGGACCCACTATCGGCTCGGACTCGGCCTACAATACCGGCCACTGGTGCGGAGCTGGTAGCTACCGCTGGCTCAGCACGTGAAGTCGTTGGGCATGCGTGCAGATAAGATAAGATTCGTCGATATCTAATTTAGGGGCTATCTAGGCTATTCCCAGGTGCCGTGCAACTACCAATGTGGTCCCTGCTCTCCCCGGCTTGCGATGTCCTACCCCCGTAACTCATGAGCTGCAGTGGTTCCCGGGTTGCAGCTTCGGCAAATATTGTCGATCACTACGTATTCGTCGCATGTTTACATTAGAGTTATCGATTCGAATTGGTGTCGATTGCTAGAGCTCTCCCGTTTGAGCATATCGAATAGCCTTGAGAAATGGCGCTTAGCCTCGGTGGACCCGATCTGTCCATGCGATAAAGAAGCGCTTGCACGGCTGGCCAAAGCACCGAGGGACCCAGATTCAATTGAAAATCACTACCATATAAAATTTGGCCAAAGTATTCATGCTGAGCCAAAAATAACCGTGCCATGCAGATAAGTTCGTCTCCTGCATACTCATGCAATGCGATGTGTCTCCCCATGCCAGGCGCGGCTCACTTGTGGTGGAACCATGCCATCCTGAGTGCCATGGTGTGAACAGTTTGTAGTTCTCGTTTGGCTGCGATGTTCCTCTAATCACATCCCCGCCTCGGAATATTCCCAAAAAGATGCGGCTTTTAAAGACTTGGCACTGGCAGGTGAAACGACATGCGAATAATCAAAGACCTCCAAGCTCACGAGGTGCTGTTTTGCAGAATGAGTTCGCAATGACGACCTGCACTTCGCCTTAGTCAGAACAAGAATATATTAGGTAACGATAGCTCGGAGCGTTACGCACTGATCAGAGCGACACCACGCTCATGCGTGCCTAATCTGAGTTCTATAGAGATGCTGGAATTTTCAGGCTTATTTCCCCCCTTCATCGTTAAGCTCAACCGTTTCTTGATCGAGGGGCTGCCCCTGATAAGATGACGTCACATTGCGATTTCGCTACCGGAAGCGAATGTAGGCATTGCTGGCTGAGGAACGCCTCGATAGGAATGAGCTTTTGAAGCCTTATGTAGTTTAGCACTTGTAGAAAAGTACGTACATGTAGTTTGGAAAGTTCAGGGTTATTTAAGCAACAAGAAGAGCAATTCCCGCCCTGTGCACGTTGTACAACGCGTTGTGGCGCGTCTGCAAGCTAGCAGGGCTCAGTATGCGGTCGATGACGCAGCTTAGAATGCGGAATCATAGAATATCGTATCGAATATCGTATCGAATATTCAATTGCACGCACTTTAGAGCTTGTCAGAGTTCCACGATCGTACTTCAGTCTTACAGGAATGAATAGCTACAAGAAACTAAGGACTGCGAATTACACTAGGACAGCACAAATCACAAGGAAAGAAAATTACAGCCTAATAATAAAGAAACAGCAGTACCACCGATATGGGCAGCACGAAATAAATAGAAGTGTAACACTCGTTAGCAATTAACTCATGGCACCTCGCCGTGCTAATTGATCAGCCTTTTCATTTCCGTCGATGTTGGAGTGACCCTTGACCTTCTCAAAGCGAATATTATATCCTCTTTGTTTCACATGGATGAGTGCACGGACGATACCCTCGATGAGTTCCTTATTCTTCACATCCTTGCCATGAGTGGTTTTCCACTCGTTGTTCGCCCACTTCTTCGCCCAACTCGTTACTGCTTTGATTGCATACTCCGAATCGCTCTTGATAACCCAATTGAGTGAACGGGACTTTGAGATTTTGTCAATGGCTTTAAGTATTGCCGTCAGTTCTCCGACATTGTTGGTTTGAGCTCCCTCAATTTTGCCATAGCAATTGTGAGGACTATCGTCGCTGAAGTATACACCCCAGCCTGCAATAGCTCCATCTTGTCCGTTTTTCAAGGAGCTCCCGTCTGTGTACACCTCGTTCTCGTTCTCACGGGGACCAGGCAAGGTGTCTATAATGGGTGCAGGCACTTTTAATTTCTTTGGTGTCTTAGCAGCGTTTTCATGTGCTTTTGCTTTCTCCGAATGCGGCGGTTCGTGGTTGGCTTGGATGTCAGTCAACGCGTCCGTATTGCCGAGAAACGCTTGGGCCTCGACCAAAGTCTTGAAGCTCTTGTGCAAAGCACCTTTGTAGCCGAGAACGTGGGGCTGAGCTTCGGACCATTCGTGAAATATACCCGTCTCGCGTCCGTTCTTCACCGCGTAGTACTTCTGCGCCTTGGTTTGCATGCCTGAGGTCGAGAATCGCTTGGCTTTGCCCATCAATTGAGGTCTACTTAACCACTTGATGGGCGCGCGCATCCAGGTTAGTAAGCTGATCAGGTCACGGGAAGGCAGTTTCACATCTATGTAGTTTTAGAATACTGTGAAGTAATATTACAGGGCGTATCTGAACTCGGGGTTCTGGAAATCGGTCAAATCCGCGAATTCTGAATTCACGAAACTGGGGTCGAGTTTCTCATTTTTCCTGTCGCGACGCTTGTTCTCGAAAACGTTCAAAGCAAGCAGGGCGAGAATCAGGCCTATGTAAATAGCACTGCAGCTCACCATGGCAGTTTTAGCAGTGTTATAGTGAGGTTCTTCAGAAGACTTAAAAGTCTGAGGACCAACAAGGTTGCCCACACAGTACCCAATAAGTAGAATGGCCGACATTAGCGCCTTCTTCGTGCTACCAGCACTGTTTGAAGAAATCGACGACAACAACCCGATATAACTAATGGGTGATGCCCAAGAGAACAGCATAATACCGGCCATTTGCGGCTGGTTTGTCTTTCCGTACGCAAGCATGCACATACAAACAAGCGTAACTGCGGCACCGAGAATGGCATAGCCCATGCGGAAGTGTTTCCAGATGTAGTGACTTAGTAGACCAACACCGAAACAGCCCACAAACTCGACCGCACCACCGGCAATTCCAAGCTCAAAAGTCTTCAGGGTTGTAAAGTTCATTCCTTGGTACAAAATGGTCTGGAAGTTTGTGAGACCAC
>JAJMCH010000015.1:0-89756 GCA_030585105.1 Wickerhamiella shivajii | reverse complement strand
TAGAAAAGGCAATTCCAATGCATGCTTGCACAACATTGGAACTGCGGATCCAGAGCTGATACTTGCCTGGAGGTGTGCTGAGGGGTAAAGAAACTACTGACGTTCAATATAGTACCAATTAGGCAAGTTAAGTTCATACTGTGATCGAGACCACACGTATAGGTCAAGACAATTTCCTATTTGGGTCACCCATGTTGCTCTTGGAGACCGCTATTCGGTAGCAATGTGCTGGGCTCTGAACTTCATGAAATAGAAAGTAGATTGCTGTTTCTAAGTGCACACTTTGGTTAGGGAACAGATCAGTCTACGCAAACAGAATGATGCAGGACGTCACATTCATACATTGAGGTTTTAGTCTCAGGGACCCAGAACTTATGGGTATGATCTAACATGTTTCGAAGAATACCATAGCACTGTGTGCATTGCTAGAGTAAGCAAAAACAAGTCGCTGATCCGAATACTAGAAGAGCTCCAACTCGTGAGAAATGTTTGGTGCCCGCTGTATGGAAATAGTGTACAAATAGAGATAGTGCCATACGTCATAGCATTGCCTGCTATAAACATCGATAAGCTAGATCTCGTTGTTTCAACCTGTAGGTATATGCAGGCTCTTTCCTGGGAGAGAATCTCTCGGTGAGCGCGACACCTGGGAGTTTGGCTCTGCAGCTGGGTTCGACCTTACTGTCACCGAGGATCCCTGGCAAAAGCACTATAACATCGAAGCTCGCATCGTGGATAAGCGTCCCGGTATGGCGTTTTCTCAATTGTCCGACGAGCTGGACTCGGATAACAAGACTATTATCGGGAACTTAATGGGTGACCATGATGCGTCAACGCTGTTCCTTGTCATACAAAAGCGTGCAAAAGTATTTCTACGTTCGCATCCATGAGCAATCCTTTAAACTGCCATGGTGCACAAAAGCTCGAGGGTTATTGAGCAAAGACAAGCCCATCTGGACCAAGATGCTGCCGAGCTCGTGCAGAGGTACAAGGGCCTTACAGCGGTGATATTAGAGCACTTAGCATTCCAAACTTATTGTGGGTTGCGAGTGGATTAGCATGATGCACTCTTGATTTGAGCACTGTGGCACTCTCAGTAAATCCAGCTGTGGCGATAGTGAGTAGTCAGCAGAATGCACTCTGGACTAGAGCACTTTGGCCACTGGCAAAATCCACGGCGGCGATTCGTATAGTCAGCAAGCTGCACTCTGAACAAGAGCACTTTGGCCACTCTGAGCAATCCAGAAGTGGCAACGAGGAGTAGTCAGCAGTATGCACTCTCGACTAGAGCATTTTGGCCCCTTTGAGTAGCTCCAGCGGTGGCGATACCGAGTAGTCAGCACGCTGCACTCTCGATTAAAGCACTTTGGCCACTTTGGGAAAAATAGCTGTGGCGCAAGAGAATAGTCAGCAGTATGCACTCTGGACTAGAGCACTTCGGCCACTTTGAGAAAATTCAGAGTGGCAACAAGGTGTAGTCAGCAGTATGCACTCTCAATCAAAGCATTTTGGCCATTTTGAGAGAATCCAGCTGTGGCAATGAGGAGTAGTCAGCAGCTTGCACTTTCAATTAAAGCACTTTGGCCACTTTGGCAAAATCCAGCGGTGGCGACTCGACTAGTCAGCACAATGCACTCTTGATTAAAGCACTTTGGTCACTGAGAAAATTCGGAGATAGCAACCAGGTGTAGTCAGCAAGCTACACTCTGGATTGGAGTACTTTGGCCACTCTGGGTAAGTCCAACGGTGGCAACAAGGAGTAGTCAGCTGTATGCACTCTCGATTAAAGTACTTTGGCCACTTTGAGAGAATTCAGTGGTGGCGAGCGGGAGTAATCAACAGTATGCACTTTCGATTGAAGCACTTTGGCCACCTGGGAAATTTAGTCGTGGGCACAAGAAGTAATCAATAAAATAACTAGAGCACTTTGGCCACTCTGCGAAATTTCGACGTGGCGATTGAGGGTCGTGAACAGTGGACGCCAGTTTCAATTGAAATACTCTAAAATTATGGCAAGGGCCGATACAGTAAGCGGAAAGTGTTCAGCAGCTTAGAACAAGTTCAACTAGCCCATTGTGGGACACGAGCGGGTCAGCAGAACGCGCTTTCGCTTAAGGCACTTTCGCCACTTTGGATATATTCAGGAGTGGCAAGGATGAGTAGTCAGCGAAATGCACTCTCAATTAAAGCACTTTGGCCACTCTGGGTAAAACCAGCTGTGGCGATAGTGAGTAGTCAGCAGTATGCACTTTGGACTAGAGCACTTTGGCCACTTTTAGTAAATCCGGCGGTGGCGACTCGGGTAGTCAGTATTATGCACTATCGATTAACTACTTTGGCCACTTCTGGAAATCTAGAGTGGCCCTGGGAGTAGTCAGCACGCTCCACTTCAATCAGCGCATTTTAGCCACTAGATAATCAACTGGTGGTGCTGGAGATTTTGGGTGTCGTTGTCGGTTCAGTTATGAGTACATTATATACATATACTGGTATGAAATAGAGTATTATTACAAAGACTCCTGACTGCTGTCAGTAGAGAAATATCATCCAGTGAGTATCTAGCTAAAAGGGTAATAAATTAAGGCTTGCTATTTTCATCGGTGTGGTTGGGTTGTGGTTGAGGGCCAGTCTGCACGTTTGTGAATATTTTCGACATATCCTGAGGGGGTATCATCATGGGGAAGGGCATTCCCTGACCCATCATCCCCGGAAACATCATAGGGAAATTCATCGGCATCTGTGTATCACCGAAGTTGGTCCCAGGCTGGGGCATCATTGGGAACCCCATAGGAAGTTGGGTCGGCTGTGGCTGTGGCTGGGCACGAGGTCTCGCTTGGTTTCGAGAGGAGTTTCCAGCCCCGACCTCGATATCAGGTTCTTCAAATACCATGCCAGCCTTAACGGGAACTCCATGAGTTCCACCATTTGGAGCAGTAAGTGCCCACTTCATATCAATATCCGTGAGACGTTCAATCGGAATAATACTTACACCCTTATGGTAATCAAAACAGTCACGAGGACCATAGCCTACTCCCCATCTGGCTCGCAATTCGAAGCCAGATGAACGACCTTTCTGTTCCCATGTATCGCGCAGACGCGACGCATCATCCCGGGTGAAAACCTTGACAAAAGCGTGGCTTTTTACTCGGTTAAAAATCAAGCTCTGTACAGGCACCACCTCTTCGATGAGCTTCCGTACTATCTTATCATCCATGTACATAGGGATGCTTCCTACAAATAATGTGCGGCTAAGAACCCTGATAGCATTTAGAGGGATCAGCGAAGGATCCTCTGTGAAGTGTTTTGACTGAGCAGCAGTACTAGCAGGGTGCCCTTGATCGAAGCGACTAGCACCTGGATGGGAGTCGGGAGATCGAGATCGGTCACGGGTGCTATTACTCGAGCTGCGATTCGACCTACCGCGTGGTGGTGACAATGGTGCTGGGTCAGCACTTGTGGATCCGGCCATCACCTGCTCCAGAAGGGATTTTGGTTGCCCAGACGGAGCTTGAGCAGATGATGCTGGCGCAGCCTGTGCAGCAGTATCCTCCGTTTTGGCGAATTTCGCCAGGGTAGCTAGAATTGAAGATGCATCGACCGGCTTGCTCTCCTCACGCACAATTGGCTTGGGAGGAGCCTTGGGCTTGTTCCGAACATCCTCGTCCAATCCCCCCCATATGTAGTTGGGTCCTGGAGACGATGGGGGGGTGTGTGTGAAAGGGCGGTAAAAGTACTTCTTCTCCTCGCTGGCCAGTAAATCGTGGTTGAAGGTGTCGGCCTTTTGCCAAATCTGCAATACCTTCAACATTTTTTCGAAGATATCCGGGTACTGATGGCGTACCTTGAGGTTTGAGAGGATCTCTGAGAGATGTGACGACAAGTCCTCCAACGCACTCTTGTATTGGCCGTTACCCTTCTTGATCTCGTCCTGGAATCCTCTTGCGACAGCGTCAACGACGTACAGTATTCCTAATTTATGAGACACAGGGGCCTTGGCACTAAAGGCAACAAGAGTGTTGACTATCTTTTCGTGCTCACCCACGTTCTCGACCGCGGCCTCCTGTATCCCTTTAATCCGGGACGCAGAGATGCCAGGCGCTTTGAGAACTAAAAGATCTCGGAATTTACTGTTGATCACTTCCATTACTATTATTATGATTTAAAATTTTAGATTATCCTGACAGCAAAGTAGTGTAAAAGTAAGGTAGTAAGAATTTGCTGGCGACTGCTCCTTTATTAATGTGATCACGTGGGCGACACCCCGCGGCTTTGCTGAGTCACAGTGGGCGACCAGATGTAAAGTGCTGCCAATTGAGTTGGGAGAAGTAATACGTAGCCATTACGCTCTAATACTCAGTCTAGGGATGCCCGGGTTGTGACTCTGCAATGCGGTCGGTTGAAGCGAGTTTTTGATGCGGCCTGTCCACACCAGCGCGATGCGACTCGTCCCAAGTCTCGAATTATGATTTGACGCAATTACTCCGTCAGCCGAGGCACATGCTGCTAGCGAGTGTCTTGGTGCATAGTCATGACTTAGTGGCTGCTGCAACAGCTCTCGAGTACTTAAAGCCTACCTTACCTAATCAAGATACATAATGGACTTTTGCCTATCTATTTGCTCTTGCTTAAAGACACAGAGCCTAGCAATTAACGGGCGGCGTCTGCGCATTATCAAGCTGCTCGGGGAAGGGGGATTCTCTTATGTTTACCTCGTTGAAGACCAGACATCGGGCGAGCAGCTCGCCTTGAAAAAGATTCGGTGTCCATTTGGTGCAGAAAGCGTCGCTAATGCCATGCGTGAAGTTGAGGCGACCAAAACGTTCAATTCGCCCCTTGTGATCTCCCAGGTGGACTCACAGGTTCGGCAAGAACCCGATGGTGGCAAAATCGTGTACATTCTCCTACCATTTTACCGCAAAGGGTCTCTCCAAGACCTGATAAATAATTGTGCCGTGGAAGGCACATACTTGGATGAGGACGTTGTTGTCAGCTGGGCCAAAGCCGTCGCACAATCGCTTCGGGTTATGCATCGCCACCGTGCCTCGGGGCCCCAGCTAACGTTCGAAGGCGAGCAGGATGCCCTACTCGACAACGCAGAGTCTGCAGGAGATGTAGCACTCGGTGAAGTCGTTGCTTGGGCCCACAGAGACGTAAAGCCAGCGAACGTCATGATCGACGATACGAACCGGGCTGTGCTAATGGACCTGGGAAGTTGCGCACCAGCTAGAATTGACGTACAATCGCGGCAGCAGGCGCTGTCGCTCCAGGATCTGGCTGCTGAGCAGTGCACACTCCCCTATAGAGCACCCGAGTTGTTTGATGTCAAAGTTGGAACAACAATCGACGAGAAAGTCGATATATGGAGTTACGGGTGCACTATTTTTGCGTTGATGTACCTGATTTCTCCATTCGAGATGCAGGAGCGTGATTCAGGGGCGAACCTCCCCCTCGCTATTCAGAACAGAAGTTTCACGTTTCCTGCTGAGCCCGTATACTCGGACAAGCTTAAAAATCTGATAGACAAATGCCTTGCGCTGAATCCGGCGGACCGACCCTCAATTGATGATATCTTGGACGATCTCAGTTAATACCAGGTTCCGCCAGCCGAAATATATTGAGCTTTGGCTTATCGTTAGGAAACGCCATTGAGTGGTCGTGCACCGAAGAATTATTGTAGAGTGATCGCGGCAAATGGCGCTCACTTCTCTATCCTTACCTTGGGTTCCTCTACTCAAGGACATGCAAAACTACACACTACATATTACATCCATAGCCCTGAATTACGACGCGATAACGAGAGTAAGCATCCATGTTGTACGAGAGATTTGGACTTGTGTGGTACTGTGCATCAACTCAGCTCTTCCGCAGGCTCCACGGCTGCATGCACCGGGCCACGGCTGCCAAAACTATGGCTTTGTCTTCGCGAGTAATAGATTGCAGGTCGTGCCGCAATCACGCATTACTTTGCATATACATGCATCGCCCCGAGGTATGACGCCTGTGTACAAGCATCGGCGAATCGTACACATGTACCTGGACACTGCGGTATTAGTGTTGACTATTGATCTTTTGGCCTACTTGACGCACTGTTGTCGCAATTGGCACATTACCACTCCGTTGGTGGCTGAAACTTCGCTCGGGCAGATCTTACTATCTGGTAGCTGGTCCACCCAGTGCCCTATATAGGTCGTGCGTGCACCCAGCATATGTGAGCCCTCGTGCGAGGTCTAGGTACCTAGTAATCTCTTGTCTATGGACTTTGTTGCTTCTCACAACTACATGTCGAGCTAATTATAGCACATGTGGCGAAGTTGTATGGGGCTTATGTGCTACGCCACCGCCACTATATCACCTGTGTAACGTGTTTGTTTCTTCAGTCTCACACATGGATTACAGCGAATATGAGATGAAAAGCTTTCGACCTTCAGGGGGGATGGACATGAGCAAATTCTTCGCTGAGGTCGAGGACGTCAAGCGCGAGCTCATGTCGTACGAAGACAATGTCGAGCGAATAGAGAACCTACATCGACGCGCTCTCGCAGAAACCGACCATGAGAGCCTGAACTACTACGAACGTCAGATTGAGAGCATTGGGAGTGAAACTAGAGCGCTAGCTGCCGAGCTTAAGACTCGAATCAAGAACCTGCAGGTGCAATCTACCGATGATACCAGAAGAACTCACAGTGAGAACGTCAAGCGTCAGTTCATGACGTTGATTCAGAAATACCAGAGCGTTGAGGCACAAAGTAGAGACAGAGTGTACGACGCCGCGGCTCGCCAGGTGCGCATTGTCCAGCCAGACGCTACTGATGAGCAGATCGAACAATTTGTGGACTCTGGGGGACAACAGCAGGTCTTTGCAACTGCACTTTTACAGAACCGCCGCGGACAAGCCGCTGACGTGCTAGACGCTGTTCAGACTCGCCACCAGGAGATTTTGCGCATTGAGCGCACCATGGCCGAGCTCGCCCAACTGTTTCAGGACATGGAGGTACTTGTGGCCGAGCAGGACCAGCAAATCAATGATGTGGACGAAAATGTGGCCCTGGCTCAGCATGACATTGAGCAGGGCGTGGTGTATCAAGGAAAGGCAATTGTGTCTGCTCGCAAGGCAAGAAGAAAGAAGTGGATTTGTCTTGGTATTCTGATTGCCATTGTTATTATTGTTATCGTCATCATCTTTGCTTATGGTGCGTCGGATGGGTGGTTTTCCAAAAAGAACTAGACCTTGGTTACAAGGTCAACGGCCAACCCTTTGTCCCTGGGCTTGTGTACGGCTGATCGAGGCAAGGAACAATACGCTTTACTTTGCCGAGCATATTTTCCAATTGGGCCTAAACTGAGATACGAGTTAATATTTATATGCATGGAGTTAGTATGTCAATCATTATGTGCAGCAGTTAGACGCAGATACGCCAGAAGAACAGTGTGTGAGCTACGTAACCATACTGCCTCATTTTCCACAGCTCATCATTCATCCAGAAGCATTGATGCGAATTGGCTCGCATGCAAAGCCCCATGTGTCGGACGTGAGGCTACATATAGCGCTTGGAAACTCTGCATATCGTTAAGGTATTCCCAAGAGTACACCAACAAGCATTCGAAAAAGATTATAGCTCGAATATAACAAAATATCTATCTGGAAATAACGTCGACTACCTAGCTAGAGTCTCTCAACATAGGAACCTGTATACCTTGTACCACGTACCCTTTGAGTCAATGTATGCCTTATCCTCAGCCTTGATACGCTCAATTTCCAAGGGATCTGCAACGCGAATCCCAGTAGTAACATCCAGGTCTTTGGTGGCAATCCACGGATCACGAAACCAGCTCAAGTGCCCAATGAATAAGACTAGAATGATACAAGCCGATGTCCATGTCTCAAAAAATCCGTAAGCCTGCGCTTTGCCTTTCGAGCCAATTGGAAAGAGAGCCACCCAGAATTGGAGCCCGAGGATTAGGACTGCTAAGATGGCACCCAATAGCGAGCCCCATATCCCGAATGGAGCTTTGTACTCCAGCTGGGATAGAGGAATACCTTGCGCTTTCATTGCACCACGATGGCGAACATGGCATACGCAAATACTCAGCCAAGTCAAGATACCAGACAGACCGCCGATATTGGAAAGAAAACTCCAGGCCTTCTTATAATTGGGACTCGCGCATACGAACCCAAGCAATCCAAATAATGCGGCAACAGCCAAAGCAACAGTAGGCCGTCCCCGCCTATCAATGTACATGAAGAATTTTGGAAGGTTACCTTGAGACGCCAAAGATACAATAGTTCGAGAGCTACCAAATACGGCTGCGTTACCAACCGAGATGACAGCAATGATAATCACGACATTAATGATGGAGGGTAGAGCATGAATACCGGCGTCATAGATTGCTAGAACGAACGGAGAGGCAGAGGCATTCGAAGCAGAGCCCAGACGCTTATCTGTGTATGGTACCAAGCATCCAACGAGGATAATAGAGATGCAGTAGAACAAAAGAATGCGCCAGAATACTTGCTTCGTCGCTCGCGGCAAAGCCTTGTGAGGGTGATCTGTTTCCATAGCCGCTAACCCTGCAAACTCGCATCCACTGTACGCATACGCTGCCCCAACAAATACCGTAAAAACACCTTTCGCACCTGATGCAAACGCTCCTGGATGGTGCCAATATGTTCCACCGTAATAATGATGGTTTGGTCCACCACCACAAGTAAGGATAATACCAAGTATGATGAAGCCAATGACAGTGATCACCTTGATCCACGACATTATAAACTCAGCTTCACCATATCCACGTACACCAAAGATGTTGATGAAGATCACAAGACCATAGAAGAGCGCGACCCACGCTGCTTTATTGACGTTCGTTGCACCATTGTTGTCTGAGTCCCAATATCCAATAGATATGGCTGCCGCGACCAACTCAGTTGGAAGTGCCAACAGCCAGCCGATTGCATAATTGACACCTACTGCGAACCCCCATGGCATGTACAGAAATCGGGAGTTGTACGCACTAAATGCTCCGGCAACGGGATAACGAACGCCTAGCTCACCTAGCGCAGTCATGGTCATGAACAGAAGAAGACCAACCAGCAGGTAACCAATTAGTACACCAGCAGGACCACCCTTGGAAAGAGTATTTCCCAAGCCAATGAACAGACCAGCTCCAAGCGATCCGCCTATAGCGATCATCTGAATATGCCTTGATTTCAAGTGCTTCTTCAGAGGGACGTTCGTTGTGCCGATGGTAGCCTTCTCGTATCGAGTAAGACCTTCAGTATCATCAATAATTGTCACAGGCTTCCAGTCGTTAAGCCATTTGCGCAGTCCTTTCTCATGGACTTCCTCATGAGTAGCAACAACTCCCTTCTCGACGTCCGACGTGGAGTCTGAGAGGTTCTTCCAGTCAGATCCCGGGTCCTTCATTGCCGATCAAGGGTTAGAGATTCCATTTTATAGCCACAGCCTCATTAGTGTTCAGAATGGGATAGAGCGCACGTCATTGATAATGCGGCATGCTTGCAGCCTGCAGAAATGCTCACTATGGAGGACTACTGGGATTTAGCGCACTAATATTACACATAATCGATTTCAAATGAAGTTCATTTTTTACTGTGCTATTTTTTGTTCTATATCGCTGGTCATTCAAGACTAATAAGCGGTGGTCAAGCCATGCGGCTCTTATCTCCCACCTCAATGTCGCAAGAATATTGCATCATCGCGTAATCGTAACCCGAGACAGCTGCAGTGTTACCCCTCATTGTAATGAGAGTTGAGGATTCGTGGCACACGCTCACACACGTCGCGCTGGTGCTAAAAGCTGATGCCTGCCAAGGCTTGGCCATTAGCCTAGATGCAACCTTGATGCACTCCATCTTGGGGCCAGGCACGCCCATTTTGGGCTAGGGCAGCTAAAATGAATTATTCAGCACCTTGAATCATGGAGAGCGCTCGAGTCCACGACCACGTCGCAGGGCACGACGCGGCTCGAGAAATATTCTTATTATCAGAAATTTGGTGCTTTACGGGCTGCTCTAGGCGCCTAATTGGGGTTCTGACGGTGAACACGGGAGAACCACTATTACCTCGACGAATGGCAGTGGTTGGGTATTTTGAGGGCAGTGACCATTGCAGTACCACCTCGGCAACCGCCTGACCCGAATATCCCCCCGCTTTGCAGGTCCGATCTGCAAACATTTTGGTACGTGCCTATGACGAGCTTCCTTGTGCTCGCTTACTACGAACCGAATTTCGTTCTGTGGCTCAGATTAGTCATCCCAACTATGAACGTGTTACTTCTGTTGTGGGTTCCATTCGCACTGGCGTGGACTGCGAACGAACTGGAGATATTCAATCTCCACAACGCAGTGGTCAAGGACTTAAAGGACCCCAAAGCCACGTTTTACTCCTGGCTGGGGCTCAAACCCAAAGCGAAAGTTGGATCAATCGACAAAGCATACCGCAAGCTTGCAAGACAATTGCATCCTGATAAAAATCCCGGCCATGATGCTCTTGAGAGATCTTCTCGCCTGACTCGAGTACGTAAGATTCTCGGTGACGGACGTCGTGATACCTACGATTTCTACCTCAAGTCTGGTTTCCCCACGCTTGGGGAGGATGGTGAGTACCGTTTCAATCGCTACAAGCCATCCATTCTGGTTGCTGTGATCGCTATAGTCGCACTCGTCGAGATCGGTCACTACGTGCTGCTCAAAGTCGGTGCCTGGCGTAAGAAGCAGTACGTTCAGAACATCATCAACGAGGCTTTCGACGAGGCTCAGGTCAACGGTGTAGTCAAGCAGCGTTGCAAGGTTACCTTGAGCATTGGCAAGAGTGTCGCCGTGTACCCAGACGGTCGCGTGTATCTGCTTGATGGCGGTCGCGAGGACGAGATCCGCACTGCAGATGTCCCAGACGTCAGCATTTTCGACACTGTGTTGTTGAAACCATTCAAGAAGCAAAAGACCGAGTAAACATTGTACAAGAGTCCGGGATTGCTGTGCTTCAATTAATCCACGATCCTATAAAAATGCATAGCATGTAGAACTAACCCTTAGGATATGAGCATGGCCGTTCAGCTGGGCTGTGGACCTGGATATGTGATTTAGTGGATAGTTGCCAGTCTAGGCCAGGATCTTGAAGCGAATCTCGTAGGGCCCACATGCGGTAATAACTACAATGATGCAACACCACATGCATACGAATGCATACGATTCTCATGTCATGATAGCAGCCAGTACCAATGTAGCCTTCTCCACACAAGCGTGATATCTCTGTATAAGTACGTACCGAATCATTTTCTGACACAACGGTAGGCCACAGATAAGCTCCGCCAAGTCCCCCGTTCTCCGTTCTCAGTACAGCCAGTACGCTTACTCATTGTGTGAATCCTCCTACGCTTGGGGTAACTAGATTACTAATATAGGCAACCTCCTTGCTTACGAGGAAGCTGGTTTGTTCCTAGCCCGCATCATGGCCTGGCTTGATCTTCGGAAATATGTTTTCGCCTACGTACTAAACCGGTTGGAGGTGTTCACAAATATCGAGGCCAGTCAATTGAAGGTAGCCGGTACCACCCTGACGCTGTATGATGTCCAGCTCGACGTAGACAAACTAGATATTCCGGGCCTCACAATCCACGAGGCAGCAGCTTCCGAAGCCAAAGTCGAGCTCAGTACCTCCGGGGTGAAGATTTCAGTTGTCGGAGTGAAGGCCCTTACTTCAATTAAAAGAATGCGGCCGGATTTGGGCTTATCAGTGGTCCTGGAGCACACCCGAGCAGACATGAACGAAGTGCTACCGGAATTGACGTCCCAGGAACAGTCGTACATGTCTCAGAAGCTTGCAGATATTGCGTTGAGTCAACTTCAGATCTTTCTCCGCGAGATAACGGTGGAGGTCGAGATGGACGACCTGCACCTGGTGCTGGAGGTCTCACAGGCATCGATAGAGAGGGGAAAGGTAGTGATTGAGTCACTAAATGTAGTGTCGAGGATTCCCCGCATCTCTCCTCGCTCGTCAAAGGTGAGGTTTGCCGACGAGAGCTCCGACATTTGTGCAGCCTCTGAGACCGAAGAGCTAATCATGAACGTGGACCGCATTGAAATTAAGCACGACATCCCAGTCTTGAACGTATCCTTCTATATTGCTTCTCTCAAGTGCAACATCCTGCCCTCCCTCGAAACCCTAATTCTCGCAGTCAACATATTCTTCCAGATGGACCTGAATCCGAGCGAAGACCCTGGCCCTGCCGTGAATGTGTCTCTTAAAGTAAACGAGGTCGTCATGGCAGACTGTGCTCTGAGCCCGCAGGGACTCTTTGAGAGTGAATGTGCTCAGCTCTGTATATCTGAAATCGCACTTGTGGAAAGAACACTCATCATCCAGGACATCGCAGCACCAGGGTTGAGCATTGCAAGTCCTTTCCTACGAGTCAAAGTCATTGACGATGTGATAAATGTTCAGATCCCGCATCCTATCCTTGTGGAGTTGGCAGACGTCTCGGAACTGTCTCCATTTCTGCAAAACCTAGGCACAATAGTGCAAAAGCTGAACACACCAGAGACGGAGGAGTCAGCACGCTTCAAGGTTGATCTACCTGATATCAAGCTTCAATTAGGAGAGCTCACAATGCTCATACTTCCTCAGCAGTTCGATGATACCAAAATTATCTTGTCCGAAGTGATGCTTACTGCTGGTATCGACAGAATATCAGCAGCGCACCTTGCTTTTTCGTATGAAGAAAATCATCTACACATTACCAGCACAACTGCTGAGATCTCACACGATCTACTAGAGGCTATCACAGATATCGCCGCTAGCATACCCGCATCGGGCGCGTCGTCAACGAGCCAGCAGCCAAGGCGTTCTACGATGCGAATAACCGTTGACACACTGACTGTCAGGGGTTTCGGACTCACCTTTGAGTCTGATTTGCTTGCGAGTATCGGGCGTACCGTTAAAGCAAAACTCAAGTCGAGATTCTCATTTGGCAACAGCAGCGCCCAGGTTTCTACGCAGTGTGTTTTTTCTGAAACGTTATTGGTTTATCTGGACGTGCAATCTGGAAGCTTGGACCTCAATGAGCTTTCGCGAACTGAAAAGACCGAAGACTTGACCACAAGCGCTTCCACACAGCGAAGTGGGATTTCCGACATGACCCCAGGTGGTGTTCCTAAAATTCCGTTCAATCTTGATATCTTTGTCAAAGGCGCTATAGACATGACTACTTCAAAGAGGCGGCTCAAACTGCATGCTGAGGAATGCGTAAATCTAAAGGTAAGTGAAGGTTGTCTGAACCTGCACTCGCCAGGGATTCACATGTCCTTTCTAGATGACTTAAAGAAGATTCCCATAGTGGCGATCACTGATATCAACGGCCGAGGAAACCTCGCAAAGTTGAATTTCGCATTGAGCATTGCTTGTGCTCACGTATCGGCATGTGCTGATTCCCTCTATGCGCTCATCGAGATAAGTCAGGAACTCAAGCCAGATGTACCCCCTCCCGTATTTGATTTGGGGGGTCCTGAGGGCCTTGATGTTTTTGAGGAAATTGAACAAGAGATGTACGTTAAGCCTAATGATTTCGTCCCTGTACACTACTTTGAAAGTTCTGAGGAGCCGATTACATTCGTTGGCGAGGACGACCGGATTGGGAACTCAAGTGATGCAGCAACTCCGTTGGATATTCAAGAAAACTATATCGGCGAACAAAGGGTCCCTGCGATCAAGCAGGCTTCGTCTCGTCAGATAAAGTTACGAACTAAGCTACTTGTCAAACAAATCATCTTGGATTTACATGACGGTTATGATTTCGCCGAGACAAGAGATGAACTCTCCGCTGCTGTTGAAAGAGTTAGCAGCGTGACCAACAAGATCAATGAGCTAAAACTTGAGGATAGCGACTCCCCTATTGTTGGAGATTTCATGTTTAACTCTGTCTATATCGGTGCACGCGCTGATTCAAATGTTGATTTGCAGACGCAGATAGACAATGAATTAGGGAGCCAGTCTTTGTGCCGCTCAGATAACCCAAAATTGTCACTCCGTTTATCACGGCTTAAATTGGACTTGATAAACTATATTGCTTTGAGCCCGGGGGATTTCTCTAGTTTCCTCGGACTTGAAGTTGAAGATTTGCGTGTGCGAGATTTGGTGCGCCGATCCAAATTTGACTCTATGATTTCATATGATAAGCTGGCCCAGGGGGAGCGGAAGGGTCCAATGCTGAGTTTCACACTGGAGACCATTCAAGATAGTGAATTGAGGATACGAGCGAGAGTGGCACCATTACGGGTCCAAATTGACCAGGAGACACTGGAGTTTGCAGTTAGATTCTGCGAGTTCCAGCCTCAAAATTTAGCTGAGGAAGAACCTGCGGAATATGCAGCAAAAAATTTGAGTCCGTTCATCCAGCGCTTTGAAGTCCACGACATTTCATTATGTATAGACTATCGGCCCAGGAAAATAGACTATGCCGGTTTGCGAAGCGGACATGCTTCAGAGTTTGTGAATTTGTTTGAGCTTGACCGCTCAAAGGTTGTGTTGAGGCACATAATTGTGTTCGGTATATCTGGATATGATCAACTTGCCAAAACGCTCACTGACGTCTGGACACCAGATATCAGGAGGAATCAGCTCATCAGTGTTTTGGGTGGACTGGGGCCACTGCGTTCTATATTCCAGGTCGTGTCAGGTATCAAGAGGTTTGTTGTCGTTCCGGTTAAAGAGTATCGGCGTGAGCCAGATGCCATTAGTGGCATCCGTAGGGGGAGCACCGTTTTAGCCAAGAACACCGCTAATGAGCTATTGAAGTTGGGTGTCAGGGTCATTAACGGACCGAAGAAAGATAAAACTAATGATTCTGCCATTGTGGACTAAGTGGCCACAAAGGCGGGCATCTCACTGTATATGGGAGTCACTGTAGTCACTTTGAGCCACATTATTTAATATTTATCGCATATAATTTTCGACGAGTGAGTCTTTATTTTTGATCAACGTGATTCGTATAATTTTAGATGGAGCACGGCAAGTTGCTTTCGCAATCAAACAGACGGTGACATCCTCGCAAATTCTTGGAGAGCACGATTGGAAATCACACCTGACACACCTGTATCCTCGATTGCTTCGATGGCTGCAGCGGCAACGGTGCGAGTACCAATTTGGGGAATATCCGCACCTAGAGCATCGGCGACGCCAAACATACCGGACAAAACAGATCTCACGCTAAGAGTGCTAGATTTCTGTCCATGCATAAACCCTGGACGGATTAGTACTGGCCGCAACGTGGGATGTGAAGCAACTAGCTGTTCAGCACGACGCTTAGACTCAATGTACCCTTCGCTAGCAAGTAACCAGGACTCGGCCGAGATGTAAACAAAAGGGTGTTGACTCTTGCAAAGTGAAGCGTAAGTTGACGACGCAATTGCGGCACTCTCAGTGTTGAGCTTTTCATATCCACTCAGAGGATTTGGGCCCTTTAGGAATCCTTGAGCTAATTTGACAGCAGTGCACGGGCCTAGCCTTTCTTTCAGCAGATGCTTGTATCCTGGATCGGGCATAAACGTTCCTACGGCATCAATCACAGCATCAGCATCTTGCAAGTATGCTCTGTAAGACTGGGGATGAAAAATGTCACCCTGTAGATATTCCAAATTGTCTCGTACCCGTTCGTTTCGTGACCTGCTTATAACACTCATTTTATGCCCTTTTCTAAGGCCATGGCGGACGAGTTCGCTCCCAAGAAAGCCCGTTCCTCCAAAAACGACAATCTTCATTATGTAATGATCCTCAGCTTCGTTACTTAGCTTGATGGCTTAAGTCATGCAGAGAAGAAGCTCCAGTACAATTACAGGTTGTCGACAAAAAGTAATGACTATAGAGCATTAAGTTTTCATTTCGATTTTAACTATAGTTAGTGGCACTGAATGAAGATTAATTGGTCCGATGCATCTGACAAGTCGTCAGAGAAAGCTTAGCGCTTGAATTTTTTAAGAGGATCACCCTTTTTACCTTTGTGAGGTCTTCTCTCTCTCTTGAACTTCTGAATTCTCCGTTCCTCGGTATATAGGGGCTTCGTGGCTGTGACGCTCGAGGGAAGAAGGTATGAAGGTACGTTCTTCAACTCGCTAGAGATCCTGGTAGGGTGCAAAGGAACATCATGCCTCAATGCATTCAGATCGTCAGGATTCTCCTCGAAATGTCGTTGCAGTTTGTTACTCACTATAATCTCATTTTTGAAATCCTTGACTCTCGCCTCTCGCACAGCTACTTTGGTGACAGCTCTGAAGGCATCTTCACAACGATAACGGAAATTTTCCACTTGCTCCATGTCGAATTTGTAAGGCTGAATGTCATTTCCGGAACTCTCTTGTGCCTTGATGATGCGAGAGAGTACTTTTTCATCTCGCTCCGCTGTGGAAACTGTAGCGACCTTATGTTTGCCAACTTCTTCCTTGGGAACAACAAAACTCAAACTAAATCCGCTCCTGTTCGCCCGAGCAGTACGACCAATTCTGTGTGTATAGCTTTTTGACGAGAGAGGAAGGTCAAAGTTCACCACACAGCTGACATTCTTGAAATCTATTCCACGGCTGACACCGTAGTCCGAGCTTTTTTTCCGCTTCACTTCTTCGTGGCTGTCGTCTGTAGCAATCAACAGATTGTAAAGATTTCTATTAAATTGCTCCACAATATGCAAACGAGATGCTACCGGTAATTCTGCGTTCAGTGCTATGCTCTTTATGCCGAACTGTTCAAAAAACAGCTTTAGTCGATAGCATCGATCGACAGTATTCACGAAAATGATTGTTTTGCCTTTCAGGAGATTGAGCTTGAAAATAACATAGGCAAGCAGGAACTTGTCAAACTCGCTACACTTCACATAGTACTGCTTCAGTTGGTCACCTTTATCAGTATCCTGCAGCTTTAGGGTGACAGGGTTTTTACAATAGCTTTCTTTGAGCCTTTTGATATCGTCTCCTAATGTTGCACTCATAAGCCAAGTTTGAACTGCTACTCCCTTGAGTAGAACGTCAAGTTTTTCCAGGTCTTCCTCATATCCATAGGTAGTTAACAAGTCCGCTTCATCGAACACAAGGAACTCAAGAGTTGCAGGGTCAATGTTGCCATTCTCGAGCTGTTGACAGATAGCAGACGGTGTGCCTATGACTATTTGAGGCCGGTCAGCCAAGAGCGACGTTCTTACATTGTCTGATACTTGCTGTGAAATGTTGACAAAGTGAACCTGGCGAGAAAGAAATATTGTGAGGTCACTGAGGACTTTTGAGACCTGGTCAGCCAGCTCCCTAGAAGGCACAATGATCAGACATTTATTTCCAGTTGCCTCCTTTTCAACTAATAATTGAATTATTGGGAGCAAATATGCTAATGTTTTGCCGCTACCAGTCCGTGCCTTGGCGATAATATCTTTCTTATCATTCAAGGCAAGAGGAATGCTAGCTGATTGTATGGGGGTAGGCTCCGTGAATCCTGATGTTTTTACGGCCTGTGAAAGCCGAGAATCAAGATTAAAGCTATCAAATGACATGAATCTGTTCTACTAAATGTTCTCCAAAAAAAAATTAGGTAATAAGGTGCGCCACAGGCAAATTGGGTCTGCCCCGATCTAGACCTTGGTGTACCCTTAGGGATTATGTCGGCGACTATGCTTCCCTCGGCAGGTGGGTCATGACTAATGGTGTAGCAACTGTCAAACTCTTGCGGCTCCAGATCTCGTACAGGAATGCACAGTTAATCTTTATTATTGATTGTCACAAACCGCAATTAAATCTTAAACTTGCATTTCGTTGCTGATCTCTGTGACGGCAGGCATTGTAGTAATTGCGCACATTTCTACAACGTAGATCCACCGTAGAATGCTACCGCGCACCTTGCTTAGTTAATCTTTTAATTTTTCCGCGCTTACCAACTTGCGGTGCCTGAATTAAGCCGGCTGACTACTCAAGAAATATTCAGAGAAGCCGAGAGAGCTATTTTAGTATTGTGACTAAATATAGACGAGAAAATGTGTCCTGCGTGATTATAGGTTAGCTGCGCTGCCTTATAAAATGCCCCGGTTATTGCATGAGGATCTCGAAGTCATGAACAGCCATTCGAGTCGGACACTTGATCTCGCGTTCCGATCAGCTGCGAAGAGTACATAAGCGAGCTGACACGTGATATGTATACACGAGTGTGGCGCGATGATTCAACAGCAAGAGCACGGGACTCTCTCAAGAACATGAATTAAGAACCGATACCCTACCGTGTTCATCACCCCATTGTTTGATGTCAGAAATGATTCTATTGTATTTCTGTCTAGGGTGTCTTACACCCGGAGCAACCCTTTAGGAATTTTCAGTCTTGGCAAGGGTTGCTGCGGTACATGCATGCATACACGCATATGCATGACGTCGGCACAAGGAAAGGGCTGAGAATCAGTCATCGGCTTCTGGAGCGTATAGAACAAAATTTTCAAGATGTTGAGATGCCCACACGTTTGGTAGTGATGTGAGACCCCAATTACACGGCTACAACGCGTAAACTTGCCAACTGCAGAAATGTTGGGTTCAATTCATGAATTGGTTGTGCAATTATTGATTACGTACGAGCTAAAATCCTCAAGAAAAAACTCTACTCCTGCGTGTGAGTTGTAGAGCCCTGGTTGTAAAAGTGTGGTCAGTCTTTAGTTTGTTATGAGATGCAGGAGGGTGTATTCTACTGTGTCTCGCTTCCACTACACGCGAAGAACACCGGTCGAGAGATCATGCAATGTATTTGTCAGCATCGGTAAAAAAGAATTACGAGCGTGGCGATGCACAAGGACCTGCGAGCAGATTCAACCATTTGGAGCATCTGTGCCTGCAGAAATCAAACTCAACACGTTCAAGAATGTTCTTTACGTTTGCCAATTGGGAGGTGCGATGCCCAGAGTATGTGCTGTTACGACTCCACCAATTGCGCAAAGATAGCGGGCACGAGCTCTGCCTCGGATCCATGGATTACGAGAAAACGCGGGAAATAATTTGAGTATAGCTTAATTAAACATCACAGAGCCTGGATTCATCAGGCCCGACAATAAAGAGTATTATCTAGAGATGCCCCACGCTTAATTCCCCTGAGCCCCCGCACCCCAAAGTACCCAGCAAGACCATATGCAGTGGGCTGCACGAGGGTGCGGATGTTAGAGGTTTTTTTCCGTCTACCGAATCGATGCGATTCCAACTGAGTTATGTTCGTTAAGATCCTAACTGTATCCCTAATAAAGGCGCAAAATTTTGCAAGGCGGATTTTTACTTGATCAGCCGGGTGGGCGTCACGACAGGTGATATATGCTGGCATCAGTGATCTCTACTTGCATTTGACGTCAAGCAAGGGGTAACGTCTGATAAGATTACCGGGGCGAGCGGCCGAGCGGTGAGGACACGGACGAGGCGTGGCTATATGACGCACGTATATGACTAGAGGCGGTTGCCTGTTGTGGGCTAAGGCCACATTCCAGGAGTACGACTAGCTAATATCCGGACGCATGCGCCTAGGCCCGCGCGCATATGCATGCGGCGATAGTCGTGATGCGGCCTATTAACTAACCCTAAACCACGCCCCTCCACACTGAGGTTTTATAAAAACGACGGATCGCATCAGGTTGGAGTTTGAAATTTACTCACCGTGCGCTAAAATAGAGAATGCAAGCCTTAGAGCGGTATCCTGCGTTGGTGTCGGCTACCGCAACCGCTACCTCTCCGCCTTTGATGGTAAACCTTCAAACTCAAAGTGCTCCGGCTAGTCCCTCGCCGCGTCCTTTAATCTATGGCTCAGCCGAGTCCAACAGTTTGAACTATTTGAAACGTAAACCCCGTCATGACCAAATTGCTGAGACCACCGAGGAGGCTGCGGACCCGTCGTTGACTGGCTCTCCAGTGAGGCGATCGGGGTCGGTTGACCGCCCTCCGCTGGTACGTAAAAAGAGTGGAGAGTTAGTTAAACCTAGCCTTAAGCCACGCCCGATCGTGCGAACGAAATCACTGCCGTCGACAAAAACTGTACATTTTGCTACTGATAATTTGGTGCATGTTCGCCGATTTAACCGAACCGAGCGGCCCACTGCAGTGAACGTCGAGTTTGGCTGGTCGGACTCGGATTGCGAAAGCGAAAGCGATTTGGAGGAGGAGCCATGGGTCGCCAGCACCCCTAATTGGACCAAGCCTAATTACACTGGTCCCGATAGACCAACGGTCTATCTCGATTCCGTCTACCTGACGCCCGATAACGCTGCGCTGCGCGGGGCGATCTTTGTGAAAAATATTGCATACACTAAGCACGTGGTTCTGCGCTACAGTGCCGACTACTGGAAAACCGTGAGCGAGATCGAGGCCACATATACGACCGACGTGCGAAAGAAGGATAGAGCCGCAGGTTACGATCGGTTCATTTTTACGTTGCCTCTCGTCGCCCTCCCATTGAACCCTAGCGGCTACAACGCCACCGCACTCTTCCTGGCAATCAGATACACTGCAGGCGGTGCCGAATACTGGGACAACAATAAGAACCTCAACTACGAGGTCCTCTTCAGAAAAGGAAACGCCCCTCCAGTAAGCTGGAGCTCTCTCCCCTTAGATTCACCTCAGTTCGCAAACACTGGATCTTGCGTCAACGAGGTGACTCCATTAAGCATCGACGAGCAGTGCACTCCAAAGCTCAGGCCACAAAGCAGCAACCCTCTCAAGGATCGCTACTCTTTTGGATCCGCCTACAGCTCCCCGCCCCGTTACGAAACAAAAAAGACTAATCAAGCTGAGCGAGTGTTCCCTCAGAGCAGCTCCCCTTCGTCCTTGCAGACTGCATCTTATCAAGACATCCTCAACAAGTACTGTTTTTTTACTCCGGGAGGTAACAAAAAGGCCAAGGAAGATCAGTCGCTGGAGGATATCAAGCAGACCGCTTGTTCACGCTCAAGTTCGCCATTTCTTTGAGTTATTTATTGAGGCCATTCTTTCTGGAGAAGTATTTATGCATAACGACACATGATCATCATTATATATGTATCCTCATTTTACTATAGATTAACTGTATTCATCAATCACGACCATCCGACTATCTATCGCGACTATCCATACGACTATCTAATGCGACCATCTATACGACTATCCATTTCGATCGTCCACTGCGACTGTCCTCATGACTATCTCTCGGCATGGCTATCTATGAATCAAGGGATATGCAGTCAGTACGTCAGCACCTGTACAAGCGAAGAATTAGATTATGCGTTATTTACGGCGAGCGCAGAGCTCTGTCTAGTCGTTGAAAGTAGACATATAAATAGTGTTGAACGGTTAACAACTTATTTTAAGCGTATTTTTCACGGAAAACCTTCGCGGCATTAACCATGTTGGTAAGTTGCTGGCGGACCTCATCCCACTTACGGGTCTTGAGACCACAGTCGGGGTTAACCCAGAGCTGATCCTTGGGGTAGATCTCGCAGATAGCAGCCAGGCGCTCCTCGAACTCGGACTGAGGAGGAACACGAGGAGAGTGAATGTCAAACAGACCAAGACCAATGTGATTGGGGTAGGTAGAAAAGTCCTTGATGTAGGAGGGATCGTCCTTCTTGGAGTACTCAATAGAGACGACATCAGCGTCAAGAGACTTGATCAAAGAAGAGCGCAAGTTAGAGTAGCAGAAGTGAGAGTGGATCTGAGTGCTGTCCTTGACACCAGAGGTGGCGATGCGGAACGACTCAGGGGCCCAGTTGAGGTAGTCGTTCAACTCAGCACCCTCACGGAGAGGGAAACCTTCACGAATGGCAGGCTCATCGACCTGAATGACAGTAACGCCAGCTGCCTCAAGGTCATTGACCTCATCGCGGAGAGCCAAAGCCAACTGCTGGGCCTGCTCCTTCTGGCTCAAATCGTCACGCGGGAACGACCAGCGCAAAATGGTGACGGGGCCAGTAAGCATACCCTTCATAGGCTTGGGGCTGACGCTCTGGGCGAACTTAGACTCCTTGACGGTCATGGGGCTGGGACGAGAGACGTCACCAACGATAACAGGGGGACGGACGTAACGAGAGCCGTAAGACTGGACCCAACCATTGGTGGTGAAGGCGAAACCCTTCAACTGCTCACCAAAGTACTGGACCATATCGTTACGCTCGGGCTCGCCGTGGACAAAGACGTCCAAGCCAACCTCCTCCTGGAACTTGATGGCGTCCTTGATCTCCTCCTCAATGAACTTGTCGTACTCCTCACGAGTGATCTCACCCTTGGTGAACTGCTGACGCTTCTTACGGATCTCAGGAGTTTGAGGGAAAGAGCCAATGGTGGTGGTGGGGAACAAAGGCAAGTTGAGGGAGGACTGAGCCTTAAGACGGTCGGGGAAAGGAGATGCACGCTTGGTGTCCTTCTCAGTCAAGCCAGCGACACGTTTCTTGACGGCCTCGTCGTTACGGATCTCAGCACTGTCACGAGCCTCAATGCTCTTCTTGTTGGCCTCCAGTGCGGCAGAAACGTCCTCACCGGACACAGCCTTAGCAATAGTGACAACCTCGTCAAGCTTCTGGGTGGCGAAAGCGAACCAGTCCTTGATGCTCTCCTCCAACTTGGTCTCGTTAGTGAGGTCGACGGGAGTGTGCAAGAGAGAGGAGGATGTGGCAACAATGACGCGCTCCTTGCCAACCTTCTCGATGGCCTTGTTGACGAAAGCAACGGCCTTGTTGAGGTCAGCCTTCCAGATGTTGCGGCCAGAGACAATACCAACGGAAAGAACCTGCTCCTTCTCGAGAGCAGCAACGGTCTCGTCGAGCTGGTCAGGGACACGGACGAAATCGTAGTGGTAACCGGCAACAGGCAAGCCCTTGATGTACTCAAGGTTGGGGCGGACGTCACCGAAGTAGGTGGTCAGAATAATCTTGGCGGAAGGAACCTTCTCGGCAAGGTAGTTGTAGGCAGTCTTGAAAGCCTTCTGCCACTTCTCCTCCAAATCGAAAACGAGAATGGGCTCATCGATCTGGAAGCTCTTGGCACCGGCATCAACAAGCTTCTGCAGAAGCTCGGCATAAACAGGCAAGAGTTGGTCGAGCAAGGTAACAGGGTCCAAGTCGAGAGAGTCCTTGTCGGACTTACCGATCTGCAAGAAAGAAACGGGGCCGATGATGACAGGGCGGGTCTCAATACCAAGCTCCTTGGCCTCGAGATACTCGTCAACGGGCTTCTGGCCGTTCAGCTTGAAGGTGGTAGACTTGGAGAAAGTAGGTCTGACGTAGTGGTAGTTAGAATCGAACCACTTGACCATTTCAAGGGCAGGAACATCGACGGCCTTCTCGGTCTCGGTGGCCTTGCGCTGCAAACCACGACCCATGGCGAACAAAGTGTCGATGGAAGAGAGCTCGTACTTGGAGTAGCGCTCAGGAATGACGTTGAAAAGCAAAGAAGTGTCCAAGATTTGGTCGTAGAAGGAGAAGTCGTTGGAGGGAATGATGTCCACACCAGCATCCTTCTGGAGCTTCCAGTTGTGAGCACGAAGCTCCTTACCAGTCTTGAGAAGATCCTCCTGAGATGCTTTACCACCCCAGTAGGCCTCAGTAACCTTCTTAAGCTCACGCTTGCCTCCAATACGGGGGAATCCCAATACGCTTGAAAGAACCATTTGGGGAACAAAAGGGAGAGGGCGAATATATATAGTGAAAATTTCAAAGATCACGTGATCTGATGTTTTGCATATGGGTGCATAAGAGTGGAGCTGCGTAGACTCTTTTATTAAATTTGGGTCATTCAGTACATTATGTGTGTCGCTGTGAGCTCTTTCCGGCCGCAGCCAGTCCTACACCGGGTCGCCTACCGCTTGTACAAACGGGAATTGGAGATAATTCGAGGCCGAAACACCACATGCCGCTTAAGTAGTCTACTACTCCAGCATAATGGGTCGTTTTATGCGGTATCCTCGATTAATTGGCGTTCCGATGTCGGCGAATTGGAGCATCGCCACACGTACACATGGGAACGCACACCTGTGGCAAGCCACGTGGAGAACGCACTACGTAGCGAATAATGTTGGAGCCCGGGGAATCCCCTCGACCGATGACTACCTAGAGTGCACTACTTACTTGCCTGACTCGTGGGAACTAGTAACATGAGCGAAACATGAATGCAAGGTTTTTTCTCGCCTGAGGATGCTCTAGGATACACGTTACTCTACAAGCCATTATTGCGTCTATAAGATTCGCGGTGATGACTACATTCTGAACCTGGCTCTCTTGCTGCGTAGCACGAGTGGCATAGAAGACCTCAGGTCATGCAGAGTTTTTCAAAGTGCATGCTGAAGCGTTATTAGCCTGCATAACTACGTCCCGAGGAATTATGGCCTTTGCAGGGTGATAAGCAGCATTACCTGTGCCAGCTTGCTGCAAAGACGATCAATGCCTGAGCAGACAAATGTGAAGGAATAGCTTTTGAATGCACGGCTAAGGACACTGCAAAAGCCCATAGTGGGAATTCAAAATAGACAAAAGGGTTATGACGTTGTTGATTCGCAAACAGTACAGGTCACAACTGGTCAAAGGACTTGCGAAGTCTGTCGTTGTAAGAAAAATCATGCTAGGTATGTACAGGTGTGTTCTCACTCTTTTTTCAGGACAGTTTCAGTTTCTGTCTCTTCTGGCTCTTCTTTCAGTGCGGTACCAGTCTTTGATCTCTCTTCCTCAATCAGGTCGTGTAAGACGCTCCAGTACTTGAGCTGCTTTTCTGCCCCTATTGATACAAGCCCTGACGTTGAGGGCAGGAGAAATGGTACTGCACCAGCAAACCTCTGTGGTTGTATACCCCATTCAAGTGCCTTGTGGGGCCATCCCTTGTACCTGCAGATCATCTCCCAGATCCCTTTCCCGATCACTGCGATGTACTTTGGCTTTACTTTATCGAGCCGCTCCTCGAGCAACCGAGCACCCTCTAATTGCTCTGCTAGCGAGAGCTCGGAAGCCGACTTTGTCCACCGTTTGACCAGATCTGTAAAGCCATAACGGTACTTTTCAGGCAGCTCTACATCCTGGCTAGGAGTAAGCTTCTCGTTGACGAGCCCCGACAGATATATGAATTTCCAGAACCTGTTGGACCTGTGAGCGTAATGGTGGCCGACTCTCCCCGATTCGCGGCCGGGGTTGAACCCAATGAAGACCAACAACAGATTCGGTACCAGCAGCGGGGGAATTGTCCCTGGTTCTCGGGTGCTTTGCACGGAAATGGGCTCAGGCTCTTTTGCAGTGACTATCTCTTGGCCCTTCTCCTCGTATTTCCCCTGGTACCGGAACTGGTTCAGGTCCAATTTAACTGCCATTTCATCCGATCAGCTCTACTTATATAAGCAGGTTCATGAAGTGTGTGTACTGTGGGACTAAGCTGGCGAGGGATTCGCAGTCGGTGCGGGCAAAGCACGTTCGAGGAAAAAAACACCAGCAGAATGTTGCAGCGTACTGGTTGGACGTGGGCAAGAAGGTGGGGGTGTTTCCCCCGTACGCCCAACTGGACAAGCCTCGAACGCTCAAGGACCAACTAGATCAAACTGTGGACTTGCAAGTATTCAGAATCCCCGGGCTGGACCACGACGCCGAGGGATCGCTGGATAAGGCCACGCTGCCGCCTCCGGTGAACATCCCCACCACCAAGTACCCCAGCAAGGTGATTAGCTAAAAATGGGTATATATTCCTATTTATTGTATTATATTGAGCACTCTTGGCACCAGTTGTGGTCGGTTGGGTCAGCTCCCAATTGGGTTGGTCACCGTGGCCGAGACCAGGCTTCGCTGGGCCCGATTGGCTGGGCTTCGCACCCACGAGATTGCCGCAGAATGCCGCCGCGGAGGCTGGCTTTGCTGTGCGGGATCTCACAACCGTGGAACTTGCTGCTGTGGCCCCCTCCCTAACCCTGATGAAAACATTTATTTATCTAAGCATCTAGATTTTTCACTTCCATCAACATGTCTCAAGAGGCTCCTCAATTCAAGCTTGTTTTGATTGGTGACGGTGGCACTGGCAAGACCACATTCGTCAAGCGTCACATTTCCGGTGAGTTCGAGAAGCGTTATATCGCCACTCAGTCCGTCGATGTCCGCCCCCTCAAGTTCACCACCAACTTTGGCGACATTGTGTTTATGGTTTGGGACACTGCTGGTCAGGAGAAGTTCGGTGGTCTTCGCGACGGATACTACATCAACGGCCAGTGCGGCATCATCATGTTTGATGTCACCTCCCGTGTCACTTACAAGAACGTCCCCAACTGGTACCGTGATCTTGTGCGGGTGTGCGAGGGCATTCCCATTGTTTTGTGCGGAAATAAAGTCGACGTTAAGGAACGCAAGGTAAAGGCCAAGTCCATCACCTTCCACCGCAAGAAGAACTTGCAGTACTACGATATCTCTGCCAAGTCCAACTACAACTTTGAGAAGCCTTTCCTTTGGCTCGCTAAAAAATTGACCGGCCAGCCTAACCTTGAGTTCGTTGCTGAGACCGCCCTGCAGGCTCCTGAGGTCCAGGTCGACGAGAACCTTGTCAAGCAGTACGAGCAGGAGATTGCCGACGCTGCTGCCATGCCGCTCCCCGACGAGGAGGATGATCCCGATCTTTGAGTGTAAAATAGCATCAGCCTAGAATAATCCATCTTTAATATCAACTCTAGTGTCTTGACATCTGAGGTCCTAGTGGTTGTGAGCGTAGTCCTGTAAAGCCTGGGGTAGGTTGTGCAAAGCGTCTGGGTAGATCGTGACTCGATCGTGCGTCGTCTCGTGTTTGTGGTGAGGTTTAGGAGAGAGCGTGCAATGAAGCCAGCTGGACATTGACACTGCAGCTCGCCAAGTTCGACTTCTCCGCTCTGCTCATTCCAGGTTCTAACACCCAGTTACTTCAGTTACCTAGAAGCAGCGCTACCTGGCTGATACTTGTGGAGATATATCAGACCAATCCATTAAGTGCACGAGCGATCCCTGTTGAGTCGCTGGAGCGTATGGCAGAATTGTGAACGTCTAAATTTGCCCAATACTCGATAGAGGCAGCTGAGTTCCTGCTGAAACATAACTGTGTTCGAGTACATTTTAGCTCCTTATAGGACTATCAGCTGCGAATCCAGACCAGATTGGTATGACAGCTTACGATCATATACTACTTTTACCCATATGTTACTCAGACAAATCTGAACGGCCTGGATATGCTGCCATGCAACATGCAGGACTCCCACACTATCTCGTATTCCCAATCAAACATGCAAGTACCTTATCTAGATTATTATTGGTAAAACCATATTTAGCTCAGATTCACTTCGGCGGCTTACTTGCGCACCAATGTCGTATGACATGGTAGTCTATGGCCCCCTGCCGGAAAACCCTCGAGCCTACAGAGTCTGAGGACCTCATTCAGGTCTTGGTGATACATAAAGCATCGTTTTCTGCTAGCTTCATGCATGTCTAGTGGTGCGTCATGCTACACAATTAAGCTCTCTCAACTAATGCAAAACTCAAGCTAAACTTAAAATGTCTACTGCCAAGCCAACCGTTCGTTCGCATCAACCTGAACCCCATTTGAGGTAAGTTTTCAGTATCTCAGGGTCCCGATCTACTCATTACAAATGCAAGTCAAAGGGCAGCCGTTCCAAAGAGAAAGACTGAGATCCCGTCTCGACTCAATAAAAGGCGGTCTCAAAGTCAATATAGACGAGGTCTTAGATAGAGTAATTCCTGGGCTGTATGATGGGGTCGAGCCCGAGTTGATCCTCGAGCTCTCTGCTGATACTGCGGCAGCAATGGCTACCAAGCACCCAGATTACTCGATATTTGGAGGACGGATTGCCTGCCAACGACTGTACAAATCCACTCCGAGCAGCTTCAGAGAGTGCGTACATGAACTAAGGGACTTGCTCGATGAAACTTTCAAAAAAAATGTGGAAAAACATAATTACGACGTTTTGATCGACCACAAACGGGACAATGAACTGAGTTATTTCGGATTCCAGACCCTCAAGCGGAGCTATTTGTACAAATGTAATGGGAAAACCGTCGAGCGGCCGCAGTATCTTTTCATGCGAGTAGCCGTTGCGCTACATGGTGACGATTTTGACGCTGTACGGGAAACGTACGACTTGATGTCGGAGCGTTTTTTCATTCACGCTACTCCAACTCTATTTAACGCTGGCTCTCCTCGACCCCAGCTTAGCTCGTGCTTTCTCTTGGGTCTCAAAGAAGATAGTATAGAGGGAATCTTCGATACTCTGAAAGACTGCGCAATCATCTCCAAGTACAGCGGAGGAATTGGGCTGCATGTGTCTAACTTACGGGCCTCAGGGTCCCAGATCGGCAAAAATGACGGAATAGCCAGTGGCCTGGTACCAATGCTTCGAGTTTTCAACAACATGGCGAGGTATGTTGACCAAGGCGGAAATAAGCGCCCTGGTGCGGTTTCCATCACCCTGGAGCCGTGGCACGCCGATTTACTCCCGTTCCTCGATCTACGCAAGCCGCATGGAAAAGAAGAGTATAGAGCTCGCGACCTCTTTTACGCCCTGTGGATACCAGATTTGTTCATGAAAACGGTAAAAGAGAATGGCACCTGGTATCTATTCAGCCCAGACACAGCCCCGGGTCTCTCCGATGTCGTTGGTGAAGAGTTCGAGAAGCTGTATTTTAAATACGTCGAAGAGAAGCGCTACATATCTAGTCACCCAGCACAGGAAATATGGAATGCCATTCTGGATGCGCAAACTGAAACCGGTAATCCTAGTCTGCTCTACAAGGACGCAGCCAATCTGAAGTCGAACCAAAAGAATCTCGGAACCATCAAGTCGTCGAACCTTTGCACAGAAATAATTGAATATTCTTCTGGTGACGAGATTGCAGTGTGTAACCTGGCATCCTTGGCGCTTCCAATGTATATAAGCGATGGAGAGTTCGACTTTGACAAGCTGCATCGGGTCACCAAAGTTGTGACTACAAATCTTGACAAAATCATGGACCTCAACTACTACCCTCTATCAGAGTGCAAGAAGTCAAATATGGCGCATCGACCCATCGGAATTGGTGTGCAGGGTTTGGCGGACACTTACTTCGCTTTAGGTCTGGCATTTGATTCCCCAGAGGCGGCAGAGCTCAACAGCCGTATTTTCGAGACTATATACCACGCAGCACTTGAGCGCTCGATTGAACTTGCAGAAGAAAAAGGGAGCTACTCCTCCTATGAGGGTTCTCCTGCGTCCATGGGACAATTGCAGTTCGATTTTTGGGAGGGAGAGTGGACTCCCCATTTTGACTGGGCGCAGCTCAAGAAAAAGCTTGCAAAATCTGGACTACGGAACTCTCTTTTGACGGCGGTTATGCCAACTGCATCCACATCCCAAATATTAGGATTCACGGAGTGCATAGAGCCGCTGACATCGAATATCTACAGCCGAAGAGTACTCAGTGGCGAGTTCCAGATTGTAAACAGGTATTTGGTGTACGAGCTAGAAAAGCTTGGACTATGGACTGAAAACACCCGTAATGAGATTATGGCTAATAATGGGTCCGTCCAAAATATTGAAGGGATCCCGGAAGATATCAAGGATGTGTTCAAGACGGTGTGGGAGATCAGTCAAAAGGTTTTGATTGATCAAAGCGCCGACAGAGGGCGCTTCATTGATCATAGCCAGAGTTTGAACTTATTCCTGCCATCGCCTCTCCGTCGAAAACTTACGTCTATGCAGTTCTACGCGTGGAAGAAGGGACTCAAGACGGGGATATACTATTTACGGACATTGGCTGCCTCGTCGCCCACTCCCTTCACTCTAGACTATAATCTGGTGAAGCGAATTCGTGACTCTCAGAGTGCTACGCCCGAACCGAAGTACAAGAAACAAAACTGCTTTGGTATCGATAGCTGTGATGTGTGCTCTGCTTAAGAGCCCCTGGGTACAGAGGTATTGATGCCATTCTAGCAACTGGGTGCTGATGACCGTATAGATAGGCTGAAAGGCATTTGACGTTACGAAATAAGATAAACTACAACCCTGTGTTATAACATGAGGGCTGTCTTGCGTTGCCCTCGAATCACTTTGACGAAGATTGTCTATAACATGTATATAACTAACGCAAGTTCGTCTCGCTTGGCGAGAATGTAGTGACTCCTTTATCCCACTGGTCGAAATAACGAAATTCCTCTTTCTATTTGCGAGAACTGTGCAAGTTTTTACAACGAAGTAGGTGTCGCTTAATTGCATGACTGGCCCGGATATAAGGACCGTTCCGCCATAAGCGCCACAATTACTGGTAGAAGCTTTTTTTTCAATGACCTCCTAGCGTCTTTATTATTTACGCACAGCAGTGCTCACACGAGCATTCCTGCGCCACCATCACCTATATATACATTAAATAGAATTTGCCGTCTGCCTTCGTCCGTATCCACTCTAAAGACCCTCAGGATGCCTTAGCTCACGCGATCATCTAACCTCAAAGATTCAATCTTGCATATGCATATGCATCTTTGTGCCTAGTCGGACCGATGTGGTTTTGTCATCTACATGGAAGTGCCAGAGAGAGAAAGACTAACGCGGGACTTCAGCCCAACTCCAGGCCCTGAGAATCATAGACGGACCTGTCTACAGGCATTGTGGAGCGGGCCGCAAAGACCACAGAATCCACATGTTACGCTGTGGGCGGAGAGAGTTCAACTCTGGCCAGAACATTTCAGCAAGAGATGTCCAAAGTGGCTGCAAAAATTTTTATTTATTGGTCTCTTCATATTATGGGTTTTTACAGTCTCTTTACTGTCAGCAAAGAGTCTGATGGGCGAAGCGAGCGTTAATGGGTCCAAAGATGTAGACTTTCTCAGATGCGACATGAACACTGATATTTGGAAGGGTCCGAACGCACTTTGTGGATTCAACGGCTCTGAGTGCACGGGAACACTGCCAATTGGAACCGAGCTCAGATTCAGATGCCCTGCAAATTGCTGGAGAGAGTCCTGGGCTTATCGGGAGATGCCAGCGGGGACTCAAGTATCTTATCATGATTCTTTTGTAGTTGGAAGTGAGACCTTCAGAGGAGATTCGTTCGTTTGCGCTGCAGCGCTTCACCGAGGTGTCATTTCCAATAGGTATGGTGGATGCGGTATTCTGAAGATAACCGGTCCGCAACCCAGTTTCAGGGGGTCAAGGGGGAATAATTCCATCACCAGTCTGGATTTCGATACTGAATTTGTCCAAAGCTACAGCTTTTTGGATCCCGCTAATTTGGAGTTGCGTGGTTGTACCGATACAAGGTTCTCCATTTTAGTAGTCTCTCTGATTGCTATTCTCATATATGCATACATGGGCACGAACCCCAAGGCGACGCTCTACGCTATGGTTATTATTGGGTTCTGGACCGTGATCCTGGCTGCCAATCCTCCCCTCAATGGTGGTAATGATGAAGAGAATGCGGAGATTATTTCACTTGCATTCCGCAGGCTCCTACCCTGCTTGCTGGCTACTTATGCCATTTATCAGTTGGTCTACAAACACTTGTTTGTTGGTATGAAGGCCCACCTTTCGAAAGCAATTTTCTGGGCTCTACCATTCTACTGTGGGATCTGGGAAAACTACGTGTTTGGGCTTATCCCCATCGACCGGTTGACGCTCGATGATTTGAACACTCAGGCCGGTGCTTGGTTCTCTCTGCTGCTGATTATAAGCATCGTTCTACTGATTGCGTTTGGACAGGCCTATGTCATTTGGAGGGCTGGTAAATTCTGGAAATACCTGTCCTCGTATATATTTGCATTTTTCTGTTTGTTCTTATTAGCTCTCCTTCCGGAGGAGACTTTGAGAATACACCATTATATCCTGGCTCTGATATTCCTTCCTGGCACGGCTTTCCAAACCACACCCAGCTTGTTCTATAATGGTCTATTGTCAGGTTTGTTCGTGGCTGGCGTAGCTAGGTGGGACTTTGATTCTATTGTGCAGACCTACGATCAGCTTCGCAGAGGTGGAGTCGAGAGATATTCCGGCGAGCCCTATTTCCTTGAGCCACTCGTACGGCAAACGTCATCCGCACTGGCGGATTTCACAGTAAGGTGGAGCTCTCTCAACGAAAGCAACACATATGGTAAGAGATACTGGAATGGGTTCTCTTTGATCATCAACGATGTTGAGCGCTACAGAGGTACAGAAACTAGCTTTAATCTAACAAAGTGGGCGCTAGAATCCTTCGATATCACCCCAACAGTAGCGTACGTTCGCATTGCAGTAGCGGACATGTTCAGCAGGAAAACGGGAGGGTTTACTTTAGCAGCAATTGCTAACCTCACAAGTGGAGAGTGGACACCTCCAAAGGATGGTCGCATTTGATATTATGACATGATGATGATTGGAACGCTATACTATATATATATATTATTATTGAAACTTCTCAGTGCAACTGATGAACAGTGATGACTGCGTTGCCACACTATCTTTAGAATCAGGTCTCGTAGCTACATGGTTCTATTCTCCTAGAAATGCACGCAGAACTTGTCAGTGCTTCCCGCGGACACTGCTCGGTATCAGTCACGTGACGCAAGTCTCAATTCGGAAACCTTGGCGCCAATAGCAAATACTATTCATGTATTCATGAAACAAGCCAGTATTTACGTGCATTTCAAGTGCCCCAGAATATGGAGGGCTAATCTTACATATCCCGTTGCAGTGTTACTACTTCCACTTTGGGCCTAAATGGGTCGACCACGTGATAAGAGTATTCCATCTTCTTATGTTTTGGTCCCCGTTTCTTGCCTTTCTCGGCGATCAGCCCGAGGAAATAGGTGATTTTACGTTCATATCCCCGAAACTCGACTCTATTCATGAGACTTGCCCGGTTGACACCCCGCCTAGCTGCAGTGTAAAGAAGTCCCCTGATTCCTGCTGTTACGAAGGGATCAATGGACTCTTTCTACAGACTCAATTCTGGGACTATAACCCCGGAATTGGAGCCAATGATAGCTGGACTCTTCACGGCTTGTGGAGCGATAAGTGTTTAGGAGGCTTCAATCAATTTTGCAATCCCTCGTGGGAGATCAGTGATGTTCCGGGAATATTAAAAGACCTAGATGAAGACAAGCTCCTGGAGAAGATGCAAAAGAACTGGCTGAATCTGTATGGCAATGATGCCTCCCTCTGGGAACACGAATTCAACAAGCATGGTACGTGCATGTCCACAGTCAATCCCAGTTGTTACCCCAAAGATGCACCACAGTACCAGTATGTAGCGGACTTTTACCGGTCTGCTGTCGGTCTGTGGGAGACACTGCCCTCTTTCGACTTTCTTGCTGATGCCGGCATCTATCCTAGTGAGGAGGATACATGGACAGTTGAGCAGTGGAATACCGCACTGAGTGCTCATGTCGACGGTAAAGTTGTGCATCTTGGCTGTGATCATAACAACCACGTCAATGAGCTCTGGTACTTCTTCTATTTGCAGGGGTCAGTAGCCTCTGGCAAGTGGATTCCCACCGACAGCATAACCAGCTCGACGTGCAAGCCCGGTTTCAAGTGGATACCAAAGACTTACGGGAAGAAACCCAATCCTGGTAAGCCTAACCCCGCCCCTGGACCTGGGAAGCATCTTAATATCGATGGTCATCGCGGTTGCCTCATCAGCGACGGAAGCTGGTATTCCTCGGGGACATGCGCTACGTACCGAATTGCTGAAACTGTTGGTGGAGTGCAGTTGCAGTCGTCTAAAGGAAAATGCGGTATTGTGGACGGGTCATTCAAATGTGGACCCTCAATTACTGCAGGTGACTTCACGATCGACAACGGGAAGCTCGCATACGGTGGGAGTATCAACTGGTCCGCAGATCACGAGCCTTCTAAGTTTGGCCGTGTTCTGGTCTCCCCAGACTCAGAAGGTGATATCAAATTTACAATCAGTATTCAATAGAATGTAGAGAGCTTTTCGTACCATTTACAAATTTTCAGAAGATCTAGGCTTTCTCGAGCGTGGCTCGAACCCTAAAACCACATTCGTGCGCCTTCCTAATGCAGGCATCGTTCCCCCATATGGTTACCGTATTGAGCACAATCGGAGTATTGATAACAGACGGGTCATGAATCGTTGAAAAAGTCTCAATGAGTGCAAAGTGTACTGATGTTCTGTGGATTCCTCTTGTGCTTGGTGTCCTTATAGGTTTTGTGGTAATAGCATCGATAGACCTGAACGACTTCTGTCGAAACAGCTGTTTTCAGCTACACAAGACCTACACTGAGTTTGTGGACCTCCACACAATTGTGACAGTGAGCGTGTGCCTCGGGATTGCCTTGTTACTGTCTTTGGCATACACATCCGTTGCGTTTTACTTGACCGGGTTCTTTATCGTCGTATCAGTAGCTCTCTATGGAGTGGCTAATATCATGATGTGCGTCTATCATGGGCTCAATGATAACTGGGTGCCGTCTTTCACTGCACTTTTGGCAGGATGCGGTAATTTACTCATTCTCTGGGTGTTTCGTCGATCCATCAAGAATGCCACAAAACAGTGGAAACTGGCTGTCAAAGTCTGCCGCAAATTCCCCTCTACTATTGGATTCTCGTTTGTAGCATCATTAGTGCCCGCTGGTATAACTGTGTTGGCCGGCTCAATGGTACTGGCGGGATACGGGAAAATGAAGTGGACTCAGTGCTCCCCCAACCAAACTGCAAGAACATTCGAGGAGTTTTTAGGGCTGGTGGTATACGTTGCGTTAGCGGCGTACATTCTCATTGGCTTCACCAAATCAGCTATTCGATGTGCAGCGAGTGCAGTGTTTGGCTATTGGTTCTACGGGGACTCTGAGAAGCTCCCGATCATCAGGGGCCTGAAGCTGGCTACCACGTACTCAGCAGGGTCAATATGCGCAGCATGCTCAGTATCTGCGCTAATCACAGGCCTGGCCCATGGGCTGGGGTATACCGTTCACATTATGACGAGCCTAAGGACCAATACGGACCTTGTACTTATCATTTGGATCATTGCCCTTATCTTAGATGCGTTTGACTTTGCGTTCCAGATCTTCAATCAGTACGTTCTAATTTTCGTGGTGAATTTCAACCTATCGTATGGCCAAGCATGCATAAGGTCTTGGCGTTACTTTACTTCGAACAAGCGTCAGACCCTGATCATCGAATACTTTAGCGGGTGTATCTATCTTATTGGATGCCACAGTGTAGGAGCAGTTTGTGCTTTCGCCTGCTATTTGTACCTGCATTACGGTAGTGAGCTCAACGTCTATCACCAGCACCTACTGATTGCATACGTGCACATCATGTGTAGCCAGATTTGCAGCGTCCTGCTGACGCCGGTAATTACTGGACTCCAGACTCTTGCTGCGTTGGAGGCAGATCAGGAACAGCACAAGCCCGAAAAGACGGAGAAGCCCCCGCATGAGCCCCAGCAGGTCATCCAAAATCCGTTTGATGTATTTGACGATATAGCGTTCAAGTAGAAGATGCAGCGTGAGCCTTTAACCGACCCTGATGTCGGACATGGGATGCCGCAGCGTCCATTTAGATAATAACATTTCTTGCATCCTCAGCATGACCTGGGTGAGATCACGTAAAAGCTCCACGGACTCGTCTGAGGTGCTGAAAAACTAGAGATGCAAAAATTCAGGGCCTGCAAATTGAGCCTAGGTGACTGCCCAGAACTTGTCGAGTCCAGTGAAAATCCTCGCTTATCGCTGGTCTCTTATCGGGTCCGTTCTGAACCACACTATGTACACTTTTAGTTAGCTTCTGCGCTTTGGAAAACGACCCTTCTGTGAGTCTGACCCCATGCAGCGGCTTAATGGCTGTACCCCCTGTCAGATCCTTTTAGGAACGTCTAACTTTAGGACTAGGGTACATACATATACATGAACGCGCATAATCATGGCACTGTGCAGAGGAGCGTGTGGACCCCTACGGGGCCAAAGTGGTGTGTGAAACAGTGCCACCACTGTCCCGGGGCCAGCTTGCCCGCTGCGGGTGGTTATGCCTAATGCTGCCGTTTAGCCTATCCCTGCACATGCATGGCCTGTCGAGCCGTGCATACGCTCAATCGTGCATCGCAGCCCCTAATGGCTCATAAAACACTATGTAAACTCTAAAGGCTGTTTGCAACATTTGCGTAGACCCACGCAAGCCCTCGCCCAATTCGTGCCGGATTCCTACACCCTCATCTGCTCGCGGTTTAGTAATCGTTTTCAGGCTCTCACACTTCCTTCCTCCTAAGCTTACCACCATGAAGACACTAGCGCGACCGGCGCTGGATCGTCGCAATACGGTTCCCCAGCGGGTGAATGTTTTCAGCGTTCAGGACGCAGAGGCACTGGTGCGCACCGAGTCGGTAGTAATCTTCGATGTGCGCACATACACAGAATTCATCGAGTCCCGCGTGCACGGCGCGGTGAACCTTTGCATTCCCAGCACTCTGCTCAAACGGGGCAGTTTTGATTTCCGGCGAATGCGGGAATTTGTGCCCAACACCACGGCCCAGGCTCTGGAGAAAGTCGGGTCTGCCACAACTTTATTACTCTACGACAGTAAGACCGCGTCGCTCGAGACCTGTGGGCCCAACTCGCTACTACACACTATTCGCAAGCTGTGCGCACACGTGGACAACGCCGACGTCTCTTGCAAGGTGGGGTTCATCAGTGGCGGAATCACTGCAATGCAGGACTCGGAGCTGCTGGACAATTCCAAACTGCTGGATTCTGACATTGACGCAAATAACCCGCTGCCCCCGGTGGTAACGGGGCCGGTCCCGATATCCATGTCCTGCAATGTGGCATCCTCGGGCCTCGCGGTGTCAGAAGAGCTGTTCGCCCACCTCAGCATGTTTCCGCCGTGGATACGGCAAGTCATCACCGAGTCCCACGCAGGGCGGAATATCGTGTCGGAGAATTGGAGGAAGCTCCAGCTGAGCGAGCAAGCCCGAGTTCAACACGCCCTCAGCAATCACAACTTCTGCGCCGGAGACATGGCCAAGAACCGGTACGCTAATATTTGCCCCTACTCTCACACCCGCGTCGTTCTGCGAAGTGTCCCCGACTACATAAACGCGTCCTACGTAGGGGCCTCGTACTCACCGCTACGATACATCGCCACTCAGGCGCCGCTACCGTCCTCATTCGCTGACTTTTGGCAGCTGGTGTGGGACGAGGAGGTTCCCGTCATCGTGATGCTCACCACCCTCAGCTCAGAAACTGGCCAAATCAAAGGCGATAATTACTGGGTACCGGGCGACTATGGCGACTTGGAGCTTGTTTCAGTGGACCTCGATCCCCGCACCACAACCGGAATCACCCTGAGGCGCATTACCCTAAGGAAGGGCGACAAGACCCGGTCCATCCATCAAATACACTACGAGCACTGGCCGGACGTTGCATGCCCTACTAATGTGGACGAGTTCCTGCAAGTCCTCGATCTCAAGTCACAAATTCTCCCGTCTCTAACCGATCGAGTCGTGGTGCATTGTTCAGCTGGGTGTGGCCGCACAGGCACATTTTGCACGGTTGACTCGATCATCGAGCTCCTTCGGTCGAAAGACGAAAGCGCGCGGGAGGGCGTGGTCGATCTAGTCAACGAGACCGTCAGCGAGCTCAGGCAGCAACGCTTAGCAATGGTACAAGTCCAAAGCCAGTTTTTGTATTGCTATAATACCACTATTCTGTGGTATTTCAGAAATTTCATCGAACACAGCCCCAGGGCCTCCAAATTGCCGACGCCAATTCGTAAAAACCCATCTCCAAGTCCTGCAAATCATGGCTCGTATCCCTCAACCCCATCATGGGTACGGCCAGTGCACACCGATATGCAGTAGCTTGTTTATTTATGTAGCGTACTTTGTATGCAATATATATTTTATATAACCAGTAATGGTGAGGTTTCCACGGGCATGAGGATTCAATGAATGTCTATGCTATGCTACTTAGCGGGGAAATTTATGGTGCCCATCCGAGTCCAGCCTGCTGTGCAACTCCTGCGATCAAGGGCTTTGTTTCGATGTTATGAACAGGATCGTGAGGCTCAAATAATCGCATCCTCTTCTGTTCAGGGGTTAAATCCTCCTCGGATTCCCCAGGGTATAAATCAGGTGAGTGATAGATTTCTGCATCTCCATTAACTTCCTGTACCTCATCGAGAATTGAAGTCCATAAATTGATTAATTCCCCAGCATTTGATTGAGTCACATCCAGTGCAACTCCAGCGGCCCTAGTAAGGCCAAGCGTCTGCAGCTTCTTGTCGTGGGGATCGCCCAAATTCTTTATCGACCTGATCCATGGCAGAACCAGACTGGGAAAAGCGAACAGATGACAGAGAAGCTGAGGGTCCTGGATTGAGAACCAGCTTAGAGCCGAGAATACTTTTGAAGAGCGAATCTCCAGAACAAAGTCTCCATTATAGGCAGTAGCGTACTCCTGAAGAAGTGGGACCAATCCCGAGTCTCTGAATGCCTCCCCTACCAATCCAGCAGGACAGAGCTTGCACACTAGGTCAATTACAGTAAGAATGAGTACGGCAACCTCCACAGAGGCATCAGGGAGATACTGTGCAAACAAAGAGAATATTTTCGTCAGGGTCCCATTGTTTAGCACCAGGGCTGGCTGCAGCTGGATGTAGCTCGCCAATATCCCGAGCTCTTCCGCTAGGTTCTCGGTTGAAACTGTCAATAGCTCCAGCAACGGCTCAAACAGTGCAAGCAGAACAGGATAGGGCTGATCCGCGTTTACTATTAGAGAGCTCCAAAGCTGAAGCGCATCTTCCACCAAGTAGCCAAACAAAGTAGACTTGGGGTCAACGCTCACCTGGAGAACCTGAATAGCGAATTCATGACACAATGGAGACTTTTCCTTTGCGGAATCTACCAAGTGACGCAGTGTCTGAATGATAATCGTTTTAACAAGCTGGTTGTCGGTATGCTCTCCCCAAAGAGGTGGCAAAATCTGAAGAATGGTTTGAATATGCTCAACCCTGAGCTGAGTTCCGAGTTGCTCCACCAAAGTGCACAGTACCTCTAGAACGTAGCGTTTGATATCCAATGAGTCTATTCCTGTATTCAGCAGATCAAATATTTTGTGGAAAACGGCATCAGCATATGGAAGGAAACCTTCAACTTCAAAGTCGAGGTCATCAACCGTGGACTTGAGAGTTTGCAATGCTGCAAGCTGGACTGGTAGATCATTAAGAGGGTTTGAACCAAACATCATCTCAACAGTCATTCGGTAGATGAGTTCGCGCAATTCGTCGCTACTTTGAAGAGGGACGTACTCAGCGACCATAAGACAGACTCTCCGTCTGATAATACGATAGGGGTCGTTACTTGCGTTTGCCTCAATACGAGGTAGCAAGGTTCCAATAAGAAGTTCTTGGATTTGAATTTTCTGAGAAAACCTGAAGCTGCCAAACTCAAGTGCTTGAAGTGCAGAATCAAGCTCCAGCACGTTTTCTGAGCGAGTGGCCTTGAGAACGTAGTCGAGGACCTGGTCACTCACTGATGGGAATGTCTTGAGCAACTTGAAAAACAGAAGCTGGAAGGAGCGATTCAATTTGAACTCGTGAGTGGACAAAATCTCTTCTTGCACAAAACCTTCTGGATCCTCCTTCCATTGTTCGAATTCTGACTCCCGAAGAACAATATAGTGTGTCAAGATAACCTCTATCAACGGCATAGTTGCCTGGGAATAGAAGAGATTTAACATATCATAGCTCTGGAAAAGATCCTCCTTGTCGAGTTCGTCTCTGCATTTGAGCTTTAGTGGCACCAATGAAGTGCTCAAGGTTCGCACATCCTTAGCACATACATCGAGCAACGACCTGAGTATCGAAGCAGCCTGAATTACCACGGTAGAGTGGAACTCTCGCCATGGATTATCTTCTGACTTCTGCAGATCTGTGGCTTCCTGCAAAATCAGATCATAGTACAGTTTTAGCACCTGGTCAGAGCTTGGCAGCTTGCAAAACTCTACAGGTCTGCGATCAGCAATTCTAGCGTAGATTTTGCCCATTCTACGAATATGGCAGCCAATCTTGGGGTCCTCCCAAGCAGGGAGCATGCTTTTTAGGATCTCCGGGAGCTGTTTGGCAATGCTCTGGGCCTGCTCCGATCGGTAAATTCGTTCTGGTCCAGAGTATAGTAGCGTGCCAATAGCTTTGAGCGCCGGGTAAGCTACTGCAGGATTTCCTTGCACCACCGTTACGTAGGTTTGGCCTAATATCCCTAGCAGAGTAGGTGCAAGCTCGTTCAAGTTGGTCCGTGCTGGTCCGATTTTGGTAGTCGCGCACAGCTTGAGCACCTGATGGGTAGTTACCAGCAGATTTTGCAGTGTCTGCTCATCGCTAGAACTGGTAATTCTTTGCCCGAGCTCCTGGAAAACCGTCGGCCAGTTTCGCGGAAAATCCAGTTTCGCCACTTTTGCCACAACGAGCACGAACTGGTCGCGAAGTTTAGCATTCGTTTGTTGGCCGGCAATATCTAGCAGCTGGCCTCGGATATGTGACTTCTCTTCAGGAACCATCTTTGCACCGCGCCACGTGCCCTCAATAGTGTTTTTCAGATATATCACCGCAAGCCATCGGATTGCAAAGTCGGCCTGACCGGAGCAAAACACTTCCAACAAGCCGGAAAGAAACCCAGGTTGTAGTTTCAGTTCCTTGAGCTGATCTTCACCATGTTTACGCTGCTCTGCGTCCGTTTGGCTGGATGCTTGTTCAAGAGCCGCATACACGTTCATGTCAGCAGGCAACAACTACAGCGGAGTGAGAATAGTTAGTAGCTACTCGAGGTCGGGATCAGTTTTGCGAGCCATTGTAAAAGCAGGCTTGTTTCAGGCATTGCACCTATGCAATTAAAGTGCATCCCACGCATGCACATGTAGTGCAATGCCATGCACGCCTCGGCCTTCCCTGAGGGATAGTTCGTCTAAGCTTGGGTGTAGTGGGTCGAGCTTACACTCAACTCACGGAATCAGGGGTTCCTCGGCCGCCATCTGCATAATTCTTGGCTGACGGTGCCTGTTGTTCTTGGGGCACGGTTGCACAAGGAGATCTACAGACTCGCCTAGAGGCCCTGCAAAAGTACATCAAAGTGTTTATATTGACATTAGGTCCAAATATTACAACTTATTTAACTACCACCTGTTTGCTTCATCAATTGCAGCCTCATCATCGCTATACCCCACAGCCCGCTTCGCACGAGCTACTTCTACAGGATCCCCAGTGTTTTTGCTGGTATTATCGCTGAGCTTGATACACGGTTTGCCATTGAGGGCGTGTAGCTTCATGACAATGTTCAGTGGCTTACTCTTGCCTGACCCGCTTGCAGTCGTAAAGTCGTTCGTGAAGAAGGTACCAACTCCGAAGCTTGGAATCAAGCCTGCCTCCAAGGCTGCGGATCGGTACTCCTTACACAGTTCCAGGTTCAAGGAGTCCGAATAGAGAATGTGTTTAGTGTTGGGGGCGTATCCAAGATCCTTGTAGTGCTTGGCAATGAGCTGTGTATATTCCTTGGGATCTCCCGAGTCTTGTCGCACTCCGCGATAGACGTCAGTATATGGTGGCACGAAAACCTCCAGAAAGCTTTTTGTTCCGAAAGTGTCTGTGAGGGCGAATCCTGCGTTCTCATTTCCCACCGTGTCGAGCCATTGATCCATTGCGATCTTGTTGGCGGACTTGTAATCGCCATGGTATGCTGCCACACCCATCATGAACTCATGAGCGACAGTTCCCACTGGTCTTAGGCCGAATTCTTTCGCCAGGAGCACGTTCGATGTTCCGACAAATTTCGCACCGTTGGGGTTTGTCTTGGATGCTTCGACAATACCCTCGATCACCAGCTTCTGGGCCTCGCGTGATCTCCTTCGGCGAGTACCAAATTCGCTAAATACACAGCCGGAGTTTAAGAGCTCGTTGGTCTTGTTCATTGCATTCTCCTTCTGCCCATTGTAGTTCCAGTCAGTATCGCAGAATTTGAAGTATGCTTCGGAGACAATGGCCAAAATAGGGATCTCATATAGAATTGTATCCTTCCAGGGGCCCTTCACGGTGACTTCCAGGTTTGGAGACATGGTTACGGTGACTTGGCTTGCAGGATCCAGTTTCACACTGTGCAGGAACTCGTAATAGGCAGCTGGCAAGAACGAAACGGTTTTTTGGAGATACTCAATTTCCTCGTTCGTAAATCTAAGATCACCTAGTGCGAGAATCTCATTCTTGATCCATCGTGATGCCTCATCGTTGAAGTGCTTATCTATAGTACGGTTCGTGAGTGTATATTCGGCTATAGCGTCACCGTATTTGGTGGCAACTACAGCCTGCATTGTCAATTTGTACAGATCAGTGTCTAAGAGCGAAGCGATTATCGGCATTTGGCAGAACGAGATTCAGTCACACAGTTATGTAATGGGAGTCTGGTTATCTCCAGTGAAGCTGCATTACCAGCGTGAGAGCTTGTCCTGAAATTCTATATAGAACAGACTCAATGCCATGCTTATTAGTACAATAACTTAATTAGATTCAGTTGATTAGCGACCAACAACCTGGAGAACCCTATCAAACAACGTGTCGAGGTTCGCCTCGTCCGTGAAGACCTTGTCAAAGGAGTTGATAGTTAAGTTTTGGGTGATTTCATCCTCATCGATTTCGATGTCTTGCTCTTGTGATTTGACCTCAGTGTAAAGAGAGATTGGTGCATGATGCTGGATTTGAACTGGAGCTGACGCTGTGCCGCCTAGTGTATTGATTATTCCTCTGGCATCCACAAACATGTACTGCGAGGTTCCTGGAACCAAGACCAGTGCGCTTACAGGCGTGCTATGAGTGGTTATCGCCAAGGGAATTGGCTTTGAAACGTCAAATAAGGCTAAAATTGACCGGACTTGAGACTTGTATGCGTTCACATAGTTAACTGCAATCGCTAAATGCTGCTGAGTCCGATCAATCGCACACAATCGTCCACCATTGATAAATGTATTAAGCTTGATCGACCAAACTTGCGAAGCGCACACAACATCCCACACAACAAGGCGGGATTTCGCCATGCACACCAAGTACTTGCCGCAAAACCAGAGGTCTCGGACTCTTGACCCAAGAATGTTGGGCAAGGTGCTGTGCAACTTGAAAGTGTGTGCGTCGTACAAATACAAACCCATTTCGAAACCAAGAGCAAACACGCTACCATCCATGCTCCAGGAAACGGCCACAGCTTTTGATGTGCACGCAAATCCCGGCGCGACACGTCGCATTTGCCAAATATTATTAGCCGCGGAGGGCCTCCAGGACCGTACACTTCCATCTGACCCAGCGGTAAGCACCACAGCACTAGAGCTATGAGCTTTAACCGACAGAATCTGGCACTTTTCGTGCGGATTCACGACTCTAGTAACCAGCTTCCATTCGTTGTTGTCTAACCACCAGAACTTCAGATTCACCGTCACATCGTGATCGCTGAGAAGTTTATCAATCTCAGGTTGCTCAATAGTGTCTACCGTTATCATCCATTTTCCATCAGCGGTGAACTCTACATGAGTGACAGAGGGGTCCTTTATCGTTTCCTCGCTACGCACCTTACCCGTAGGAAGAGAACTTGCAACATTGATTGCGGCCTCTTGCTCGTCCTTCATGGGATTGTAGATCTGCAAGCGGCTTCCTGGTTGTGTTCTTTGCGTACCCGGAGTCACAAAATAGATATTATTCGTAGATGGATGAATGGCGGCATTCACTGTAAAGTCACCAAGAGGACTCTCAAGTTTTTTCTTATGGTGCTTTTTACTCTTTTTGTTGAACACTTTTCCAACGGCTGCTCTCACACCGCTAACTTGCAGCCTAGAGAGGAGATCCGTTGCACTCAACAAAATCATCTGAGCAGCGTCCAATGTAACAGCATACAGAGTGCTGTTTGAATTAGTGCAGATGCCTGTTATACTTCCATCAAGTCGAGGGAGGAATTGTTGCTTGTCCGCATCCATTTGCCAGAAGACAAGCACTTTTTCATTTCCACCCGAAATTAAATATTCATCATTCAAACTGAAAGTGAGAGCTTCCACCGGCGACAAGTGCCATTTGAGAGTCCTAATTCCTTGTCCATAGTAGATATCAATAACTCCCGTTGGTGCAGCAGCAGCTACTAGGCCGGAATTACTGATGGCAGTCGCTGTGGTATCTCTGTTCCTAGAGAATTTCCTGCTACTATTCGACTTGATATCAAAGGTTTCAATACGATTCGTGTAACCAAATGCGACATACTGGCGGTTATTCGAAATCGAAAATAGATCAGTTGCTTTGGCAACATGTAGAGGCTCTTCTCCCGGAACTCCAATTGCAATTCCCACTTTATTATAGAGTGCAATGATATTCCCATTCTGGAAATCTATTATTCTCACCAATTTATGTGGGTACGAGGATTTTTCACCGCTATCGACATCCACGATATCGACGGTTCCACTTTTTCTAACAAGATAAAATTTTGTTTCCTCGAGATTCAGCACAAATTGAACCAGGTCTGTACAGTCAATAGGTATTTTTGCGATCACCTGCTGGTTACTGAGCTGGTAAATTTTTATTGCAAGCGCTGTCGCGACAGCCAATTTATTTTTCTGGGTTGGGAAGAAAACTGGATTAACTCCAGGGTATTTTCCCCCGACTGAGGCCGATACTGCCCAGGCTTTTTGTATGGCCATTAAAATTTCAAAACGCTGAAAAATATTACGTAAAGTGATTTCAACAACCTGGGTAGGGGATATAGAAACACTTGGACTCAATAGTGTAGAATATTAGTGCGTTGGTATCTGTGTATACACTGCATAATGTACATAGGTAGATTGGCTGCATGAAATCTTCAAGTCAGACTTAATTAAAAGATACATGTTTAATAAATTAATTACTCCTCGTCCATGTCAAAGCCCTTCATTTGACCCTTTGACTTCATTGCTGCGAAGCCTTCTGCTTCAACCTGGTTCTTGACCTTTGCCTCCATACGAGCAATTTCCTCCTCTGGATTCTCGGCATCAGCTTGTGCGAACTCCATCACTAAACGTCTTCCAAGCAAATGCGCACCTGATAGAGACCTCATGGCGTTCTCTGCTTCTGAAACTGTAGCGAACTCTGCGAATGCAAAACCTCGTGCCTGTTTATTAAACTTGCGAGGTAGACGTACAGTCTTGAGCTTACCGAAAGTACCAAACAAGTCCACAATATCTTTCTTGGTAGTCTCGAATGGCACATTCTTGATAACAATCTTGGTGGTGGCCTTCTTAGCAGTTGACTGAGCCTGATCTTGGCCTCTAGTAGAAATTTTGAGCTGTAGCTCGTGACCGTCGAGTTTGTGATGTTGCAATGCTGATATCGCAAGTTCTGCATGCTCTAGGGTGTCGAATTCGGCAAAGCCGTAGCCCATGCTTTGAGTCTTACCAGGATTTTTAGGGTCAGGCTTTACTTTGATTTGAGCACTAACGAATCCTGGAGAGACAGAAAACAATTGGGCGAAGTCCTTATGCGTCGTCGTGAAGTTAAGGTTCTTCACAAAAATGGAGGTATGCACAGTCTGTACGGTTCCATCTGTGTCAACAGCAAGTAGATCCTTGGCAGATGTAGTTCTAACAGAGTCTTCCGTGGGCTTTTTCTCAACTTTACTGGACAATTCTGACTCCTCTAAGAGACCTTTCGGAGCTTTTTGTAGGTACAAAATGGAATTCCCTAGACGCTTAAATGCAACTTTTGCAAATGCAGCGCGACCACTAGGTGCCGTGACAAACTGCACTATAGCTAGCCCGCCTTCAGGAGGCATAAGGACGCGCACAAGCTCACCATATGCTCCAAACATATCTGAGATTTCCTCTACTGATGTGCCGAAAGGGATATTCTTGACAAGAATGACCTTGTCAGTTGTATCTCCAGTCGAAAACTTTTGTAGATCAACCCCTTTAGACTTGAAATAATTCTGAACGCTCTCCAAAACTGAGCTTTCTGCAAGAGCTTGCTTTACCGCCATATTTGTAGAATGCGGATCCATCATTTGAGCCTTCGTTATGCCCAACTTTTTGGCTGTAATTTCGAGAACTGCATCTCGGTTAAGGTATAGGGAGTTCCAACTGAACTGTTGCTTGGCTGCTTGTGCCTTTTTCTTTAGAAGCTTCTGTTTCTTTAAAGGCATGTTCTTCAGATCAAATTCATCCAGCGTATAGGTTTTCACAGGATCAGCAGGAAGAATGTGAAGCAGTCGACCCTGGAAGCTAGATCCGTCGAGCTGGCGAAAAGCAGATAATGCCGAGTTTGGATCGTCAAATGTGATAAATGCAAACCCCTTTGGTTTGTCAGTACGGGGATCAACAGGGACATGAGCTTTGCAACTGCCAAACCTGCCAAAGTGCTCACCGAGCTCTTGTTCACTGATATCGTAGCTCAGATTTCGCAAAAAGAGCCTTCCACTAGCAAGGATTTTTTCATCTGCGGATACCTCCGGCTCAGGCTGCTCCGACTGCTGAGGCTTCTGAGGCTGCTCAGAGCTAGCTTCTTCTTCCTCGTCTGAGTGAATGTTCTTTTGATCTCTCATAAGCTTGCGACGATTTTTCAACCAATCCATGTCTGTCATCTCTTCGTCTCGAGCTTCATTGACTTCATCGCTTGTCCTCATCTTGGCGAGCTCCTCGTCAGTATCGAGGCTCTCTTCATCACTGTCCTGGTGTTTGCCGTTGCTTTCACCATTTTGCATGGGGCCACTATCCTCGACATCCGAATTTTGGTCTGTTTTCGTAAAGTCATTCACATCCTCTTCATCTTCCTTATCCTCTACAGCAGCAGTCGAAGGAGCTTCCATGTCTTGGTTCTCATTCTTCCACATAGCGGTCGAACTCTGGGGCTTCATAACGCTCAAATACTCCTTTAATTTTTCGTCAGTGTCTTCGTTTGTGGACTTTGATTTTTTCTTTCCCTTGGCTTTCTCTGCCTCCCGCTCGACAGCTTCCCGCTTTCGTTTGCGACGATCCCTTTGAGTTACCAGGCTTTCATCATGCAATTCTTTAGCTAGGTGGACGTCCAATTTGACAGTATTCATGAATGCTTGGTTGAAATATCTCGCGGCCTCCTGAGCATCGGCCTCAGTCTTGAATCCGACGAAAGCGAACCGGCGAGACGTGCCATCTTTCTTACGAATTACCTTCGCATCAGTGACTATTCCTCCTCGGGACCCAAAAAATGTTTTTAACTCTTCATCTCCGGTCTTCGAAGGCAGATTTTTCACTATTATTCGAGACATTCGAGAAATCTTTGGATTATCTAATTTTTTCTGATCGAGGTTATATTGGTACAAACGGGGTACAAGCACCTGAAATAGTTGGGAGAAACGCTAGATAGTAGTATAGGACTATGTTCCAATGATCAGATTAGGCGGATTCGTACGATCGTACTAGACTGTGTGATCGACTGGGTTGGTGATGCTACGGTGTCACCTAGCCCAGCAGCTTGAGTAAGGGCAGTTACCACAACCTGTGCTGTACTCATGATCTTCATAGTACGCTGCCACATGTAATACGCAACATGCGATGAGAATGTTGATGCGATACTGCACGAAAATGACACTACTCGCCTCGCTAGGCATTGGCATAATGTGCACGGGGAAAAGAGTCATAGATATTACATCTCATCGTATTTGTCTTGGATATTTCGAGAATGCGCAACCCTCCATGACTGCCAACTCGCATAAGCCACATCGCCACCGATCACTTTGAAGATCGATACCCACAACTTGACAAATAGAGCTGGCTGCGATCGGTCGTACTATTGTAATTGCGCAAATCCATTACTGCCTCTGCCCCGCACGACCCCAACATGCCTTAACTTCCCTGTACCCAACACGATAATTGCAAGTTGATCCGGATGTTTGTAAGCGACGAAACTATGCAGAACCGTTTCGACGTGAGGTCACCTCATACTCCACTGTTTGCAAGTTCTGCGGACGAACTAGCTCATATTGTGTCCATATAAGGCAGAACTGTTACATGTTGTTCGCCTGCTCGCTTATTATCTCGGTAAGGTCGCCCAAATTCTGTATATAAGCCAAGTAACTTCGCCATTGATATAGGGCATGGGGATTACCCCGTACGCCTCAAATGAAGAGGAGCTTGCAGAAAGCTGCATATGCGTCAGCTAGTGGAGTCACTTGACCTAGAGATCTCGTGGGTATTATATTCCTACACCGAGATCAATGGGGTACAATCTTCGGGGTTTCTCACATAAAGCTGGATTGGGAATCTCACAAAGAGAGATCTGTATGTTACTTACGGCGGTCCTCGCCACATCATGCAAGCATATGCGGCAGTCCGCATCGAACTGGCTGATTAGTACTCAACAGTGGATCTTCACCAGGCTATATAGAGTGCTGGCACTTGTACAACCAACGAATGAGCAGAAATTACCTCGATCGCTAATTATCTCGCAAAACTAATTCTATACCAGGCATCTACGATAAGTTAAGCCCTGCATCATGTACCCCGTACGCATGCACACTGGCGGGGAAGGGTTGGGAGTTTGAAGTATAAATTGAGAGAGTACGGCCTTACGTACCATCACCAATGTCGAGAGTCGGCCGCACCAGTCTCAACTCCTCCCTCCTTCGCGGCAGTCTTCGTGCTCGCGCTGGTTACAGAAACGCTGTTCTAGGCACTTCGTTTGCCCGTTTCAACTCAACTTTTGTCGAACTCACTACTCCCAATGGTATCACCTACAGCCAACCTACCGGTTTGTTCATTGATGGTGACTTCGTACCTTCTCAGAGTGGAAAGACTTTTGCAACTGAGTCTCCTTCCACTGAGTCTGAGATCGTGAAAGTCAGTGATGCCAACAACGAGGACGCAGAGAAGGCTGTCAAGGCTGCAGAGAAGGCTTTCAAGACCTGGTCTCAGACTCCCGGCGATGATCGTGCCATTATTTTGAACAAAATTGCTGACGCTCTTGAAAAGGAGATCGACCTTTTCACCGCTGTTGAGGCTTGGGATAACGGCAAAACCGTTGCTATGGCCAAGGGCGATGTTCAAGCTGCCGTTGCTACTTTCCGCAACTACGCGGGTTATGCCAACAAGATCGATGGTGACGTCATTGAGACTGATCCCGACCATTTCACTTATGTTCGCCGTGAGCCTATTGGTGTCTGCGGTATGATTATCCCCTGGAATTTCCCCTTGCTCATGCTCGCCTGGAAGATCGCCCCCTGCTTGGCCTGCGGCTGCACTCTTGTTCTTAAGCCTGCTGAGTCCACCCCCTTGACCGCACTTTTGTTCGCCAAGGTGTGCCAGGAGGCCGGTGTCCCTGAGGGTGTCGTCAATATTCTTTCTGGCTTTGGCCCCGTTGGTGGCTACCTTGCTTCTCATCCCCGTATCCACAAGGTTGCGTTCACTGGTTCCACTGCTACTGGCCGCAAGATCATGAATGCCTCTGCTGACTCTAACTTGAAGAAGATTACCCTCGAATTGGGTGGTAAGTCTGCCAATCTTATCTTTGAGGATGCTGATATTGAGACCGCCATCAAGGGTGTTATTCTCGGTATTTACTACAACTCTGGTGAAGTGTGCTGCGCCGGTTCGCGCCTCTTGGTCCAGGAGTCTATTTATGACAAGTTTATTGATGCTCTCAAGACCGAAGTTGAGAAACTTACTATCGGTGACCCCTTCGATCCCAACTCATTCTACGGTGCCCAGACTTCTAAGACTCAGTTCGACAAGGTCCTCAGTTACATTGCCAAGGGCAAAGAAGAGGGTGCCCGTATTGTGACTGGTGGTCACCGCAAGGGTGACAAGGGTTACTTCATTGAGCCTACCATCTTTGCCGATGTCGACAACAGTAAACACACTATTGCCCGTGAGGAAATCTTCGGTCCTGTTCTTTCTGTTATCAAGTTCACTGATTCTGCTGACGCTGTCCGCATTGCCAACGAAAATGTCTACGGTCTTGCTGCTGGTGTCTTCACTGAGAATCTCAACCGTGCTATCTATGTTGCCAACAACCTGCGTGCGGGTAGTGTTTGGGTCAACACTTACAATGCTTTGCACCACAACGTTCCTTTCGGTGGTTACGGTGAGTCTGGTATTGGTCGTGAATTGGGCAAGTTCGCTCTTGAGAACTTCACTGAGATCAAGGCCGTCCGCATTGGTGGTATCCTTCGTGGAGCTCACTAAAGCTTAAAATGACGAAATAAGTAGCTAGGCGTTGGAAATATACTGTTTAGAGAACATCTTGAAACCATATGTGCGTTGTGCGCTCCATTTGGAGATGCGAAGAGAAACACAGCTTCTCAATGGCATTGCTTGCTCTACTATAATGTGAACTAACCGGGATTCAATGGCTACAGCTACTCTAGTTACATTTCATAGAGCCGATTAATAAAACTTCCAACATTGTCAGTTAGATGTAAATGGTTTACAAGATTCACTAACACCGAGACTCATACGAAGTCGCTCTACTGTCATTGCAACATTCAACACTAATCTACATATCTCTCGGTGTTACTAAGCTGTACCCCTTCCGCACTTTGTCCCCCTTCGATTAGGTCCTTGTACCTATATGAGCTCGAGTGAAAGCGATAATTCAGGAGCGCAAGGCCGCTCAGAATTAGAAGCAAGAGGTTGTAGGCTTCTTTTTTCCCGTGGCTTTACCGTCGAGCAAGTCTCCAAGATCTATCAAGAGGTTAGAAGTAAGCAATCCCTTCGTGAATACCGTAAAAGAGATCTCATAAATGCCCGCGAGCTGAACGAAGCATTTATTCCCACGCACACTTTTGTCAATCAGTTTGTTAATGAGATTCAGACAGTCTATTTACACAAGCGAGGCAAAAGCCCTGATTACGCAAGCAAGGTTTACTTTGATCGTGACAAAGCCACTGAGCAATTACTGGAATACCTGAATCTCCCCAAAGACACTCACGACGAAAATATCAGCACCTCGCTCGAGGATGAATCGAAGCGTGACATGCTGCTCGATTGGGTTCTCGATGAAGCAATTTACTATTTGAAGCGTACTTAATCCTTATAATAATTATTTTTCACCGCTCTATAGGTCCGAAGTTTATATAGGGCGATCATCTCATTCTTGACGTGCTCGCCCAAAGCGAGCGCTTTCTCAATTTCTGAAGGATCTTTCAGGTCCTTCTTTGCCCTGAATGCCTTCTTCAGTTTACGGCTCACCTTCTCGTAGGGCTCAGGGTAGTCCTTCCCGAGGTACACCAATTCTTTGAATAAATACAGCACTCGATTGCGCATGTGGGGAAGCAATTGGCCTTACTCAATCGGGTCCCTGAATTCACAGTTACCTAATATAGTTTCTTTGCTAAGCACTCTTGAACACGATACATAGATGGACTCTGTCCTCAGTTCCCGCGATGCACTGGATAACATCGCAGAAATCCGCAAGCGGATAGAGAGTGAGAAAAGCGTTGTCGATGGTCAGCTCCAAGCGGCGGTAGAAGCACAGTCGAACTTATTAGCGACAGGAATGGCTTCCTTAACGTCCGCTCGTAAACAAATCAAAGGTGTTAGAGATTCTATTAAAGGCCTTCATGCCACTTGCGAAGAAAGCAGCGATTCGGTGAAGGACTTTCCTCAAATTGAGCGTCTTCATCTTGTATCTCAGAACTTCGACTTAGTTGAAGCATTTGTGAATAATTTCAAGACTCTCGAGCACGATCTGCAAGAAATCAATGCAATGATGGATGATCCGCGAGGCCAGTACAACGGGGACGGCGGCTCCTTTGAGTTCATGCTTCCCATTCATGCTAAGCTCGACAAGCTCCGCGAAGTTCAACACCAGGCGCTCAAGTATGCAGCTTCCTCGAGCGAGGATACTCGTATCACTATCAAGGGTCACTTTGCACCGCTTAATGCCGCTCACGCTCGTTTTGAAAAGTATCTCTTTGAGATCCCTCAAGACGCGTTAGAATTGTGCCAATCGGATCCAAGCGTGCTCGTCAGGCTGGCAAAAGTAGTTGACTTTGAGGAGCGTAAAGATCTGCTGTCGGAGAAATCCGCTGAGTCGTCCCTCAGGCCTCTTTCTAATTATCCAAAGCGGATGATGGATGAGCTCGCCGAAATGGTGGAAGTGAAATTTAACGCCTACGCCGAGCAGTTCGATGATAGGGAAGCGCTTATCAAGAACATAAACTGGGTATTCCGAGATTTGAAACTCGTTCAGCGCTATGTGGTTCCTTTGATGCCGTCCCGTTGGAAGATTCTCAACCTGATGATCAAATGGTATCACAAAGGTGTGTACAATCTGCTCAACTCCCTCACAGATGATGCAACTGCCGGCCAGATCCTAGAAATTCTGGAGTTCTCCAAGCGGTACTACTCCAGACTCAAGGAGTTATTTGGTGTGGAGAAGTCAGCTTTGGAGCCACCACTCCTCGATGGACAAGAAAAAGGCTTGTACGATGAGTTTCTCTCACATCTTGTTGAGAAGTTGCATGAATGGTACAAGACTGTTGCGGTTCAGGAAAAGCGTCCGTTTGTACAACGTTCCACCGCGCCCGACTCACTCGATGGTATACTATACTTGAGTACACACACTGACATGAACAGACTTGTGTCTCAGCAGTTGAATACCGCAGCAGAGAGCAACCAGGGCCGTATCGTCCTTGGCTGCGTGGACGCGTGCTGCGACTTATTGATGCAACGTCAACGTGAGTGGTGTGATCTTATTGACCAAGAGGTCACCAAAGAAATTAAAGGTACGGTTGAGGAGGTTCCTCCAGGCTTATTCGAGTACCTAATCGCCTTGGCTAACGAGCAGGACAGAGGTCAAGAGTTTTTGGACGACTTGGCTCAGAAATGGACTGAGACCTTGAGTAGAAAGTACCAATCCCAGGCTCTTGAAAAGTTCGATGAAGCTACCGACGGCTTCATCGAAGTCGCGCGTAAGTGTATTGGCGGTATGATTAGTCTGATTTCGAATGACCTGCAGAAAGCTTATGCCAACATGTTCACCACAAAAGAATGGCGCAAGGGTATTACGATTGAACAAATTACTAGGACCCTCAGCGAATACCTTGATGAAGCTTCCACCGTCCTCTTGCCTGAGCTATTTGTTACATTGGTTGAGAGATTGTGCAGGGCAACTGTGTTGCAATGTCTGCGGTGTATGTCGAATGCGCAAGGCAAGCTCAAGGGTGATGAAGGCGCAGAACGACTCGTCAAAGATGCTGAGGAGCTATTTTCTGTCTTCGGTAAAGAGGAGTATGGTGTGGAGCATGATGTGATTGCCGACATGCTTCAAGTGTTTGCTTTCGTCTGCGATACCCTGAAATCACCGGTGGACGAACTACCTATGGTGTTCCAGAGTCTCAGAGAGAAGTATTGGGACTCTCCTTTGGACTTGTTTGAAACCATGGTAGGTCTACGCAAAGATATGGACAAAAAGACTGCACGCGACATCATGTCCAAAGTTCGTATGGCCACAGTTCAAAATCGGGATGACCCTGAAAAGGATAGACAGCCGACATTCCTGCATGGATTCAAATAAACAGCCAGTTGCATTTTACGAGCCTCCTGTTCAATGTTAGCAGGAGTCACTCATTAACTCTCAGGACATTTTCTGAATCTTATAACTTATTACCTTCAATCAACCATGCATAGTAAAGTACATGATAAGCGCCATCAGTGATGTTGAGTTCTGCCACGGGCACTAACCATGCAATTAAGGACAGAATTGCATTACTATAAAATTAATCAAGAAGGACTAAGTGAGGTGTCACGATACGATTCGTTATTGAGCTAAGGAATCACGGTCTCTGATGAAGTTAAAGTACATGCCTTTAGTCCATCTTCGACATTTCTTTCCCCATACAATCATCATAATCGAAAACACAAAGATGACAACAAAATCAACAACGCCGATGGCAATGAATGAGTTCAAGGGTCCAATATTATCCAGCCAATGGTCGCATGCAAATGAGAAGGCCATTCCAAGAGTGTTGTTGATAACAGCTACTCCAACCATGCCTTCTAAAATCATATCCGGATAGCAATCTGCCAAATATGACAAACTCAGGTCTCCTGCAGCACCGAAGCCAAAACCAATGAACCCCAATCCAACATATGGAGCAGGCCAGGCCCAGCCCCTGCCAGTGCCTACGCCGAACAAGAACATTCCAACTGGGGAAATAATTCCCGGTAATAAATTAGCCCAGAGACGACTTTCTGCCTCCATTATACCATTGTTTCGCTTAGCGATGCGGAGAACGAGCCAGTCAGAAAAAGCGGTAGCATAGATACAGCCGATGAATGCACCGATAAGAGTAGGCAAATTCATGATAGCAACGCCGCTGTCACCGTAATTCCATGGTTCCTCACTCCAGTACACGTCTTCAACGGTGATATAAAAAGTAAGCCACGCGTCCTGGAAACCCCATTGCAGGCCGGCGTATATAACCGGAGGGAATGTAAAAACCCTTAAAATCAGCCAGAAACGTCTTAGGTACTGCTTGAATCCGAATCCTTTGAGATTCGCAGCAGGAGTGATCAGGGCGATCCTGCGCCAATAAGACGACTTCTTGTCCAAACCTTTCTCGGGCTCTATCATTCCCATGGGTGTAATAGTAGCTCTCAGATGGCTGTCACCTTTCTTCCCGAAGGAATCAGTACGAGTGCTTTGTTTGGGTCGTAGGATCTCAGTTCTAGGTGCGATGCTATCTCTCTCAAAGTAGGTTTCCTCGAGCCCAAAGAAGCATAGGAGGAAAAAGAATCCACTAGTGATCAAGCCAAGATAGCCAACCCACTCCCATCCCAGATTGTCAGATGCATAGCCACCAACTAGTGGTCCTAAGAAGGTACCAATAGATGTGGCGAAAACGTAAATTCCAAGCGCGAAAGGCAGTTTATGCTTAAAGAAGATTTGTGATAGAGATAACTGAGCCACTGCCTCGGCAACACTTTCAGATGCACCGATAAATAGTTGGGACCAGATTGCGTCTCGGCTATTTTTCGTATTTGCGTACCAGGCGTTGCCGATGATACCAAAAAGCATTCCAACAAGATAAGATAAACGGTTTCCCCATAAATAAACGCTAGGAGCGGAAAGTAAAGTCCAGTATCCGATCGCAATAAATAGTACGCCTGCACCGTTATTGAAGTCCTCGTCAGTAATATCTGGAAACTCTTCTTCTAAACCGAGCTGAGCAGCAGAAGCACTATTTGAGGTGGCAGCGGTGAGTCCAACGACACCAAGGACCAAGCACGCATGCCACCATTTGCGGGCAGACGACCAGTTAAGGGGATCATTCACGCTGTCTGAGGGCTGTGGGATCAAAATTAGTTCTCCATCTGTACGCAAACCTGAGTCCACGCTACCGGTCTTGATAATAAGCTCAGTACCGGGAACCTCATCTGGACAGTCCATAGAGAAGAGAAAAATTCGTGGGACTGAGTCTGATAAGGATGCAGGAATGACGCACGAATCTGCGGTATATTTGTCAACTGCACCCAGATAGGTTAGTTAAGATTAAACCTAAGAAAAAAATGCGTCTAAAAAAAACTCGCTTAAACCGCGCCAAGCTCCTTCGAGGCACCCAAGCTACCCCATTAGTAATTGAGTGATCAAACGAGGTAGTTTGGGATTATCCGGTCGAAAAGCTGATCTGACCCTTCACCTGCAATACTATCACAATTTTGCCGCTTCTATCAATGGCTAACATTTTGCCGCAGCTTACGTGAGTGATATTGGGTAGCTTGATCCATTGATAACAATACTACATAGAGTGCAAAACAAACCAGAAATACAACAACTCTACAAGGCTTTAAGGTCGTTGATATTAGCCGCCACTATGGCGAGCGCGGTAATCCGAGGAAGATACGCAGATTACGTTAGTTGGTAATGTATGCAGGTCTCGAAGATAGCCGGGGCGCACTAATCCATGAGCGATGGGCTCTCGTGATCCGTGGCCGTAGACGAGCCTGGCCAGTGATTAGTCATAGCGATGAGGGGGCATTTTTATTTATAGGAATGATCTCAGACCTTGCTCGGAGTGATTTTGGGTGCCTCGTTATGTCATCGAGGTTGGCTTCTCTTTGTAAGCATGCCTACCATCCACTTTGTAAATGGTAAGGATCGCATTGTTCTTCCCCAGGCCCCGGTGGTAACTGTCCAGCAAATGGTTGCGGAGATTGCTGAGGTTTTGGTGAGCATCAATTCTGACGCCGACAAGGTTGCTGATCTTGAATTGGCGGTTTATAATCAGCAAAACTGGACCCCACTACAGGACAAGGAAGCTACGTTGGAGTCACTTGATCTGTCGGAGAACTCAATTATTGGTTACTCATTTGACTCTAAATTTTCTTACGAGCCACTAAGGGACTACAACGAACTACCCGAAGACCTCTGCTGATTATATAAATCGTTCTACTCGAGAGCAATGCGGGGTTTTTTGCATATGTGTGTGGGGGTATGAATAGAAAAGGCCCGGCTGTAATCATACATCTTCGAGTCTAAGAGGTCCACATTAGGTTTGAGCGTAGCCCGACTGTTGCCAACCTACTATCTAATTTAACTAGATGGAGCAGAACCAAGACACGAACATGGCTGGCATGCCACAATACATACCGTTAGGGATGACCATGCACCCAGGTATGGCACATTCTGGCCCGCCTATCTCACAGTACCCCGAAAAATATGGAAGCCCGAAACTGTGGAGAGGGCTCAAAATCGATAATCTGCCCCCAGGCACTACTTCTGCGCAGATACTCAACTATGTCACTACCGGTTTAGTGGAGTGTCTAATTTTCAGTCCGAATTCAACGTCGGCAGAGGTTCGACTGCTCAACTACACGTCTGCCGCGCACCTCTACGTGGACTGGCAGTTGCACAAGCCGCACATTCGAGGCCGCCGGATTCATGCGAGCTGGGTTTGCGCACCCCCTGTCGACCCCAAGATTGTCAAGGCAGTAGCCGAGGGGGCCACTCGCAATCTCTACATTTCAAACCTCAAGAACGTTTCTGAGCGTGAGCTCGAAAGGATCTGCAAGCGGTATGGTCCCTGGGAGTCGCTGCAGATAAAGCAGAGTCGCCAAGGATGTATTGCGTTTGTCCACTTTCTCAGCATCTCCTCGGCGCTCGACGCAGCCGCAGACCTGGAGAACCACCTCGACTGCTCAGTTAATTTTGGATACGATCGGTGTACGCACGTCACGAAATACCAAAAGCAGTTAGTGGCCCTCTATATTGGTCAAAAGTACAATGGAAACCTCAGCATGGACCATCAAACCTTGACCAACACCCTTGCTCAGATGGCTACTGCGGCTATGGCAGTTGCAGTAGTAAGTGGGGGCAGCGCCAATGTGGGTAATCGGTCGGTGGTTCTTAGTGGAGTTGACGAGTCCGTCAGTCTTCGGGAAATCTGCAACGCTATTCGGGGCGGGCTGATAGAGTCTGTCTCCCGGTCTAGCAACCAGGTGTTTGTGACGTTTGTCGAGCCACTCGCAGCGGCGCAGTTCTTCGCTACATGGAACCTCTACCAGATGAAAATGTATGGACGCGTAGTCCAGGTTGACTGGGCAAGACAGCGGACGCTGTGGCCATCGAGGCATTCCCGATCAAAAGCAACCAGAAACGTCTACATCGGAGGCACTGGCGAGCTCGATATCGACAAGTTCTCCACATTCATGAGCCAGTATGGCACCATCGAACAGCTGAATATCGTGCCCGAACGAGACTATTTATTTGTCAACTTTACCGACATTGACTCTGCCATTTCTGCCATAGAGGGCATCCGTCAGAGCAAGGAGTATTCGCACCTTATTGTGAGATATGCCAAGGACCGCTGTTGCGCCCCTCCCAAAGTCACCCTGCAAAACCAAGGCCCAATAATGCTCAGCTTTCTCGCGAGCTGTAACTACAATTGTGCCTAGCATGTCGCATTGCGCCGAAAACTCATTAATCTCGGCCCTATGAATTAGTACTCTAGTTATTTATTGCATCTAGTGCCAAAGTCCCAACCACGTGACGCAGCAGCTCTTATCTTATCTCGAACTGACTCAGCATGGTTCTCAATGTCCTCAAACCGCAAGAAGCTGCTCCTCATCGGCCGCAGCGGCAGCGGAAAGTCGTCGATGCGGAGTATTATTTTCTCGAATTACTCGGCAGTAGACACACGCCGACTCGCCGCTACCATTGACGTCGAGCATTCGCATCTGCGGTTCCTTGGAAACATGACCCTAAATTTGTGGGACTGTGGTGGGCAGAATGTGTTTATAGAGAATTATCTCACTACCCAGCGAGACCACATCTTTAGAATGGTTGAGGTGCTCATTTACGTCTTTGATATTGGCTCAAAAGAGGTCCCCAAGGATATTGATACATTCATGCGGTGCCTCGAGAATTTGCGGGAGTTCAGCCCAAACGCTAAGGTCTTTGTATTGCTGCACAAGATGGATCTGGTGAGAGCTGATCGTCGAGAACAAGTGGTTGACGGGATCATGAAGACGCTGGTCTCGTCTACCCAGCAATACAATTTTGAGCTCACCGGTTTCGCAACGTCAATATGGGACGAGAGTCTGTATAAAGCGTGGTCTACAATTGTGTGCTCTATGGTGCCAAACATTCAGCGTCTTCAGAACCAGCTGGACTTGTTTTTAGACGCTACCCAAGCGCTCGAGGTCATTTTGTTTGAGCGCACAACGTTCCTGGTCATCAGCCATGCGGCTGTCAAGGATCTGCAGGCAGATCCAAAGCGCTTCGAGAAGATCTCCAACATCATCAAGAGCTATCGCCAGAGCTGCTCAAAAATGGGGTCACAACTCCAGTCTGTTACCCTGGAGGGCGGCTGCACGGCTGTGGTCGACACCTTGACACCCAACGCATTCATGATGGTGGTCTTTGACGGACAGATTAAAACTGCCCTCGCATTGGCTGATGTCAAAGCATCGAGACATAGGTTTGAGCAGATAGAGCAGGAGGCGTCCGCATAACTCGGCGTTGTTTAGCATTGTGTCACTGAAAATTAACGCTTTGCATGTATCTTGTATAGTATATTCACATGGTAATCTTCACACCTTAGTTGAGGTCGTGTGCAATATTCGATCATGAAGTCTTCCGGTTTTATCACACCCATCGAGGAAGCTCCTAGGGCCCAAAATTATTAGTTTGTGTCTACACGCTGAAAATGCCCTAAGAGCATCTTGGTGTGTGCACCGTTCCGTTAATGCAATAATGCACTCATACTCGTCCTCTATCTCGTGGAATGGGTGCACCTTATACGTGCCTCCTCTCGTCGCTGGTCCGTTGCCCACGACTACGACGTCATGGCATCCACTTGCATGCAAAAGGTCAACCACCTCTACCACTATATCATCTGTTGACCGTGTCATACCATCGGTATCCATGAAAACAATCGCATTCGACGGATCCAGCCATCTTGCATAACGGGGAGGTAGGCTGAGCTTGAGCGACCCAGTGGCGACCCTGTCTGTACCACACGTTAACTCTCGGCCCGTCACACTGCTGTAAAATGCAGCAAGGTCCCGGTTCATCCGATATTGTGTGTTCAGTGTTACCACTCTATTGGGGACCTTCTTTGCGAGCACACTGAACATACTATCCAACCCTTGTTGTGCTGCCGCACTGCTCTTGATTCTCGGCTTTTGTATTAGGCTATCCCCGACAAGGATAAATCTACGCGCCAAACCTATCACTCTAATGACATCCGGGAACAATATTGCTGGCGCGTCCAGCACTATGCAAGTGTCGAACTTAGTTGTTTTTAGACCAGATGCTTCTAGAGTGGTGACTGCAACTAGACATTTGCCTTGGGGTTTGGGAAGTTGGGCTTCTTTGGTACCTTCCACTTCTATACCACAGTCGTTCAGCCTCATGACAAGTTTCTCCACTCTCTCAATATGCTCGCTGCATATTAGAACTCGTTTCCCATCGTGTACCAAGGCATCAACTACAGTTGTTACGATAGTAGACTTTCCTGTAGCAGGAGGTCCATCGATCAATGTAAAGTAACGAGCTCCCAGGGCTTGGTGTACCGCAAGTTTCTGTTGATCATTATAAGAGCCATGAACCCTGGTGCGGCTAACATGAAAGGGTGCGTCCAACTGAGGATTCATGAGAATATTCAAAAGTCGGCGATCGAAGTCTATGAAGAGGTCTAGTAGGCATCTTCGTGAAAACTTCATATACTCCTCATGCTTGACAATGTCGAGATTATAATTAGTGTTCCATCTGAGTTTCGTGTCCACGATTACCTTGACCAGGGAGTTCCGTATTCCTATGATGACGCCAGAGGCTACATTAGGACACTCGTGGCATCCTAAAGATACCCCAGTATGCAGTTTTAGCAGTGAACGGTTTTGAAAAGCCCGCACTCGAGTTAGAGTATAAATAGTAGTTCTATCATTCATGGGCTCCTCACTGCACACACAAAGGCCTGCAAGTCCAATCCCTTCCAACTCTTTCTCCTCATTGGGAACTTTCCAGGGATATTTCAGCAATTTTTGGCGCTCTCGTTCTTCTAAGAATAGTAGCCGGTCCCAATGGTTGAATAATTCAATTTCATATGAAGTTAAAGAAAATGGGGCTTTTCCGCGTGTCGGCTCTTGAGCATGGCGGTAGAGTTTGCACGGTGCCCTCATATTGCAGTACCTGCACATGTGCTCAATATTGATAGGAGAGGGCAGTGAGGCCCTTTGATCTACAACCACCTGGTTTCTCCTCTGAAACAGATAGCGAACTCTCTTCTGTGGTGCAAGCCGCGCAAACAACCCATGTTCAATACTATAGATAATGGTGGTGAGACAAGAGTGGTATCTTTCTTGAAGAAGTAGTGTATATAGGTAAGTTTGATCCCACGAAGCTCTGTTTGGAGGAAAACTGGAGGTCTTGATCTCCACTCCAAGCACTTTACCGTTGACTTCCACCACCGAGTCGACACGTCCCTGGAGACCAAAAGTAGGGGACCACAAGGGTAACTCGCTCGCCAAGTGTTTCTTCGTGCTAAAAGGTACGCTGTCGAGTACTGGTGATGTAGCTGCAGGATTTTGCAGATCTGTAGGGCCGGTTTCCCAATCAAGAATCTTTTGAATCTGCGATTCCAAATCTCTCAATATCTCCTCAACGGTACAGGTATCAAGGACGCCTGCATGCGAGGATTTCTCTGCTAACTCTCGGAAAACTTCTCTTATAGAGTGTTCGTCAGTTTGCGTCCCTGCGAACACCTCCTGGAGCCCTTCATGCAACAAACGCGGTCTAACGGCAATGCTCTCTGTCCCCCTTCCACCACCAATCTTTTGACGAAGAATACTTCTACGTCTGCACGGATGAGAAAGAGCGGTGCAGGAAATAAGAGTGTCTGGCTCAAGTATGAGTAGCAGGCCAGAGTGATCGTCCAAGGTTACCGTAGAAGAACTGTTCTCGTATTCTCCTATAATATGAATTACATCCCCTTTTCTTGGATCGATTTTAGACCAGGAATCTCTGAGAATTATCGAAGTGATCCCTCGTGCATGCACGCATTCCAGGCACAATTCTTGTTTCCTGGAATATGAAGTAACCACATAGCGGTGTAAGTCAGTTCGAGAGTAATTTATCCACAGTTTTGGGTGTATAGCATTGTCAGAGGATTGTTTGCGTGTAGCAGGTAGTAGCCTCTGCACTTTCTTGGGGGTCTCGCTCATGGACCAATTTAGCCAGAGGCTCAAGTCGAGTTCTCGTAAACACGTAGGACCGGCTCAGACTCTTGTCGCTGTGAATTGCAGAATAGCAGCTCGGCTATGTACTAGTTTACTAATACTAGAGGATATCAGGGCTGAGTGTTCGAACTAGAATTCGTATCATTGCCTCCAATATTGGAAAGTAGGGTACTGCTTGGTAGAAGTGACCGTCCCTGGAGTTCGTACAGATGGTGCAATGCTGGTGCGAATGATTTCAACGCTGTGAATATAATCTCTAGGTCAGATTGGTATTGTGGGAAAAGACATATAGTACCTCCACATGAGTTAACAGCACAGAGTACGAATGAACGATCGCGAGGAGCGTCCTTCCAAGCATCTCTCCAATGCATCGTGAAACGATGCCGCGGTCCAGTATAGAAGGCATTCGAGGGGATAATTTGCATCATCGGGAGCAAGAGCTCGACGTCATCTGTCTCGACAATCAAGTCGTCGGTCACCAACGAGGGGTGCTCACAAGTAAGCCAAAGTTTTCTCAGATGCTCTTGGGATTCCGCGGCCAGCAGTTGCCGCCGAAGTATGAACTGATAGTAGAAATTTGATCTGATGTCGTCAAACGGGGTTAAGAATTTCCATAGCTTATCGGAGGTAAAAAGCTTGTAAAAGAATCTCGACACCTTTGCTAGTCTAAAGTATACCAGAGGGTTCGTAGGCACAAACGACGCAATCAACTCCCACACTTCAATTGGAGCAGTCGAAGCGACATGCATAATTACCCCACAGTCGGACTGCATCTCTCTATGTAGGCTCAAGTTTAGTTCCCGTAAACACGCAGGCCTACCCAGTCGTTGTGAACTGCAGAATAGTAGCTCGGCTATGCATCAGTTTACTAATGTACTAGGATCAACGAGCTAGGCGATGATTGCCTAGTTGCGACCACGAATTGCATTTAATTAGAAAATATACTACTGTTGGTCGAATCACTCTTCTCTCAAAAGGTATGATGCCGGTGCGTACGATTTCGACGCTGTGCGTACCATCTCTGGGTCAGATTGATATCTTGGGAAAAGATATAACGCACCTCCAAATAAGTTAACAGCACAGAGTATGAATGACCGATTAAAAGGTGCGTCTTGCCAGCTGGTCAAAAAACGCTCCCATGGTCCGTCGTAGAGCTCATTTGTGCAGACAATGAGTGTAAATGGAAGCAAGAGATCGGGGTTGTCTGTGTCTACAACCAACGACTTGGTCACCGACGAAGGGTACTCACAGATGAGCCAAAGTTTTCTCAGAAGGTCTTGGGCTGATTTGTCCAAAAGTTGCAGCCGAAGTATAAACTGGTAATGGAAACCCGAACTGACGTCCTCGAACGGGGTCAAGAATTTCCATAGCTTATCGGATGTGAAAATTTCGTAAAACAATCTCGACACATTTGCTAGTCTAGAATATACCAAAGGGTTCGCGGCCACGTAGGACGCAATCAGCTCCCACACCTCAGCTGGAGCAATCGGAGCATCTTGCATAATTACTCCACAGTCGGAGTGCGTCTCTCTATGTATAGGCAGGGAAGAGCATGCTAATACGTCGGAACGGGATAAATTAGTTGTATAGTACCCGATTGAATTGTTGTATATTGGTCTGAGTCGGATTACAGCATTATTAGCGATGGTCGCTTAGCGGTACCAGAACATTCATGTTGGCATACATGCAGCTTGCGCATTGACAAGTCATGTGATGTGTGAATATACATAGACGAGCAGTCAGATGTTTGGGCTCAATCAATGTCTCAGGAAGATAGAATCTTGGAAAGTGAAACAGCACCTGCACCAGTTCACCACGATTGGGTGGATGGAAAGACGGTAGAAAGACCAAAAGATACCGAATCCGATGATGAGGCTGCTCCCGTGGTCAACGATAAATTCCATGAAAAGGAAAAATTCAACAAGTCTAGAGAAACTGAGTCTGACGACGAGGCAGCACCTACTCTTGCATCTGAGAAATGGACTGGAGGACCAAAGTACGGGAAAGATGAGGACACAATTAGTGACGACGAGAGTGCCCCGACAATTGTCAAGCCAAAGTTCAAGCAACCGTTGCACGAAGGTCGCCCAGAGGAGACTATTGGTGATGACGAAAGTGCACCAACGATCCAGGAGGACAAATTCACCGACGATGTCCGCCCTGGTCGCAGCGAGGACACGATCTCAGATGATGAAGCCGATCCAAGCGTGCAGGAGGACAAGTTCTCTGGTCCCTAGAGCACCTGCTGGCCCGAATCGGCTCGCACTGCATATATAATCACTTAATTAATGAGAATTGGTTGTGGTAAGGCATTGTGGCAGAGACCGATTAGTATTAGGTATGTATAAATAGCTATAAATAAGGAAATGAGGGTGAACTGCGGGTTGCAGGGCTAAGTTTGCAACTGAGGTCACAACTTGAGATCACCGAATTCTTTCGACATCTTCGCCTCAAGATTAAAAGTTTCCAAGTCCAGAGCGTGGAGCTCCACGGATAGAAGCTTGTCATAGTTTGGTTTTTCCTGGTGTTTTGTTGGTTCTCGCTTCTTGTGTTTGCGCTTAACAACGTCCTTAGGAGGAATCGGGGGGATGCCCTTCAGAGAGGTAGTGCGGGGTTGTATCACTGGCATTGCGGTCGCCTTGACAGGAGGCGGTGGGTTCACAATGGACTCTGCTCCCGAGATCAGCTTGCCGCCAATGATAGGTACGTGCCGGTGTCTATTGGCGGCGCTTCGAGAATGAGCGGTTGCTTCTCTGGGTACATAGTCGCTGAATCCTGGAGTAGGGAGGCAGCAGAAGCTTGGCGGACTGCCAGTACTGCACTTGCTCAACTGTTGGACCAGGCTCACGGGAGGTTCCTGCAGGCGCTGGGTTCTGACCGTATACACTATGTTTTTCAGCTGCTCGTATGCCCTGCGAGACTTGAAGCTCAGTAAAAGAGTTCTGTCGCTGGCACTGGGGAGGGCGGAATACGGCTGCTGGGACCGTAGTGCCAGTCTGTATTCCCCGTTCTTGCTTTGGTCTGGGAGTGAGTATACGTCAACCTCTGAGAGCGGCACCGCTCCCCACTCCCCTCGAAACAGGCCTGTGCTGGAAGTGAATATGGATATCGGCGATGATGGCTCATTGTCTGTTCGCTTTGGCTTGACATGAAGCGTTGCGTCGTACACGTCGATTTCGCCACGCGCCCACTTTTGCGGCAGCACGGCATAGAAGACCGGAATCTTCACCATTCGCGGCATGTACTGAAGAATGTCTCGCCTCGAGGTCAGTTCCGACACACCGCGAGTGACCTTGAGGTAGTATTTTGGGTTGGTTTTCTGCTCCTCAGCCTCGCACAGGTTCTCGATGCTGGGGCTCAGGGGAAAGTTTATGACCAGTTTATCGTGAGGGGTTCCCGACCAACTCTCGATTCTGGCATGAGGGCTGCTGCTGGATACACTGGGAGTCTTGGGACCGGCACTGCTTGCAGAGTCCGAGTAACTAGACTTTGGAGAGTGGAGCAATTTTGGTAGTATATTCTTGAATGGTTTCTGTGAGTTCTCTCGGACGTCCCCGAGGAAAGGCGGCCCCAGTATGTCTCGACTGATGGGGACGGGCTGGGTCCCTAGTGAGGGCAACATCTTGGCTTGTAGGTTTGATTTAGACTTCTTCAATCCCTTGCTCGGCTTGCTTGGCCATGTGGCGATGATGTCGGTTAAAAACTCATTCGGTCTGGTCGCCCTGCTCAGTCCATGGCAAACCTCGTAAAGAGTCAGCTCTGAGGTTTTGCGGTCGAGGTGAGTCAGGGCAACTGTGGCTAGCAAATCACGCACCTGCCATTGAGCGTGAAATCTCACGTCCAAGGTTTTTTCGTCTGGAAGTACTACTCGAACAGACTGCTCAGTGGCACGCCTGCATTCAGGCGAGCCTACCATCTACGAACGGGATGTATTCACTTTGCAAATAACTGAAACTTCTAGCTGCGACTGCAATCTTATATATATCTACAAATTCGAAACAAGAACTGATTGGGTTAGGATGCATCATGCAGAGGTTCTGCTCCTTAAAAAGTAATCTAGTGCCTGCAGGACTTTGTGGGGAGTGAAAAATGTGTGCATTTTCTCCCAGCAGACACTAGTGGCTGCGCTGCACCTCAATGGTGCTTGGTTTATCGGGTTTGCTCGGATCTAGTTCAACAACTTGCCGCTTGCATTTGTGAAACCACGCATGCATTACTCTGGGCGTGTAACGGTACTAGAGAAGTAAGATGTCCCAGTTACGCTTGGACAGGGGTGCTGCGTTGCGCCGTGTTTTTGTAAGCCCCGGCAATGTTTGAATTTTTCGACTGCTAGTCCAACGACCCCGTTGGTTACCTGTCCTGACTAAGTGTTTCAGGTGAAGTGGCCCATTTGGGATGTCTCCACAGATAGCCATCACGGATCAGAAACGAATCTTGGAACTGATACTAGAGTTTGTGGGGAAAAATGCCCCACGTGCGAACTAATTGAATCCCAGCGCTAATTTGCGACATATGCGTTCTCCCGTGCAGGTTGAGTCAGAGCATGCATGCTGGATACAAAGTTTAGATACCCCTGAACAGTGCATAGTGTTAGCGAGCGGCGATGGTGATTTCTTTTGCCGACAGTTTCAGGAGTTTTTCGAGGCCACGTGGCGTGTCAGCCAATGCAAGCTCGTTCGAATCAGCGTTTTGGGCGTCGGGATGACGTGCTGATACATCCTGTACGGGAGTCTCAGATAGGAGAGATATTGATACATTTTATGTACTAGAGTCTCAAGTAGCCCACGAATATGCGCAGTGGCAACAAAGACGGCTATGTGTACATGAGAATGACTGAACAGACAATTTAGGTTCATTACGCTGGTTCGTGACGTAACATTGCAGTGTAGATCTGTTTCAGATATCAGGTGGTATGATGGGGATGCTACGAGGCACGTAGGCTGGTCTTTATGCAAAGTATGAACTATGTACAGGATTTTGGGCGATCAGGATCGGGGTGAGGGGGCGATCCCACTGAGCTCTGCCGCTCTCCGCTTGGCCTCCTCGACCGAGTCGTACTGGCCCCTGAAGAATGTGTAGTGGAGAACAATGTCGTTGTTGTACGCCAGGGCGGGGTCGCGGGCGTAGTCTGGGTCGATGAAGAAGAACACCGGCATCTCCACCTCCTCGCCGGGCTGCAGCAGCTGCTCCTCGAAGCAAAAGCACTGGATCTTGGAAAAGTACGCCGCACTGCGGTCTGGCACCACCGTGTAGGTGGCCATCCCGATGATTGGCTCGTTGCTGTTGTTCTTGGCCTTGTAGAACGCTAGGGCCGTCTCGCCGGGCAGCACAGACACCTCCTTCTGCATTGGCTTGAACGACCACGGCATCTGCGAGCTGACCTCCGAGGAAAACTTGACGTGAATGCGGCGTCGGCCCTCGACGGGCACCATGCGGTCCTTGGAGAACTTTTTGGCGTCCGTGAGGGGGGTTCCCCCGAATCCAGTCCTGCTACAGAGGGCCTGATAGAACGGAACCGCAGCGTAGGTCAGGGTCCCGGCCCATATTATGGCCGAGCCGGTGTACAGAGCAATACTGGCGATGTTACGCTTACTTCTTGCAGACTTGGCCGCACGGAACTGGTTCACCTGTTCGGGTGATAGTCGCGGCCGGTTGTGCAGAAGTCGAGTAAATCGCATGAACTCTGTGGCGGGCGCCACGCCAGAAAATGGAACCACGCTCCCGGGGTCGATTATCTAAAATGCCACAAAATTCAAGCGAATGCGACGCTCGTAGCGATGGTAACACGAAAAATCGGCCGTCGGCGCTGGGTTGCTATTGCAGCGTAACGCGTAAATAACAAACACTGTATTATGTGAGGCCGTCACCTACTCGTTTCAGAATCACAATTTCGAGGTTGATTGAGCGGACACCAGAGCACTGGTTGCTGGGCGGAGCGTTCGGGCGCCCCTGCAACGCCGTTTCAAGGCTTATCACGGCGCCGTCCAAGTGGCGCGTGCGCACACCTAGTTGCAACTGAAACCGCGCGCATTGTGGCGCCCCCAGATTGTTGAGCGGCAATTGCGCCAGAGCGTGGCGCCGATAGCCTCAGGGTTAGGGGGATTTCGCCACTGCCTGTCGAGTATACGGTCGTGTGGGGTAAAAGCTTTTTACCTAATTTATATCTAGCCATGAAGAAACGGAAAGTGGACCACGCCTGCGTTTACTGTAGGCGCTCTCACATGACCTGCGACAACGACAGGCCATGCGGCCGGTGTGTTCGTCGCAACATCGGCCACCTGTGCCACGACGAGCCACGACGGGCCCCCAGTTTCCAGGAACAGGTCGGCTCGGAATTCGACAGCATTGCGGAGTTCCTCAATTTCTTCGACGCCTCAGAAGTCGACTCGAGCCTCAGCGAGGCCTCGGCGACCGAGCGATTCATGCTTACTGCCGCTGATCCAGAGCACGTGAGCCCCGAGGGTCGGCTCAAGCAGGTAATTGACGCCAAAGTGAGGGCCGGCCTGCTCAAGCCGTTTGATTACGTCGGCGGCTACGACCGCCTCAAGGAGTACATGGACAGGTACATGGTGGACAGCTCGCAGCAGCGAATTCTCAAGAGCCTGGCGAAATTCCGCCCAGGGTTTCGAGCCGTCGCCAAAAGCCTCGAGGACGTTGATCTAATAATGGTCGAGGAGTACTTTGAGCGCATGCTCCTCGAGTACGACCGGGTGTTCTCGAGCGTCGCGATGCCCGCATGCCTGTGGCGCCGCACTGGGGAAATATACCGCGGCAACAAGGAGTTTGCAGAACTAATAGACGTACCAGTCGAGGACTTGCGTGACGGCAAGCTCGCCATCTATCAGCTCATGGGCGAGGACAGCACCGTGAACTACTGGGAAAAATACGGCTCAATAGCGTTCAACTCAGACCAAAAGGCGGTAGTCACTACCTGCACCCTCAAAACCTTGCACGGCCGCAAGAGGCACCAGTGCTGTTTCAGTTTCACAATCATCCGTGACAAGTACAACATACCTAGCTGCATCGTGGGAAACTTCATCCCCACCGGCAGGTGAATATTTATACTCTCTGTACGAGAAAGGAATCTGGCATTCAACTCGTAGCATTGTACACTCACATGTAATATGTATACCTACGTAGTTAAGCTCCCTTGTGGTGCTTTGTCTTTTGAGCGTCGCCGGCCTGGGGTCGGTCCCTGCGCAGGCGCGATTTGTGCTCCTTTTTGCTCTGGAGGAATTGCTCGACCGTCAAGTCCGTGCCCTTGACTTCTTTGTCGAGGTTCGGGACGAAGTAATATGTGAGGTGCGTTTGGGGGGCACTTTTCTTGGACGGCAGTCTGTGCGGGCGAGATAGCAGCTGGCGTCCAGACCACTGGTGCAGCATGTCGCCGACGTGCACAGTCACGAGGTCCTCATCGTCCTCGACGTCTGTCCACGGCCCGCGAAGAGGGTCTGCAGACACCTGCAGCGACGGGTTGCCCTCGCGCTGGAAAGTCACTGCCAAACACGCTGGATCGGTCTTTCGGTCCCAGAGCAAGAACTCGTCGTCGTCCTGGGTTTCAGCCAATGGGCTGTGCAGTGCCGTGAGATTGCAGCCGTGGTTGAACCGATCTGTGAGGTCCGACAGGTCGTCAAAGTCGTCCTCGAGCCCCAGCTCATTGGCGTACACCGACATGATAAATCGACACAGATCCAAGCTTTTGCTCTGTAGAGCCTCGGTTTTCTCCTGAAACCCCGGTATATCAGGCCACTTGTCGTCCAGTCGGGGCCCAACCTCCAAATAGTGAGTCTCCTCAAAAGACCCGCTTGGCCGAGCACGGCGGGTGGTGTACGCCCCACTTCTCGCGCGAGCGTCCTCGGGAAGCACGAAGAACTGGTCAAACAGTTCGTAGGCGTCGTCAATGTCATTTCGAGGAATATCATGGTTCCTGATCTGGAACATGCCCTCGGTGATCCCAGCGTTCCAAATCTCCTTGGAAATCCGGGATTTTCTGCTGGCCAAGTCACTCAGGTCAATTACTGGAATCATTCTCGTTCGATGCAGTTGGGAGAGCAATTCAAGTTATACATGTGCCAGTGGTTATAGTGCCCCGCGAGGGCGCCTCTCAGCCACCTCTTTGGGTTCAATTAAATGCTCAAGCAGCTGTGCCGACTGCTAATTTCACCACACGAGCCCTGGGCCTATCTAGAGCCGGTGCGTCCTGCAGATCGCTTAATATGCATTGCTCAGAGTCGGAGCACGCCCTAGGAGAGCGGCCCGTTTTTCGTAAATAGCTACGTCTCAGACTATCTAGACAAGTGCGTGCCTCGGTACTCTGCACACCTGTGCAATTCAACAGCTGATCTACTTGGCCTGCAGGTAACGAGCTATCAAAAACTAAATAAGCATAGCGAGCGGGCGAACAACCTCGCAGTTCCACACCACTGACTGATCACCGAATGTTGAGGATCTTTTCGAGCGATACGTCCGTCCAGGCGGGCTCTTTGACTCGCTTCACTGGAAACGGCCGATAGCTCTCGAATGCGAGCTCGTCCTCGTCCTCCTCATCAATCAGCTTGATGTCCTCGTGCTCCACCTTGGTGGGCTGCCAATTGCGGGCCAAATACTCGACCCGCGACGACGTCTGGTGCACATGCGACCGGTGCGAGTCCATAAACAACCATCTGCTGACTAACAGTTAGTCGATCAGGTGCTCCGAGACGCCATTACTAACGCCGTAATTGACGCGTCCACACCACCGCGCCGTCGCATGAACTTCACGCTGGAGGACCGGAAGCGCTCCAAAGGGTCCCAAATTGGCTCTGATAAGCTCCCCGGGCGTGTTGGCGCGCCGCTCGGCTCGAGCCCGCGCCTCAGTCCTGGCGAGCCGCGACTCTCGACCCCAAACCCGTCGAGAGTCGACAAGAACTCACAGAAATTCTCGCCTCCTAAAGATGTAAAAAGCGGCCTCTTTGTGAGCCCGCGGCCGCCCGAGCCGCTGGCCTCTGGTCCCCCGAGCACCCCCACTCGTAGCTCGCCAAAGCGCGGGATTCTTTCGTCACCCCCCCTTGCTGACGAGACGGTGTTTGTGCAGGACCGCCCAGAGACTGCGGACAACTCGCATCTCGTCGCCCAGCAGTCGTACTTGGCCCAGAAAATGAACATTGCCGAGCAGCGGCAGCGGGGCGTCCACAAGCGAGGATTTATTGGCAACAAGGGCTACACTCGCGACCCGGGCCCCGTGATCAACCACAAGGCGTTTTACAAGTCGCTCGACGCCGGCACTCCCGTCGAGCATTTCACCCAGCTCATGATCTGGTGCCTGACTCGCCGGTTGGCGTGGATCGAAAAGTCAGAGACTCCAGAGGACGCCACCTTCGAGAGCATCACCGTCAAGAGCGCTCTCGAGGAGCTAATAAACAAGCTGGCGCTCGGCAAGTTCTCGCTCGACTGGACCAAGGGATCGATATTCGGCGCCTCGGCGAACCTGGAGCTGGCGCCAAATCGCCTCAACGAGCAAAACTCCCGCATGATCGAGCGCCTCGACCAGCACCTCAGGGACATACGGGCCGAAAAAGAGACCTGGAGGAACATGGCCAAAAAGTTCGAGCTCCCGCTGCCGCAGGTGGAGCTGCCAAAGCCCGGCGAGGTCGACGTCCCGTTGGCCCCGGCCCTGCAAGAGGTCAAAAAAGTCAACGTCCGCGACCTCGAGTCCAACATCCTCAAACTGGGGAGCGTCATATCCGCGGCCCAGGTCATGGCCGAGCACGCAGACGAGATCGTTCAAGAGACAAAACAACGAGTGTTGGAACGTTGAAGTGACAATTGAAGGCTCCCACCTCGATTGACACCTCCTTATTTATAGTTATTTATTGATGTAGCCACTTGGGTCACGGGAGACCGGGTGCCTGACTACCAGTGCTGCATCGACTCTCAACGATCGGTGACGCCTACAAACCTTGGATCAGCTTGCCACTAAGCCTGTAAGCCCCAGCCAACTGGCTCCAGCCCCCCTTAGTAAGCTTGCTCTTGTCATGTCCAGTCTAATTCGGTCAATCAAAAATGTCACGAATGGGTATACTTCCTCGCAAGTGAAGGTGCGGAATGCTACATCAAACGAAGAGTACGGGCCATCGACCCACGAGATGTCCGACATCGCTCAACTCACATACCAGAACCAGGAACTGTTCTTTATCATGGACATCATTGATAAGCGTTTGAACGACAAAGGCAAGAACTGGCGTCATGTCCTCAAGAGTTTGACACTGCTCGACTATTTGGTGCACAATGGCAGTGACAATGTCGTCATTTGGTGCCATACGAACCTGTATGTGATCAAATCCCTGCGCGAGTTTCAGTACAGAGACGAGAGCGGCAAGGACCAGGGAGTCGCTATTAGGGCCCGTGCCAAGGATCTCACCTCTCTACTGCAGGATACCGAGCGCCTCAGATCGGTGCGGGCCCGGGCTGGAAGCGGCCGCGGCCGCCGCGGCACACGCCGCCAACGCACTCCGCCCTCTAGGTCTCGCAGCCGCGAGCGGATCAGCCGCCCATCCCGCTACAGGAGCCAGGGAAGCCAGGCAGCACCTGACGAGAATGACGAGGAGTTGCAAAGAGCTCTTAAACTGTCGATGGAAACTGCGGAAGAAGACGAACGGAGGCGCCAGCAGCTCAAGAGTGCCTCCTCCGATGATCTCAATAAGGCCATAAACCTCAGCCAGCAGAACGGACTGTACTCTCAGCAGGACTGGCAGGCATACCAACAGGCGCAGGCCGAGTTCCAGGCGTACCAGCAGCAGCTCGCATTACAGCAGACAATGGCTCAGCAGCAGCAGCAGCAGCTTTACGAGCAGCAGCAGCAACAGGCGCTGTATCAACAGCAGCAGCAGGCGTTGTATGAGCAGCAGCAGTACGAACAGCAACAGGCGCTTTACCAGCAGCAACTACAACAGCAGCAGCAGCAGCAGCAGTATGAACAGTCACAGCAACAGCAGGAGCCGCTGGCTCCGTTGCAGCCCCTCAAAACCGGATCCAACAATCCGTTCGCCATGCCCTACGACTCGACCCCGTCTCAGCCTACTCCGTTTTCCCAACAAAACACTGCGTTTTCTCAGCAGAATACTCCATTTTCTCAGCAAAACACTTCATTCTCCCAGCAAAACACTCCATTTGCCGCGTCTAACCAAACTGGGAGCCTTCCGTTCTCTGCGACACAGACTCAGTCGACAGCTTCTCCTTTCGCGCAGCCCCAGAACCGGCAATCCACTGGCAAGCCCAGTCTCAGCCGACAAAATACTTTTAACAAGGATCATATGGATCAACTAGATCACCTGCTCAACCTCGAAGTCCAGGCAGATTCATTCGGCAATACTGGAAGTGCTCGTCTTCCACAACATCATACTGGTACCACAGGAGTTATCAACTCCGCTGGTGTAGGCTATGCGGCGCTTCCATCGTCCTCCACCGGTAAGGGAGGCTTTTCAAAGAATCCCTTCCAGCAGCAGTACACTGGTATTGCGACTACTCAGATGCAGCCCTCGCACACTGGCTACGGTTTTGGTAACGCTAACCAGCAGAAAGACCCAGATGCGCTCATTGATCTATAATTTATTGCTGTAAATTAATTAACATTAGACTGTTAGTACCAGCTCCAGAGAACCTAGACTACGCACAGAGTACAAGACGCCATTAGCTATTTAAGTTATGCTTAATTTATTAATTTTATTTCTCGGCATCAGCCTTGTCCTTAGCACGCTTAGCACGGATACCAGCGTAGCGAGCGTTGGAGCGAGCCACCCGAAGCTTGCGGTAAGCGTTGGGCTCTTCAACAGAGGAGACGGAAGCGGTAGTGATCTTGAACTGAGCAGAGGAGACGGGGAAGGAGGCCTCGATATCAATCTGCTGGGCGCCAGAGACGTCCTGGGAGTCACCCTTCTTGGGCTTGCCGGCACGGCGAGGGAACAAGATGAGGCGAGCCTTGTACTCTTTGAGGCGCTGGACGTTGAGCTCGAAAGCCTCGACGCTGCGGTTTTGACGACGGAAATCAACGGCAATGCCGACGGTGCTGGCAAACTTGCGGGGAATCTCAGCAGCCTTCAACTCCTCAAGAGTGAAACCACGGCCAGCACGCTGGCGACGGTTGTAGCGCTGGGTGGGGCAGCGAACGACGGGGCGAAGAGCCTCCAAAGGACGGGGGGCAATGCGGGAGGCCTTTTCAGCACGAGCGGCACGGCGAGAAGCCTTCTTGCCAGCCTGGTCGAAGTGAACGCGAACGCGTTGTTGCCAGTCCTTGCGGAAGTGGTTCTTAAGGATGGGGTTATTCTTGGAAACAGCCATTGGAGAGACGACAGCTTCACCGGCCTGAGTGGGTCAATCCATGAGTGGGAAGTGTCAGGGCTCGTGCCCTATGTACTTAGTAAGCGTGCCCGCGACTGTCTCTAGAGTGGATGAAAGCCTCGATTTTGCTAAATGTGAAGTCAAATTGTACGAGTATGGAGACTAGGTGATTAAATGTGTGCGCGGCGAACGTGCTCATGACCTGCGCGGCGGACACCTCTCAGCCACTGAAATTTTTCAGTATAGTGGCGAGAGCCAGATCGAGCGTATAGTTTTCTAAAATACAAATTAAATAGTTCTAGCGAGCTAGTTGGCCGCGTTCATGTCGAATCGCCAGGTTCTCCGGTCATTTGGCGTACGTTGATATTGATTCTTTTGGTCCTGATATAGTCATTGAACCCAGGCAATTCACTATTAATCCCACTAGGCTCCTCAAAGACCCTCCCTACTCCGTGGAAAGCCCAGCGCGATTCCCCGCCCATCACCAGCACGTCGCCTGATCGCAGCAAGATGGGCAAAGGTGCTTGATCATAGCGATCGAGCCCAATGTAGAAGATACACGGGAGACCTAGCGAGAACGAGATCAAGTCCTGATGACATTGTTCGGCAACATCCTGGTGAGGGCTGAGAATATCTCCCTCGCTATAGTAGTTGACAATAGCTGCGTCTGCACGAACTCCGAAGACTTTCTGAATGAATTGCGCTAATTGGGACGGAAACTCTGGGAATCCCTTGTCTCCTTTGGTAAATGAGGGGTACACTTTGTCTGTCCAGTTGTACTGACCGCCGAGGGTCGTCCACCTTAGTTTTTTCTGAAGCTGTGCATTGGTCAACTTGTCAGTACGGCCAGTTAGGAGGTTTATTGGTCGCTGCAAATCGTGATGTGCGTCCAAGTTCGTCAAATGCCTTGGATCACTAAGATAGGTGGTTGTGGAGTCGACTGCCATCATGGTCTGCAGCTCTGGGGTGATCATTCCTCTGTAGATCTTGAGGCCGGGTAGCTGCTCCACTGTCAATTCGCAGTATTTCTCGGGAGCCGTCAGCTGATAAACCTGATAGCCATGCTGCAGAGCAGGAGATGCGAGAACCTCTGAGGTTTTGACGTTATAAATATCTACATGCTCCGGTTTATCAGGGTCGAGAAAAGGCTTTTGTACCGGCCCTTTGCGATGGAGTTTATAAAGGGGCTTGAATAGATCCATAACCAAGGATGACAAAAACCGGTAGAAGAAAAAATTATATGTACATCAGGGAGCCTTGGTGCGGAGTTGCAAGCCATGCCACTTTGTGATTTCGTCTTTCAAGATCTCGTTTACCAATCTGTGTTGTTTCACCAAAGTCATACCTTTGAACTCTGGGCTTACCACATTGATTGCAAACATTGACCCGCAGCCGCCGGACACATCCTTAACGGCGAGGTCGGTAGGCTGAAGTTTGGTTTTGAGTAGATCGTACACTTTCTGCTCGTAGTCACCCATTGATGAGTATCTACGGACAGCCTGAGCAAGCGGTCGTTTCCACATATCGTTAGGTAATAAAGTGAGGACTGCGAATATATGCTGGGAGGATTTGTCAAAGCATCGATAATTACCGAAATTGTGATAGGCAAGTTCTTGCGCAATGGGACCGGTTCGATTCCCTCTTGGGAGCAATTATGAAGTGCAGATCTACATGCTGGGTGTAGACGATTCAGTACGTGCGTGAGCGCTAGCCATCTGTTGGTGGTCAGTTGCGGTTGATGAACGTAGCCCAAAGTCCTGCTGAACTCAAAATAGAAAAGTCCCAACCCGCAATCTGGCCAAAAGTCAGCTCAAATACTCGCACGCCACATGACGACCTCCCAACTGTCATTACGTGATTTTTCCTGAAGCAGATTAGCTTTTAAGGGTATCCCCTTTTTTTATTATATTACTAAATAAAATGCTTTAGTTCTCCTTGAGCAGGGCATCACGCTTCTCAGCAATGCGCTGGGCACGGCGCTCACGAGCAGCCTTGTTGCGGGCACGGCGTGCGGTGGCCTCGTCTTTGAGACTCTTGTCACGGGCAGCCTCGGCCTTGGCCTTAATAATGTGCTCGATGACTGCACGCTTGTGCTTGAAGGTGTTACCTTTGGCGGAAAGGTAAAGGCTGTGATAGAGGTGGCGGTCGATCTTGCCGGAGTCGCGGTATTTGGCAAGGACACGGCGGAGAACGCGGAGGCGGCGCATCCAGACGACCTGGACGGGCATACGAGCGTTGGCAGTACCCTTGCGCTTACCGTAACCAGTGTGGCGACCAGCGCGCTTGGCAGCGGCCATGGCGCGGGTGCGCTCGCGGGAGGCACCGACTGAGGGCTTAGCGATGATCAAGCCGTTGGAGACTAAGCGGCGGATTTCCTGGCGGGAGTTAGCTTCGCCGAGCTGGCGGACCTCGCTGGGGTCGAGCCAGATCTTGCGCTGGCCGACACCGAGGACATCGGCGGCGAGGCGCTTCTGCAAACTAAGATTCGTCATTAGAGAAGGATTCGAGGTTGCGGGTATTTGGGGGTGGTGCCACACCGAGCCCTAACTGCTTAGTAATGAAGACGGGGAAAGAGTCATCGCCGCGGGCCAGGGTGGGCAGAGCGGCGAGTGACTGATTCCGGCTGCGGTCGTGACTATGGTGGGCTCGCCTCACTGGCGCTCTGGGTCTGGGTGCGTACTCCTAACATGTGGTGCGTCACGTGATGCAACATGATGGAAGTGAGGCGCCGCGAACTCGCCTACTGCGTCAACTAATTCTCTACGTGGTCTACGTGTTGGTCGTTTCGTCCCTCTACTGTGGAGAGGCTGCATCTCGGACGCCAAGCAATTGCCACTCGCAGCCCCTCAGATTAATGCGCTCATTGGTCGCGCGAAATAGGTCATATCAAGCACAGGCACCGAATTGAGCCAGTTTATCTCCAATAAAGTGCGCTAGCGCCCTGGCTGCAGTGCAGACAGACCTCAATGCGAAAGTGCGAGGCCTTCTCGCTCACATGCGCACGACCCTTTTGTTCTAGGATTACTAGAACTCTTGGCAAAATAGACGCTTTGAAGGTTTTGTGGGTTCAATGGGAAATTCGCTTATGTGTCACACTGCATAAATGTAAACAACCTGCTGTAGCCAAAACTGGCGAAGGTAGCAGGTGTACCCTGGCGTCAGCTCTCGAGAGCTGGCTCTGCGGCCCTGGGTGGGTCCAATAAATGGACTCATGCGTGCGGGATTTACTATATGTGTGCCGAGACTCTGTAGCCCAGCTACATTCAATGCTTGACTTGTGTTTGTTTGATGCGTCACGTTTCCAATTTCTGTGTGTCATCACATTGGTCTTTACGTGAGTCGAGGTGACACCAATTTCTTCAGCACCTTTCGGGCTTGGCTATTAGTATGCTTACACAGTAGTGAAAAGTCCGATTCGACGACGTGCGACACTGCCAGAATGCACTGCTGAACCGCATCCCCGGGTTGATGCAGCACCACGCTCCATCGGTCTGGGTTGTGCTGAAAGTGGCTTTACAGGCACCTGTGCCACCCTTTTAGGACGTTATGCACTGCGCCCGCGGCTACCAGATCATGCATATCTATTTTTGGCTCGCACTAGTGCTGATGCTGTTGTAGCCTCGCGGCCGGCCTGGCGACGCAATCAAGCCACAATCAATCCAAAACACGTCCAACGTTCCGGCGCAAAGCCACCCCCTTTGCACTGCTGTGCATATTGCCACTGTGGCACTGGGATGAGGGTGGTCGCCTCAGCATGCAACTGCCCAAAGCTCCAGAGATTGGGTGCCAAAATCAGTGCCAATGCCTGAATTTGTTTGGAAATACACGTGTAGCCTCTACCTGTGGCTGCCACCGTCGCCTCCTGCATCTTTGCGCCACCCGCAGCAGTGAATCTCCCTCGAAATTCTTAGCCTTTAACCAAAGCTCTCTGTTCGCGGTGCTAGTTTGTAGTTTTGTCGCGTGACGCAGCCCGTTATGCTCATGCACCAATTATACAGTCTGACTCATCCATTGTTTACACTATAAGTAGCACCACCCTCTTCCCCGTCCACAGTTTGCTCGATGTGCGGAATCTTTGGGTACATCAACTACCTCGTCCCCAAGACAAGAGGTGAGATCATCAACACTCTTATCGAGGGCCTCCAACGCCAGGAGTACCGCGGTTACGATAGTGCTGGTCTCGCCATTGACGGTGACGACGACGATATTTTGGTGTTCCGCCAGGTTGGCAAAGTTAAGGAGCTTAAGAAGCTGATCGATGAGGACAAGAAATTAAATAGAGATGAGGTCTTAGATTGCCACGCTGGTATCGCCCACACCCGTTGGGCCACTCACGGCCCTCCTGCGACCCGTAACTGTCACCCCCAGACCTCTGGCCCTGGAAACGAGTTTGCGGTCGTTCACAACGGTATCATTACCAACTATAAGGAGCTCAAGCAGTTTTTGGGTGCAAAGGGCTTCCACTTCCAGTCCGAAACCGATACCGAGTGTATCGCCATGCTGTTCAAGTACTTGTACGACACAAACAACCAAAAGGGAGGCCCGTCCCTCGACTTTAGCCAGCTCACCAAGCTGGTGCTCCGCGAGCTTGAGGGTGCCTACGGTTTGCTCTGCAAGTCCGTTCACTACCCGTTCGAGGTGGTGGCATCCCGAAAGGGCTCACCTCTCTTGGTGGGCGTCAAGACCGACAAGAAGCTCAAGGTCGATTTCGTGGATGTGGAGTTCCAGGACGCCCCGTTGGCCGCCGATGTCGATCTTTTGAGCCCGAACGGACCGGCCAGCCTTACCCTGCCCATGCCCAACCCCATGGATGGACTTCGTCACTCTCAGTCTCGCGCATTTTTGAGTGAGGATGGCCCCATTGCCTCAGAGCTGTTCGTTGCCAGCGACCCCGCTGCAGTAGTCGAGCACACCAAGAAAGTATTGTTCCTGGAAGACGATGATATTGCCCACGTCTACGATGGTGAACTTCACATCCATCGCGCCACTCACACCAGTGGAGAATCCACCATTCGCCAGATCCAGACTCTAGAGATGGAGTTGGTCCAAATTATGAAGGGCGACTACCCCCACTTTATGCTCAAGGAGATCAATGAGCAGCCTAATTCCATTGTCGACACTATGCGTGGTCGTGTTGATTTCGACAACTACAGCATCCAACTCGGTGGTTTACGGCAGTATATCACCACTATCCGTCGCTGTCGCCGTATCATCATGATCGCCTGTGGTACCTCTTATCACTCATGTATGGCTGTGCGGCAGATTTTCGAAGAGCTCACTGAAATCCCCGTCAGTGTCGAGCTTGCGTCAGATTTCTTGGACCGTAAATCGCCAGTGTTCCGTGACGATGTATGTATCTTTGTGTCTCAGTCTGGTGAAACTGCAGACTCTATGCTTGCCCTGCAATACTGCAACGACCGTGGCGCTCTTACCGTCGGTATCGTCAACTCTGTTGGTAGCTCTATCTCTCGCATGACCCACTGTGGTGTCCACATTAATGCCGGTCCCGAAATCGGTGTTGCTTCTACAAAGGCTTATACTTCGCAGTACGTTGCCTTGGTCATGATGGCCCTTTCTCTTTCAGACGATAGACTTTCTATGCGGGAACGCCGCAAGGAAATTATTGATGGCCTCAAGAACATTAGTTCACAAATCAAGGAGGTACTTAAACTCAGCGACTCGATTCGCAAGTTTTGTGATACTGTGCTTGCAAACCAAAAGTCATTGCTGCTCTTGGGTCGCGGCTTCCAGTTCGCTACTGTCCTGGAGGGCGCCCTGAAAATCAAGGAAATTTCTTACATGCATTCAGAGGGTGTTCTAGCCGGTGAGTTGAAACATGGTGTACTGGCTCTCGTCGACGAGGATCTTCCTATCTTGGTCGTTGCAACCCGTGATTCCCTTTTCCCCAAGGTCATGTCGGCTGTCAACCAGGTGGTTGCCCGCAGTGGTAACCCCATCATCATCTGTAACACCGGTGATGTGCCCAAGTTCAACCTGAACGATGAGACAAAGGATAAATTCGGTTTCATCGAAGTACCTGCCACTGTTGATTGCTTGCAAGGTATCCTCAACGTCATTCCTTTGCAGCTCATGAGCTACTGGCTCGCGGTGAATAAAGGGGTTGACGTCGATTTCCCTCGTAACCTCGCAAAGAGCGTAACTGTTGAATAATAAACTGGCAGTGGCGTTTTGAACTCTCTAGGCATCTAATTATGTATACTATTTTCGTTTATACAACATAACAAGTTTCAGGCGCTAGTAGCACTGCACCACTGTGAGCGTCAAGCACTGCATCCACGCAGCACACTTGTATAATAAATTACTTGGTTGGCTTGAAGAGTTCCAATTTCTTGGTTTTACCACCGAATGCTAAATTCTGTGCCCAGTCAACACAATACAAGTCATTATCAGTTTTCTGATCCTGCTCAAGAGTATACATGCTCTTATTAGTGCGGATATCCCAAATCCGCACCGTTCCGTCGTGTGAAGCGCTAGCGAGCTGGTGAGCATTATCAGGAGAAGGACTGAGCGAAACCACAAAATTACGATGGCCGTAAAGTAGCGTCTGGGTCGTTTTCATGGTTGCTCTGGGATCCACCAAAATGATGTGGCGGGCACTCGAGCCACAAGCCAACAGATTAGTGTCTTTAAGCGTCGCAATTGATAGTAGGCTGTGTGAGGCGGTCTTGGTATCCACTAGGCTGCCAGTCACCAAGTCCCACGTGCGAATGCTGTGGTCTTCGGAAACCGAGTAGCACACGTCTGCATCGGTGAAGTGAGGTGCCAACCCGGTGACCGCAGCAGTATGGCCCTCGAGCGTTTTGAGGCTTCCATGAACCTTTGAGTTTTTGAACGCAGCCTCGGCAAGTTTGCGACGCTTCTGGCTACTGGAGAATTTGGATGTCTCAGAAGCATGTGCCGCAGGTAAATCCTTGAGCTTTGTGGACCACAACCGGAGTGTATTGTCAGATGAGCCACTCACGATATGAGTACCGAATGCAGTTACGGCATTAACCGAGGATGTATGGCCTTGGAATACACAGCTGATTTCACCTTTCTCGATATTCCACAACATCAGGTTGCGATCATAGCTTGCTGATACAAGTTTTCGGTCGTCGATCCATTTCACTGCGTTGACTGTACCACTGTGACCAGCTAAAGCTTTTGTGACGTTCCCACTCTGATCCCAAATTCGCACCACACCATCAAATGAGCCAGTGGAAATTACGTCCTTGCGCTGGTGCACTGCAGATACCCAGTCGTCGTGTTGGAAGGCGGCCAAGAATGTGGGAGGTAAAATAGAGCGAACATACTCTAGCGTAATAACAGATTCAGCAGATTTACCTTGACTTGCCAAATACTGCTCTAGGTTTCCTTTCAGAAGTTGCCCATCGATCAAAAAGTCAAACGGAATTGGATCGACCGTTTGCAAAAGTTGATTAACAACCTCGGAAAGGCCATAGCGTTTTAGGTTCGTGGGAACGTAAATTGGACTGTCGTCCACTTTTATGTCTTCATCCCGAGTAGTCAATCGTACTCGAACAGAGTGCGTATCCATATGAAAAAAATTATGTAAAGTGAATATTTATTGTACGAAGGCCAGAGAGTGCACTCGAGGAAAAGCACTGAATTCATAAATATTTACGCAAATTCCTAGAAAAACCTTTAAATTCTACAACGCATGTGCTCTGGATGTGTCGCTTTAGATACTAGGTTTAGCTGGGCCTATCACCGTGACGGAGAAATGCTGGGATGGTATACGATATACGCTTTTATATACCCAGCATCTAATATATCCTAGTTCCTCTAAAATCCTATCAAATCGCTGTTAAAGAGTGTTGACTCAAAAGCCGGTGGCGTTTGCCGCCCTGATTCGTCAATTTACCAATTAGCCAAAAGTGAACGTAATTAGGCAAAAAGTAGAAACTTATCTGTCCAAGACTATATATCTACCTGATAACTCGACGGAAAGCATGCATGATTACTATACGAGCACAGTAATATTCTCTCTGTAATCATCCTTGGCTATGCGGCGATTCCATAGTCTTCCCCGGCTTTTGCGAAGCAAATATTATTTTTACGATTTGGCTTCTAGTCAACCCCGCTCTGATCATTCAGACAAGGCAGCCGCCAAGTCAATGGTGTTCGATCCAAAGCTGAATGCTCCCACGGAATCGATGGAAGAGCGTGTTGCCAAAGTGTTTGGTAGTCTAGGTAGCCGTGAAGAAAGTCGAAAGGAGGCACAGGCGAAAGCTGTGACCGTTTGTGGCATAAAAGTTCCTGCTCGACCTGAAGAGCCCACAAACTGCTGTGGAAGTGGATGTATCAACTGCGTTTGGGAACTGTATAAAGATGAAGTCGATGATTGGCGAAAATTACGCAAGAAAGCACAGTCAATGCTCATGAAGCCCGAGAACAAATCCATAAAGTGGCCCAAAGAACTTGGCCCTGAGCCCACTAACCGCGGTAAGGCGACGGTGGATACACAAGATGACGAGGATATTGGTCTTGATCCTGGTATTGCTGCATTTATCGCCACTGAAAAGAGGCTACATGAGAAAAAACGCAAGCGTGCTGCACAACAGAGCAGCTTATAGCAAGCACGACTTGTTTGATTATTTAGCATTTGATCATATGTCTGATTATAATTTTGTAGTGTATGAGATATCTTCTCGCTGTTGATCGTGGGATCAATCTAGAAGAAGGCACTAAAGTTTCGCTAGCTGTTTTCTCTTGCTATCGAGTGTGATAGAGGCTGAAAAGCAGATTAACTGTTTTTAACTATTCATCGTATAGATTTGACAGATTGGTTTCGTCTCTTCTTGAACTAGGTAAGCTGTTTAGCAGCCCTAGGTAAAGGTAATAAAAAAGGAAGTGAAGAAAATATAAAAAGGAATATAGAATTACATCAATCATTCGTTTTTACTTACAGGTCAAATTGGACTGGTCATTACGTAGTGCAACCACAACGTCGATGGTCGGGTCATTAAAGTTAAACAGCATAGACACAGGTGCACCTCCCGTTGGGATACATACAGATGCCGCTACACTAGCGCGACATTGGGCATTTTGAGGGCCGCAGATGCAAAGAGCCTGGGCATGGAACATACGGCCTTGTGTGATGGCGAGGCGACTTGCCAGGCGGGACTTCCCGGCATCAGGATTAATACCATTGCTGCTTCCATTCCTCGTCGTCGCCTCTATCCAGCGCAAGAACGATCTCTGCTAGCTTTTTCTGCAAGATAGCGATACCGCGCTCTACCACCTCATTAGGTTTCAACTGCCCGGTGGTTTCAACGTTCATGTAAAAAGTATCAGGCTTTGCATTATAGTCGTAGGAACCTTCCTGAGGAGGCTCCTCGTAGTCCGCATTTTGAGATTTGGGCCATTCGGCCTCTGCATCCTCTTCATACCACAGCGAGGTGTGGCGAAGCTTGTTCCAGGGATCGTATTCAAAGGCAACGGCCGCAGAAGGAGACCATTTGGCATGTTCTTTTGCGATACCCTTCTTGGCAATGCAGCGGAGTTTCAGCTCCTGGTTTTTTCTGAGCTTGCAGATCAAAATACCCTTGGGATCAACAGGAGAAGGCACCGGCCGCCCAATACTGTCATCACGGCGAGACGGTACCTCAACAACTAGGTCAGACGTGAAAATCTCCATCGTGGAGTCGGACGTACAAAGTGCATTGAGTGACAGAACCACCGAGCACTTGTCGCAGTACTGCTCGCAGTCACAATCACGAGTATACTCGAGATCATCCACTAATGTCGAGTCTAGTGGAATGAGGCCGAGACGGTGGGCAATAAACTCGTCTGCTAGAACTGAGGTATTAATCTCAATCTCGACAAGATCTATGGCAACAGTCGGGATCTCCGACAGGAAAACTCGGCGAATAGAGTTGGCCAGGCTCAAATCGATCCCACTCAGGACCATGTCCACGCTATCCTTTTCAATCTTGCGAACCTGAACATCTGGTCCACTCATGACAAATCTATCTTGGGCGGTCAAAACTGAAGACTAAATAATTCGCTTACACAATGAAGAAGTGCGACACTTGCACCTTTTAAGTCAACAGGGGGCTGCAACTGCCACAGCTGCGTTCGTTCTCCTAGGTGTGGATGCTAGGTCCTTGGTGCTGAAATTTTTCAGGCTCTGGCTGACAAATGTCAGCAGAGAATCCCATAAGCCATATGCTTAGACGAATTCTCCGTCGATACCAACGATTGCTGAAACAATTTGTAAAAGGTGTAGTTCATTCATGACAAGTAGTTTCGTAGGACGTAGTGCTGCAAGAGATCATTGAAGAGATTCTCCAGGAGTGAAAGTATTCAACATTCCGGCGCCTGTGAACAAGGAGAGTCTATGCAATTTGGAACCACTTTATTCGGTCGAAAATCCTGGCAACTACCGCCTCATCGGTGCATAACATAACTGCATAGGCAGTCAAATTACCTTATAGCTGCGGGGTAACACACCTGCAACACCTACGCCGTACACGCCTAATTAGCACGTTTATTGAGCGATGCACGGTCAAAGTGCCAAGTACCGGTCAAGAATTGAAATTTCAGGCGGCTTTAACTTCACCTGCAGTGGTTTGCCGAATCGGGAAGAATGCGCATGCGATTCGTTGAGAACCTTTTTTCTTCAGCCTCAATTTCGAATCGATTCGTTTAACTACGTCCCTTATACGATGTCCACCCCTGACAATCGGCGTACACCTCGCTGCAAGCGCTAGTCAACAAATATTAACAAGTGTGATTCATCAAACAACAGCCAACGAGTCACGTCGTCTCAGCTCTAGGCATGCATGCAGATCATCGTTTCAGATTTAGCAGGGCTAGGCACCTTCAAGAGTTGTTGTAGGAGCTAACAGGAATAGTGTGCATCTAGCAAAAATATACAGTCCTATTCAATTGATCCTTGAAAGTGTACTGGGCAAGCCGTGAGACGATACGGCGAATTAGAGGAACCTCGAGAGAGAAATACTAGTCGACTTGCTCGCAGCTTTTTGTTCACAACATCTACATGCATTCGCCGAGGTGAAAAGACGCTCAGGCTATGCCCTCCGGTGCTAACCCTCCTACATAGCGGAGATCGAATCTCTAAACAGCACTACTCGAAATGGATCACCAGGCACCAGGGCAGCAGATGCTCCAAAAGGTTGCATATGCGCGCTGGAAGCAGGGGGAGTTCCGTCATTATCAGGCCCATAATGCATGCAGCGTACAGGCCCAACCAAAAAAAGTGGCTCACAGGAACCAACTTCTAGACCCTGTAAATTGATTATTGTTATGCATACACTAAGGCTCTGGTCTGCATACACCAATGTTTCTGTAGTTGTAGCTTATTTGAGCTTATCTATCTTTCGTATCTAAGAGTTCAGAGCTAAGGCGAGCTTGCGCCTCTGCTGCGAGAGCAAACGCAATTTGCTAGAATGAAGATCTAGGCGTTTAGATACAGCGAAAATCAATGAAGCGTTTATTGAATCTGCCCGTTCCTCGCGAGTCTATTCTCGCGAATCGCCAAGACCTGCAAGCAACTTCCGTATTAATCCGGAAAAGGCGTACTGATCAGGCCAGCACACCTCAGCTCAACAGGCAGATTCATCCAAAGTACAGTATATACCCAGGAAATATGAAGGCGTGTTCATCCGCTCTCTTCAAGGCCTCTAGTTCATACATACCTAGGCGCTACCATCAAAAGTGCCGTAATAGTGTAAATCCCATTTATGCAAAAGTCGATCGCGGCACCAATGTTAGTAAATATAGAGGATGCATCATGATCGACCTGTGAAATACGTAGTGTCTACTTCATGCTATCTAAGTGAACGTGGAGCGTGTAAGAGCTGGCCTAGATTGTATATGCGCCAAAACCCAGTCGACCACGGACATAGATCTGACTAAATGGGATGCACTCTGCATGTCTCACTTGCCAAGGACAATAAGCTACTCGTCCTGGCTGTATAGTGCAAGAACAAGTTCCTAGCTAGTATCAACCATGCGTTGTGCATCGAATTTCCTAAACCATTGGTGAGTGCATTGTTCTGAGGGCGAATCGAGAATGCTTACACTGCGATCGCGCCTGCATAGTAGATCTGAGAGGATCAATTTAAACTGATCTTCATTCATTAGTCCTCAGTTGCGATTGTGGAACATACTGCAGCCGCGAGAGCTTTCTGAATATTGAAACTTTTGAGTCAGACTGTTGGCCCCATGCCTCATCGCACAATGCCGCAGCGTCCAATTGATCGTCCCCGAAATGCAGGCTTCCGGCACGTACCCTTGTTCAGCCCTTGTAAGCTGCATATGCATGAAGGCTTTGCATATCTACACCACAGACACAGGTAGGTAGACCCTTGTGAACATCAAGCAACCCTGAATCTAGCAGGAACGACCGGAACCAGATGAAGAACACCAGGGGGCCAACACCCGGAGCATATGCTGCTCGATGAAATGCATCAGCCCACCTGAATCATGGATATTACAAATCAGCGCAGGAAAATTTTTGCATACTCCGAGAAGCTAGACCGCCCAATTGGGCTTAAGGGTGCATAAGGATGCATAAACCGTATCGTCACGGAGAATTCTGATCAAAAAACGTTGATCGGAAAATTTTCACTAAGAATCATGACATATAGAGCTTTCCTTCATCTAAGTGGTGTGCACACACTCTATATTATACTACGTCAATAAATAACTGCAGATGATTTATGCATGCAAGGTTAAGTACCACCTGAGGTGCAGAGGGGCATCGTAGTGTGCATCAGGAATTCTGACATTTCTGGTAAATTTGGATTCACAACTACCTCGGCATAGTGCATGCCCGATATCCAAGAGTCACAATCGTGCTCCTGACACAGATTTTATAACATATTTCACTTTGCGGTTGACATGCAAACATGCACCGGATTCAGAATTCGCTTATTTATGTTCAAGTAGCCTGATGCATGTACCTCGCATACGTCATGCAGGACATGTAAAAGCACATGACAGCGTATAAATGCCCGAAAAGCATCCCCATCGATACTACGATGCAGATACCCTCGCCGCTAGTGTACGCCGTGGCGTTGCAACTGCTCGCAGGAGTTGATGCCACTTTTCCTCCTCCCCCCGATTGTGTACCAAGAATAACTACAGAGTGCCAAACTGTTACCCAACACATTGGCCACATCGACTACGTTTGGTATAATTGTGGCCTCACAGAAGTCGGTTGCGGTTCGACAGCTGTAAAGTCCAGCGCTTCTTTGGTCACTACCACTAATGCCGTTGCTACTACAACCCAGGCGTGTGAGCCGACCACAAGCGCTACGTGTACTACAATTACCCGGCACCACGGATTCCTGGATTTCTATTATCGAAGCTGCGCATTTTACGCCTATGGATGCGGTGACACAGTATCAACTGAAACTACGCAGCTCTTATCTTCGGCTGTGCCGACAACCACTACGTCAGCTGCTTCAGTCGTTACCTCCGCCAATGGCTGCGTAGCTTCCCTCTCTAGCTCATGCAGCGAGAAGACAGTGACCACTGAGATGTGGTTAGGTATCTTCCCTCTTTGTTCTACTGAGAAGGTCTGTTCCACGAGCACTTTTCCGTGCGCTTCGTCTGTGCCCGCGGTTTCCACTTCTCAACCTCAGCCTAGCTCCGGCTCCAGTCCTCAGATCCCTTCTAGCACATCCACTCCCAGCACAAGTTCTCAAGTAGTGACGAGTTCGAGTGTTGCAAGTAGCAGCACTAGCATTGCTAGTTCCAGTGTCAGCAGCACTACAGCAGCCCCTAGCACTTCATCATTACCAAGTTCTCAAACTGAAATTTCACCAGAATCCAGCGCGAGTACAACTAATCCCGTCATCTCTTCCGCTCCGGTAAGCTCTGAGAGCGCTGATGAGTACACTGAGAGTTGGTGGTCCGAATTTCTCTCGAAAAGCTGCAAAGGCGGATGCACAAAGTCCAACGCGACCATTAGTGTGCCCACCACCTCTATACCCACATCCGCCCCAGACTCAGCTCTGAGTACTACACAAACATCTCTTTCACCGGAGAACAGCACAAGCAGCTCTGCAACTTCGAAGTCCTACCCATCTGGAGACTTCAGCAGTGCCATCTGCACCAGCTGCGCCTCAAACTCCACTTCCAGCATTAATACCTCTACTAGCTCCTCAAACACTAGTACCGTTCCCGCTAGCTCGACGGTCCAGAATACCACTGTTCCTGTGAGCACCACACCCTCCTCTTCTGCATTGAACTCCAGCACCGTTCCTGTTAGCACAACTTCCTCGGCAGTGAACACCAGCACAATTCCCGTTAGCTCTACGGTCGAGAATACGACTAGTGTTCCTGTAAGTAGCGCCACGCCTACTACAGTGAACTCTACTACCAGTGTACCCACAAGCTCTGTCTTCAATACTATGAGTGTGCCCACCAGTTCTGTTGTGAACACTACGAGCGTGCCTACGAGCTCTGCCGTCAACACTACGAGTGTGCCTACGAGCTCTGCCGTCAACACTACGAGTGTGCCTACGAACTCTGCTGTCAATACCACGAGCGTTCCCACGAGCTCTGCCGTCAACACTACGAGTGTGCCCGCGAGCTCTGCCTTCAACACCACGAGTGTGCCTACGAGCTCTGCCGTCAACACCACAAGTGTGCCCACAAGCTCTGTCTTCAACACCACGAGTGCACCTATTAGTTCTGTTGCAAACACCACGAGTGTGCCTAAGAGCTCTGTCGTCAATACTACCAGTGTGCCTACTAGCTCTGTCTTTAACACCACGAGTGTGCCCATCAGTTCTGTCGTCAACACCACGAGTGTGCCCACAAGTTCCGCCGTCAACACTACAAGTGTTCCCGCGAGCTCTGTCTTCAATACCACGAGCATACCAACTAGTTCCGTTGTGAACACCACGAGTGTGCCTACGAGCTCTTTTGTGAACACCACGAGTGTGCCTGCGAGCTCCGCCGTCAACACTACCAGTGTCCCCACAAGTTCTGCCTTTAACACCACAACTGTTCCTACGAGCTCTGCCTTCAACACCACAACTGTGCCGACTAGCTCTGTCTTGAACAGTACCAGTGTTCCTGTTAACTCTGTTGTCAACACCACCAGTGTCCCTGTTAGCTCAGTCTTCAACACCACGAGTGTTCCTACAAGCTCAGTCTTCAACACTACGAGTGTGCCCACGAGCTCATCCGTTAATACTACTAGTGATTCTACTAGCTACCCCGATGGGTGGTGGAGTTCCTGGAGCAAGAGCTGCCCAGGTGGATGCACCCGCAGTCACAACACGAGTACAATTCCTCCTACCAGCACGTTAAACATTAGTAGCGTTCCCACTAGCAGTGGATTCAACACTACCAGTGTCCCTGTTAGCTCTGTCTTCAACACTACCAGTGTCCCTGTTAGCTCTGTCTTCAACACTACCAGTGTCCCTGTTAGCTCTGTCTTCAACACTACCAGTGTCCCTGTTAGCTCTGTCTTCAACACTACCAGTGTCCCTGTTAGCTCTGTCTTCAACACTACCAGTGTCCCTGTTAGCTCTGTCTTCAACACTACCAGTGTCCCTGTTAGCTCTGTCTTCAACACTACCAGCGTTCCTGCCAGCTCTGTGTTCAATACTACTAGTGTTCCAACCAGCTCGTACGTCAACACTACCAGCGTTCCCACTAGCTCATTTGTCAACACTACCAGTGTTCCTGTTAGCTCTGTTGTTAACACTACCAGTGTTCCGGTCAGCTCTGTTGTCAACACCACTAGTGTTCCTGTTAGCTCTGTCTTCAACACCACCAGCGTTCCTACGAGCTCTGTCT